>OY757189.1:69072751-69672751 GCA_963583895.1 Melanophora roralis | reverse complement strand
TTTTTAAGAGCATGTTTTTGGTTCCCCTGGTTATTCCTTTCGACAACGTTTTTCTGTACCAAATAAAACGAATAACTTTGTCTTTTTAGAAATGTCAGAGCACCTACATAATTATTTTCAATTTACTTAAGAATAAACTATTCTGTAACCTGCGAGAAGTTTTCGCATCGGGAAATTGTATAAGATTATAGAAGTGTTCTAGTTATTAACAGGGCGAGTCGTATTATTTAAATATATTGCAAGTTAACATTAAAATATTATACATAATAGTTTTTCTTTGATTCATTCTGTCCTTGGCGACTATAAATTTCTCGACTAAAGAACTTCTCACATACCATACAGAAACGAGGCACAGGTTTGTATAACAGCTATCGACTTAAAACTAAAATGTCTACATTTCGGAAAATAAGTACGATAGGATTAAGAAGAGCGGTAGCTCCTATACAATCTAACAATTTTTATGAAAAATTTTTCAAACTGTTAGAGCTATTACCCGAAAGTAGTATTGCCCATACAAACATTTAAAAGTTTTTTTATTTTAAAAACTGGAATAGCTATTGAGTGTAAGCCCTCCACAAAGTAAATTTATTTTAATATATGCGGTTTGAAAACAACTTGGCTAGATCAGATAACTAAGTATACAAAAAGTCCAATGTGAATGAAGTGTATATTAAATTCGGCACAGCCGAATGTAGCAGAAGAGTTTTACTTGTTTTTATTTCTAGTCGGTTTTTTAAATATAAAAATATGTATAACATTTTTAATAGATAGATTCAAATTTAAATACATAAATACTTATATGTATATTGCTGCTTCAAACACACTTATTTAAATCGAAAATAAAGTATTTGCGACTAACTTTCTTTTATTATTTTTTTTAGTGTGTTTTAACATTGATACTGTTGTTCATAAAAGATGTCTACGCTCTTATAAATTACGTAAGCTATGTGGAAGCTCTTTTCACGCTGATATCCGTTTCTGGTTTGTTGTGGTTGCGTTATAAGCAACCTAAAACCGAGAGGCCAATACGTGTAAATCTTGCTCTACCCATTGTATTTTTAATCATCTGCCTCTTTCTTGTGATCTCATCATTCTTCCAATCACCACTTGAAGTTGGTGTCGGCACTGCTATCATTTTATCAGGCATTCCCGTTTATTACATGACAATACATCGACCAATTGTATGGCTAACGAATATATCGCAAGCCATAAATGTTTGGTGCTCGAAATTCTTTATTTGTATGCCAAATCAAGAAAAATTTGATTAAGTTATTTTTTTATTGCTTAAAACATTATTAAATTATAGTTATTTAAGTAATGAAAACATAAAAGACTAATTTAAATTAATTTGTATACAACATTATACTAGATAGGTTTAAGTATATATGTAGATGTACATACATGCATACATTTGTATGTATTTCTTGTACAATTTATGGGTACATGATAATGTAATGTATGAAAAACAAGTACATAGATATGTACATATTTACTTTGAGAGAAAAAATAATTCTTAGAAAAAAAAAATTATAAGAAATTGCGTGCCTTTTATTTAGCAGCAAACAAATAATTTTTTGATAACCACAGTGTGGTAAAAAACATAAATAACATTTTTTTTATTAGATATGAAAAGGAAGTCAATTAATTGAACGCTGTACTTTTGTATAGCGTATGTATGTATCATAAGATATAAGATTTATTTCTTTTTTAAGATTTAACTTATACCTACAATTAAATATAATAAAAACATTTTATTTAAAATGATTTCCAATTGTTTGCTTTTAATGCGCAAAAATAAACTCTTTCTTGTAAAAAACAGATCAAACTACGCATTTGTTTAGAGGTTTCGAAAAGATCATAATTAGTTTATACGTACATAGGTAGATTTAAAAAAAAAAAACTATTTAACTATGCAAGATTAAATTTGGTGGCGAGAAATCTTCTAAAAATTTTCCATTCATAAAAACATAAACGCCATTAAATTTTCTCTTGCAAAAATGTTTTAATTCTCAAATAATAAATTTAATTAAAAATTTAATTCAATTAATATATTTTTAACAATGATTTATTATATGTTTTACAAATAAATAAAAAGTATTCCAGAAAATCATATGTAGTTAGTTAACTTACATACATACATATATAAACTTAATTTGAATTTTTAAGTTATTTTTTTTAAATACCATTTTGTTTTAAGTATTAAGTTAAGAATATAAAATTTGTAAGTTCTAAGATTTTTACTCTTGAAAACCAAAACACATGAAAATATGTATTTGGAAACGAATTTTAAGCACAAATTAAAATAATTCTATTTAAAGGTAAAATCATAAAAGATCAAATTGTAATTTTTTTTTTAATTTGTTATACATAAAAGCAAATTTTTAAAGTTTTCACAAAGTTTCTTGTCAATTAAGTTATAACTACTTTAAGTATTGTTTTTATTTATTTCCTTAAAAAATAAAATTATATATTATAAAAAGTAATAAGAATAAAACTGAGTTTTAGCATCTAAGGCTTTCGAACAATTTTTAAACTTTTTTAAGTTATTCGTACATATGTGTATAAATTTAATTTTTTTAGGAAAATTGGTTAAACTAAACACTCCTTTGGAAATTGCAGAATTTGGATAAATATCAGTAACGGCCCTTGTCAATAATGTGTTTTCTTAAGCAAATAAAATATAGTTGCGACTAGAGCTACATACAAAACTATCGATAGTATCGATACTATCGAACTCTTAGAATACTGTTTAAGGTCTACCGTTTACCAAAAAATATTTTTAATTAATACAAGATTTCTTTAACAAATGCCTGATTTTGCATTAAGTTTTCCAATAACATTTGTTCAATTCACAGGGTATCTGTAAAGTTCTATCGACTCTTCAAATAGTCGTCTGGTTAATTTACATGTTTTTAATTCACATGGTATTTTATCGTACTATTGTTGTATTCAAAAAGACAAAAATATTAAAAATTAAAAAAAAAATTTATTTGAATATGAATTGCTTTCAAAATACCGTTAAATTGCAATTTTAAGCGAAATTCTCATATAAACGATTGAAAAAAAGAAAGATCTACAAAAATAGTTAAAAAAAAAGTAAACAATCCGAGGCATGGTCTCAATACAATTTTTTTTTTAAACATATAAAAATATTTTGTAGATGTATTTATAGTAGGTATAATTGAATACGAAAATTACCAACAAAAAAATGGAATATTGTATTGTAAAATAGTTCAATATAACGATAAGCAGAGCTTGTGAATTGAGCAATTAAATGTTATTATAAAATATTATTAATTGTATAATTTCTTCTTATTATTTCTACTATTATTTTTCAAGAGAGCAAATATGATTGTCTGTAAGTTGCGTATTATAACATGTAAAAAGTTTTTGCTATTTCAACTTCCCTATCTATAAGGATCCAGAATATATATACTTTATGGGGTCGCAAATGAATAATAAAGAAATTACAAACGGAATGACAAAGTGATATATACCCTATCACTATGTGAAGGGTATAATTAACGTCTGCTCTTCGTCAATGTTATTCATAAAATGAAGAATTTATGACTTAAACAACACAAGTTGAAGTTCCTCACACTCACATAACTTCATACACACCATTGTTGCCACCTTTGGCTAAATTAAAAAGTTTTTTTTACTAACACTAAAAATTGGGCATACATAAGAACTTGTATTATTTGTTGTGCAAACGTTTTATGAACTGGGGGTTTTTGTTGTAAATTTAAACATAATTATGTTAAAAAAAACACATGCCTGTATTTATAATAATTATTGTAGGTTTATTAAGGGTTTATTTGGCAATTATTCCATATATATCATTCAAATACCCCTCTAATAGAACTGCAATAGTTATTATGAATACAGCCGATAGACTTGAGCTATTTTTAAATATATTTTTTTTATGTTCTTTATCATTAAAATTGGGTATTTTTCACTTTTGGAAAGTGTAACCTAAGCTGTGGGCTGGCAACAATGATTCACACATTTACTTATTCTTTGCAACACACAACTCAAACATAAAGTTTGAAATAAGAAACAATCAAGCAGGTGCTCACTTACTTAGCGCACCCTCGCTGCATATAAATTGTGGTACTTTTTTTTTTTAATTTTTTGCTTTTCCTTGTTAAATGAGTGCGCTTAAGTTTGAAGAACAACTGAAATACCCGCGGCTTTATTTTCTGTTGTGTTTTCAAAAAAAAAAGAAAAGTTTCAAACCTACAGCAACCAAGCCACTTCGTGCTGGTTAAATTGGCGAACGCTTTACTTGTATAGGTGATCTAAATTTTTTTCATGAAGTGTTTTGTTTCTTTAGTAAATTGGTGCTCTTATATTTGAAGAACAACTAGTAGATTTTAATTGTGTGTTGTTTTCTTTTTATGTTTGCTATCAAACATTTTGCTTTTTTATTATTGTTATTGTCCATATGCAAGATGAAAATAAAATGTTGGTTCAATATACATACATATGTATGTATGTGTGTATACACTTATTTCACTTCCACTTATTTATGTATATATAAATTGTAAAGCCAATAATAAAGAATTCTTAATATTTAATAATTACAAAAAAACCTAAATAGACGTAAATATTTTAGGCTGTGCAGAGAACACCTGAGCACATTAGAAGGAACGTCACTGGTAAAAACATACATTATAAATAGAGACATTTTAAAGTTAATTGCGCAATTAATTTTTCTGTTCACACATACTCAATTAGTAAGCCAATTAGCATATGAGAGTTTAAAAAATATTTTTTTCATTTTTAAAGTGAAAATTTGTGTGGGGAAAAAAAAAAGATAAAATCTTTTTATGTTTTACTAATTACTGGCATATAATTACAAAGTTTCAAGCTTTTATACGAACTGAACACAGATCTTATTAAATCAGCAGGGTTTCACCTTGAGCTTAACTCAATTAGTGAATCAATTCACTGCTAGGTAATTGCTCAATATATTTAATAAAATCTTGTATGGTAAATTGAGCTCAATTAAGGCCTTCACACTCACTTCACTCTTCACACTTCACTCTTAATAAATGACACATTTTTATTAAAAAAACAAAAATTGCACTTTTTTTAAAAAAATGTTCTTTTTTTAGGGAAACGAATACACTATTAAGCAGTCTTTAGGTTATAAATGTTTGCAAAGCGCTTGTTAAATTCCTTTTTTATTTACATGTGTATGCACTAGCTTTACCCTGCCCACTTTTCTGGACTCGGCCTTTCTGCTTGCATAACAAAAGTGACATATTCGAAAACTCTTTCCAATTTTAACCATATCTCATGGTAAAACAATTTTTCAGTGCACATCAGTAAGAAAATATAGTTTTTTTTATACAAGGTGGACCAAAAGAAGTTAACCGATGTTGTTTGACTCTCATTTTTTTTCTAAATGAAAAACTTAGATTTTGGTTAAGCCGAAAAAATTATATCAGCCAAATAAGCGCCGTCAAAATTGATTGCTATACGGGCTCGTTTTATGGCATTTTTCACCACTTCGGCGAGAACTTTGGGCGACAGATTCTCGCACTCATGTCGAATGTTGTACTTTGAAGGCTTTCAGGGCCTCGGGCTTGATCACGTAAACACGGGACTTCAAAAACCCCACAAAAAAAGTCTGGAACGATCAAATCGGCCGATCTTGCCAATGTAAATCATCAAAACGAGAGATGAGGCGACACAAGAACGCCGCCTTCAGAATATCGGTTGTGGCTCGTGCAGTGTATGCCGTTGCTCCGTCTTGTTGGAAGCACATGTCCTCCAGTCCTAATTGGTTCAATGGCGGCAGAAAACACTCGGCTAACATGGCCCGATGACTCCTTCAGCGTGAACAGCGCACCATGCAGGCACTTTAAGCGGGTGTAATGGCTCCTCGTGTATCACTCGGTGCCCCAGAAGCGATAGTTTTGCTTGTTCACGTACCCGCTGGGGTGGAAATGAGCCTAATCGCTTATTATGATTTTAGTGTAAAAATCGTCCATTTGGGCCTAGAGATTGAGGATGGCTTGGGCGTAGCTTACATGCGTTTGGCGGTTTACAGGCGGCAGCTGATGTACGGACTAGACTTTGTACGGAAACGCTCGCAGTTCCCTGACCAAAATTCGCCTTAAAGACAACTGGCTGATGGCTAATTGTGAGGCACGGCGTCTGGTTGATGTGTCTGGCGACAGCTCGACATCCTCTCCAACAGCGGCGATATTCTCGGTAGAACTGACGCTCCGGGGCCTGCCACTTTTGGCAGCGTCTCATGTGGTCCCACACTCTTTAAGGTTGGTGGCCAAACGACGCAGTTTTGCGCAGTCGGTGCCGGACGACCGGGGAATCGGCAACGAAATTCACGATGCGCCAACACCACAGACGATATGTTTCGCCAAAAAATAGACACAAATATTCCGCGTTCTCTGGGAGTGTATCGCTCCATGGCTTGTTTACTTGTATTCTACATTTGCCTAGTTGGCCGCCATATGCAAAAATAAGAGCATATTCCAATAGGGTGATTTCTTTTCGCCCACCTTGTACATGAAATTGGACGCACTCACGTTTGGAGTTTTCTCTTTTACGACCGGGAAAGTATTTCGAACCTCACTTTTTCTTGTTTAATAAAATAATCATAGCCCTGTAGATATAACTGTTTAAAATATATGTCAATTAACGTTTTTAAATCATATTGGAGAAGCCTTACCAATTTTTTTTTATTTACAGTATATTCTAGATATAATAAATATTATTAATAATAAAATTAACCGTAGTTTGAAACGCTTAACTGCTTTATTTTTTAGTATGTACGATAATAACTTTATTTTTGTGAGAAATGGTTCCACGCCTACTTAAAAACTTAATGCCCGTCCGTACTAAGCTCTTGAGTTATAAAGTGTTGTGACTAACACGATAAATTACTTTCTTTTATATATTAGATGTATGTATGTAGTTAGATTATATTTGAGCATACATACATATATTAGTATTTCCTTTTTGATGTATGGTAGTTAGGATAAATATTTTTAACAATCAACCAACAAAGCAAAACAAAGTTTACGATTTCGAGTATCAAGTAAACTCCTTAAATTTTTTTGTTATCAACATCTATAATTTAAGTGAGAATTCTCCCGATCAAAAGATTTATAGTCGCCTTGTAAAAACATAACGAATTCAATAAACCTTTCTATGTTTTAAAACATTGTAAGTAGAAGGTTTCTGTATTATCTAAATCACTCTGCTCGTATTTGGGGCACTATTACATTTATTTGCAAAACACTTCTCGCTGCAAATACTTCTTACAAGTAAAATTACAGGGACAGAAGTATGGATTTGTAAACTTGTGCTAGAAATCTCTTTAAAACAAAATGTATTCAAAATTTTTGAAAATTTGATGTTTTGATAAATCGACTTTAATAAAACTACTGTCAATGAAAGCTTAGAAAATATGTTGAAAGTAAAAATGGATAAAACATTATTTTTAGTTTACATACATTTAATTAAAAATGAAATAAGAAATGTATGACTTTCTGCTATTTGAAGATATGTGTAGAGTCTAATCACAAGCAAAAAGGGCCATTTTGCATTGGGTCCTAAAATACCTATGATTTGATACCAAAATTGTTTGCAGTTGGAAAGATTTTCTGTGGCAGAAAAAAATTAACACTTTTATTAGAAACTAAAACGGCATTAGATGGTGGAAATAAAAAACTAGTATATTTACACTCATCTAATATCTTGCATGTATGTTATTGCTGGTTGTTTTTTCACTTTTACATAAAAAGGCTCGCAACACTTTAAAATTAAAAACAAGCTCAAAGTACAGCATGCCTTTAGGAGTTATAAAATACTTAGGTGTCTATTATGTATGAAAACCTAACCTAAGTTGTGTTATAAAAGGGCAACCAAAACTGTATGCTTGCCAAAATATGAATGATTTAATCATTTGGCAACTTAAATTGACAGCTCGTCATGTGAGTTTTTATTTGGTAGCACACCAAAGTGATTTCGAGAAAAACAAAAAGAATGATTGGTTAAATTTTTGACAAATATTCGCGCTGTTCTTTAAAAAACATTATTTCTAAGCACTGTTTGGAAAACCAGCTGTTTAAAGCTCCGGAAGACATTAATGATTGTCTGTAACCTAAGCGAACACATTAAAAAAACCACTGAACATGCTTCTTCTACATACCGCCAGACTAAATACAGCAGAATTTTTTTTGCCGATGTGGAACTGCTTTTATCAAAAAACGAATGGCCGGAAGAGAATGGAAAAAGCATAGATCGCCTTAACTTAAAACGAAGCTTTAAAAAGGTACAAACTAAAAAAAAACTTGTTGGAGGTATAGAGAGTGAAACACTTGGAAGGTTTAGACTCGATTCCTTTAGAAGATCAGCTAAACGTCTGGCCTGGATTTGCCTAGAACCCGACATGGGGTATTAAAACTAAACCCCTTAATATAAAGTGTGAGAACTAGAATAGTTCTTTTGAATAGTTCGGTGGGAGGTTCCTTCCTAGTAGAGTTGTTTTAAATAAAACCCTAAGTTCTTAAAAAATATTAATTAAGATTTAGCCAAAGAACAGGTTGTTTGTGGCGTATTTTATCGTTTTGAATATTAATATATCATCCTTTATTTAAAGAACGGCAAAAGAGTGTATTTGTTTTGTGCTAAGAATTGCTTTTTTTAATTGTATTTTCGTGTTAATTTACGTTTTTTGAATGTAAATATCGCAAAAGGAGTATGATATTTTTTAACACAATTGAAATACGAAAAAAGGGATAAAGCATGTAACAGAAAACCGCTTCATATAGAATTTCCCCTCACCCCCCAAAAGTTTGAGCTGTATCCGCGCCTGATCATCCTGCATGTTTATATAATAGATAATATAAGGACTGAAGAGAAATAAATTCGTGATTTTTTAGACACAAAAATCTAGTGCGCTGTCTGATAGGCGAAACACGTTTTTCTTATATCTAAAGAAGCTTAAAATATCAGGCCATCTCGAATTTCGCGAGCATAGTTCAAGATTTCGAATTTTGCGCTTCAGCTGCTTGTATTCTGTTGACACTTCACTGGAACTGCTGTTTTTAACTTTTGACAGCTTGCAGCGCAACTCGTTACGTTTTACTACAGCGACTATTCTGTCTCCCACTTAATTTAAGAAGGAAACAAGTTTCGTGAATTTAATTTTGTCAACGTTAAATTATATAGTCTGTTATTTAATGGCATAGACAGTTTTTAAATATCACAATTGGATAATTTTAACGTGTGTAAACAAATTTTTCTGAGCTAAACGAAAGTATCGTTAGTTAAAATGCAAAACCACATAACTACATTTTTCAAAACTTTGCAGAAGAATAAAAAACATTTTCTAAATTACAAAGGCAGATCTTGTAACTTGTTTCTTTTTTTTCGACATTTTGTTTCAAGTTTTTTGTGTAACAATTTATACCTATTTTTCCAAGTGCTTTTCAATAAAATATATCAAAATATGTTAAAATATCGATTTGAGATTTTTTATTAGTTACGTATTTTTGTATTTCAGCTGACGATGTGTCACAAGAGGCCGTATTAGGCACGTGTCAAGCGATATCTATGTACTACTTATAGTAAATTTTATTTAAAATTAATGAAAAATTCAAAATTATTTTAATTTACGAACAGATTAAGATGTTGAACCAGTTTTTAAAAATTTTAAAAATAAACTAAAATTCAATTAAAAATATATGATAAAACTACATTTGAATGTTTGTATGTATGTTAATTAAGCTATTTAACACTTAATGTTAATATTAAATGGCTTAAATTGTTCTAAACCAAAAAAAACTCGTTGCTTACGAAGGTCAAAATACCAAAGGATACATTTTGTCATTTAGGCCGATATGATACTTTATATGTATATTTTTTTTGAATAACGATTAAAAATGTACTGAAAACTGCAAGTTTTTTAGTAATCATCAA
The DNA here is from genome assembly GCA_963583895.1 of Melanophora roralis. Taxonomy (NCBI): domain Eukaryota; kingdom Metazoa; phylum Arthropoda; class Insecta; order Diptera; family Rhinophoridae; genus Melanophora; species Melanophora roralis. The sequence goes on along the minus strand of OY757189.1, from coordinate 69,662,791 downwards.
AATTCTACTGAATACTTATGTTTATGTGCCAAGCAAGTATCTACTCACCCGGCGACATGTAATCTTTTTTTTACCACATTAATTGCTGATATTTTTTAATTTATATTAAAATAATTTAAAAGTAAAAGAAAAACGCATGATATAATTAAATTTTAATTTTAAGTAAAATTTAAACACCTTAAGAAACGTTTTGGACGTTTTGCAGGTGTTTGTTTCTGTTACAAAAAAAATATAAACAAAATGTCTATATTTCGATAAACGTGTCTTAAAATTATCATATAAGTAAGTGAACGTTTGAAATTGCATTTTTGCCTTCGCTAGCGCGCGTGATTGTAAGTTTAAAAATATTTACAAACACATATCTAAAGAAAAGCTTTCACAAAGCTTTATGTATAGAGCAAGCAAATATTTAGTTCAACTTAATTTTATTTTTACATAATAGTTGCGATCACGTAGACTTTGAGCAGAATTTACTACAAAGTGCATTTATTTAAAAGATGTGTATGATATACGTACATACATTAGGTTGCCCGTTATTCGTATGGCAAATTTTCTTTTCATTCACTTTCAAAAAGAAGTGGCTTTATGCCAAAAATATTTTGCCTCTGGGACCGCGCTTTCCTCTGCCGGCTTACGTTTGAATCCCAGCCATCCGTTTTTCAGCCTGTTGAAATAAAATTTTGAAAGTCAAGTTAAAACCTACGAACCATAGTTTGGTTTTAAAATATTAGAAACATTTCATAAAGATCCCAATTAAAATTTACTAAAATTAGTTAACTATGGGGACTGAGATATAATTTGTGAAAGTAATTGTTAGAATTAATAATTTTGTTTGAAATTTTCATTTTTTTTTTGACGTTCACTTTCTCAAACACAAAAAGGAAATGCAGATGGCAAATTTTTATAATGCGCCTTGATACTACCTGTATATACCCTGATTTCAAACAAAATAAAAAACCTTACATCATCTTTCACAAAATAACAAAGACAAATTCATACCCATTACCTGTATTAGTGTACCCTGATTTAAACGAACAATTTTTATAAAATTTTGAGATGCTATATCTCGGAAACTAAACAAGCTATCGACTTTATATGTTCTTAAAAAAGTATTAGACAATAAGACCTACATTCTGGAAAAAAATTTTTGGTTAGGGACTGGAGAAGGGGTAGCTCCCATACAAATTAACAATTTTTATTAAATTTTCGACACGCTGTATCTATATATCGATTTTAAATGTTTTTAGAAAAGTAATTGAACAATAAGACCTACACTTTTAAAATAAAGTTTTTTGGTAGGGGAAGAGGTAGCTCTATATAACTATAACAGCTATCGGCTTCATATAATCTACAAAAAGTAACTGGACAATAAGGCTTAGATTTTGGAAAACAATTATTTGGCTAGAAGCAGGGAGAGGGGAACCCCCATATAAATGAACATTTTTTTTAAATTTTTGACATCTGGGAAACTTATCGACTTCGAATGTTCAGCAAAATGTAATGATCAAATAATTCATACATTTTGGAAAAAACTAGTTGAAGAGGTACAGGGGGACTAGAACTTCTCATAACAACTTTTATCAAACTTTTAATACGAATAATGTCGAAAACTTTTAAAACTCACGACCTCAAACCTTCTACATGGTATTTCTTAACGTAAAAATTTTGTAAGGTTTTCTATTTCAAGAACTAGGATTGCTATGAACTTCGAATCCGGCACAGGACATTTTTATTATATTATTTGCAGTACAAAATAACTCGGCTGGGTATATTAAAAGACCAATGTGAAGGCTATATATGTAAAATTTGGCACAGCCGAATATAGCGCTCTTACTTGTTTAATTTTGTGGTGTTTTTTTTGGACAAAAAGTCCATTGATTGCTTTTTTATGATTAGTCTAGGCAAGGCGAATTCATTGATCAGGTGGTGTTACGAGCACAGCTGATCTACTTTTTCTTGCATAAATCGAGGATGGGTTGTCAAATTTGTTTATGTTTACATATCTTTTTTGGCACAGCAGCCAACGAAAATCACAACAAAAACGAAAATAAGTTGTAAAATCCTCACCACCTGGTACATTTATTCGCCTTGAGTCTAGAGCTATAAGATTAAAAGCAATTCACTAATTTTGAGGCCGGCAAAAACTTTTTGGACAACAGGTAATTTTTTCATATTATTGGTGCATACAAAATTTTTTCTGCATTTGTTAAAGTCTTTTTTTAATCTGCAAAATTGAAAAGAATCCCTATTGATCTACCTATATTATGTAAGTTCGCGAACTATTTAGAGTGGAAATATATACTTTGCTCGTTATAGGGTCTGCTCATAATTTTTCAGTTTAGCAATCTTAATCCTTTTTGTAAAAAATGTTGAAGTTGTCTCACAGCAAAACAAAAAGAACTTTAAAAATTTCTACATTTTGAAAAAGAAATTTTGTGGATTCGAAAAAAGCCTATAAAAAGCTTATTAATGCTCTTGGTACTCTCTGGCATTTATCAATTTTTTTGGTAGATATTTAAATTGCGATAACAAAGGAATTATCGTGCAAATCTTTTATATATATTATATGCAGTTTTTAAATCTTATTGCCTCGTATTGAGGTACTAGAGCCTTGATTTTAATTTGAACTATCATAGTTAAGATAAATTTCTTAAGTTATCGCATGGAGTAAATATGTGTTTTTTACATGCGCTATATTCCTTAAATAGCAAACACGTACGTACATACGTGCGTTCATATTCTTACATACTTATTAAATATTTATTTTTTTCCTGCAATAACACAATAATTATCTACTGTTTTCTTTCTGGATAAGCAAAGATATTTGATAAGTTTTTTTGTAAAGAGATTATTTTAAAAGCAAAAAATATAAACATGAATAAACAAAAAAATCAAAAATAATTGTTGTTTAGAAAGTAAGTATAATTAGGGGATTCACAAAGTATTCTACTATGTCCTATTGTCATAAGGTTATAAAATTTAACAATGGTAAAAACCCTTCACAACCTATTGAGCGCTCGGCGTAGGTGTAGTGTTATGTTATAACAATTTAATAAACATACCAAACAACGTACAATTTTTTAAAACTATTTTTCCACGAAAGACAACAACAACATATTTATACCATTGTAAAATTTTATGACATTATGATAATAGAACATAATAGAACAGCTAAATAGTAAGAAAAAAACACATTTTAATATCAAGAATTTCATTCTTGAATTTATCCAAAATCGTTCTTGAAACTTTTAAGTACGTTCCGTACTTAGATTTTTTTAAATCAAGCCTATTCGGATTACTTCAACAAAGCAAGCAGAAAAAAACTTGTGGTTTTAATATACTATTTTCCATTTCAAAACAAAGTGTCTCGGTGGCCTAGGGGCAGATCGCTAGTGGTACAGTGTGGTTCGAATCCCAGCTACGGTAAGTACAAAAAATATAATTTTTAAACTATAAATTTCAAGTATCTCTAATAAAACTCCATAATTCAAAAAATGACGTTTAATTTTTTGATTAATCCCGTTTACTCTTAAATCAATCGTTTTTGCGCTTACATCAATACGGTCTCATACCTTAATCAACCTTTTTTGGCTTCAATGTGGCTAAAAGTAAGAAGTTCGTGCTAAAAAAATCGTACTTGGTTTAAAAAATGTTGTTCTCGGCTTCAGAAAATCCGTACTTTTGACACCGCTCCGGCTTGATTTAAGCAAAGTTTATTTTTTGTGTGTAGTGAATCCTCTAAATATAAAAAATTTAAACAACAGTTAAATAGTATTTTTTTATAATCTTTATAAAGATCCGATTTTACATTTAGCGAAAAACTAATGTCAGTTTTTATGTTTTTGGTGTTATGTGCTCACATTTGAATTGAATTTAGGCGTAATATCAAGTTTTCGAGTAAAAATAACAGCAAAATTTAGCTTTGAAGTTTAAAGAATTTTTGATTCCTGTTTCAAAGTTAATGTTTGATTTATTTGCATTTCCTTCGTAGACTTTAACCAAATTCTTGAAAAACTCGTAAATATTCTCTGCCTTTAAAAAATAACCTCAATAAACTTATTGCGAATTATTACAAACAAACCAAAACATTCAAAAGTCCTTTCAAAAAACTTAAAAAAAACATTTTTCGTTATTCAACTGTTTTGATTTTTTTTCTTCTTTTACATCTGGATACTTAATGTATTATTGGGGCTACCGAAAACAAAACCTTTTTCGTTTTTTTAATGAAATGCATATACATATGTGGACACCTTTAACCTAAAACAAACCTTGTAGAAAAATTGAGATCAAATCCTGAATTACAGTCAAATTCCGATAATTCGTACCCCGATAAATCGTAATTCCCGATAATTCGTAATAAACTGTCGGTCCCTTGAAAAAATCTCGTTATTTCTTAAACTTTCCATACATTTTGGTCCCCTCGCTAATTCGTAATTTTTTTTTTCAAATAAAACCTTCTTTACCTGTTATAAATCGTAATTGTTTGCTAACTACCACTTATAATTCGTAATAAAAACAACAGAAACATGGAAAGAATGATTTTTTGTTTACCGCTTTTTTTACGTGGGTTTTTTGCTTTTGATTGTGTGTATGTTTATTTCTTTTTATTGTTTTAGTAAATAAATTAAAAAACCCCGCTAATTCGTATTTATTTTATTTTAACCCCGTTAAATCGAAACCCCGCTAAAGCGAAAACCCCTATAATTCGTAAGAAGTGGCCGGTTCCTTGCGATTACGAATTATCGGGATTTGACTGTATATTTAAAAATTATCGTTAATGCTTGATATGACATTAAATTCTTTTAAATAAAATGTATTAGTTCTGTTGTCATTTAAATTTAAAAAAATTACAAAAAAATATATATATAATTTAAAGCCCATATTCATAATAATTATTGCTTATTTTCAATAACCCATAGACATTTGTCAAAAAAGTCCTTAAAAAATATTATGAATATATGTAAACCTAATGGTGTTTTCCATTCTAAAAAAAATGTTGCAATAAGTATGTGTAATATTTTTATCAGTTTACACCCACACTTATAAAGTTGTCCATTTTTTTTGTTTCAATGAAACAGAAAAATGTCTTGATTTATATAAAACTGCACTCTGTGTTAAAAACTCGTCTGCATAAAAAAGTATTTACTTACATAACACAGCTGTAAAAAGTGGTACTTTGTTACACTGCAATATAAATGGGGGTAAGATATGTTACACTCTTGCCAGTTATTTGTGCAACATGTTCAGAAAGGAAAACGAAACTGTTTTCACTCTTGCATGTATTTTTAGAATGGAATATAAACCCGCTCGAATGGTAACATTTTTGCCAGAAAGGAAAACACCATAAGAGTTTAAGTTCGTCATTATACGAGAATAATAAACGTCTAAAAACTAACGTCTGATAATGACATTGGGACGCTAAAGCTTCCGTAATGGCTATAGATGTATTGTTTGAAAAGATTTAAAAACTATGATGGGTTATTATTTAAAACACTTAATTCCAGCAATAATAATAAAACTTTGTTAATGTAATAACATTTTATTAGAAGGTATTATATAAAAAAAATGCAAAAAAAATATTTAAGGCACAGTGTGTCTGCCAGCAAGTTAAATGAAAGAGAGCACATTATTTTTCTTACATTCTCACACATTTCACGCGGTATTTCATTATTTTCATCACTAACATTTTTTTTTTGAGTTGCTCCAGCGTTTCTGGTTTGTTTGCATTAACTTTGCTTTTCAGATATCCCCACAAAAAGAAGTCCGGAGCAGTCAAATCAGGTGACCGTGGAGTCCAATCAGCATCAGTATTTCTTGAAATTACTTGTTGTAGAAAGAAATCTCGCAATAATTTCATTGTAATCCTTGCTGTATGCGATGTGGCACCGTCTTGTTGATACCTCATCTTGACCAAACCCAAAGCATGCAGTTGTAGCAATAAAAAGTTTTCAATCATATCACGTATCGCTCCCCATTGACAGTTTCCGTTACGCCGTTTTTAGTTTCAAAAAAGTAAGGTCCAATGATTCCTCCTGACTAAATTGCACACCAGACTGTCACTTTTAATGGATACAAAGGTGACTGATGAATAGTTTGAGGGTTTTCCATTGCCCACAACCGACCATTCTGTTTATTCACATATCCATTTAAATGAAAATGTGCCTTATCACTTGTTATGATTTTTTCATTAAAATGGGGGTTGTCATGGGCAGCTGGCATATGTACGGCGTAAATAGTCATGTGAAAAAAGCTCTTGTGTTAACTGAATCTTAAATGGAAACAAATGCAAATCCTTGTGCAAAATTGTGACAAAGTTGTTCTTTGAAAACAAAGCTCCTTAGTACGGCGTCGAATTAAGGTTGATGAAATGTTTTGAACACTTTCTTGAGCAGCAGCAATGTTTTCAGCCGATCTTGCAGCACGTTGTGTTCCATGCTTGGGCCTATCAGCAGCAGCCCCTCTTTTTACGAAATCATTTACTAAACGATAAATAGTGGCACGTTGTTTATCCCAAAAATTTCACGTAACTTTCTCATCGTTACATAATCGATGATTGATTTTGATAAAATGTTTTAACGATTTAAACGCGTTGGTTTACCAAATATTTTTCCATAATAAGTTTGTCATGTCTCTACTTCACGGCTGTCAAATACATATGAAGTGTCAAGACAAATGTTAACCAAAATGGCGACAAAACAAGGTAAAATACCTTGCCGGCGGACACCCTGTATATAGTTTGTTTGGCTTTCATTAAATGTTATCCCCCATATTCACGGAAATTTAAGTAGGGTTATTAAGCTCTTATTTGACAGATGTCTATGACATAATTTTCAAATAAGCCATTAATAAGCTAACTTTAGTTAGAGACTTCGATATAGAGATAAAGAAATCGATTTAGTCATGAAGATCTTTTAAATTAAGTTTCCAAATTTAAATAAAGGTTTTCGGACCCGTCGTTAGATAGAGTCAAACCATTAAATTATTTCTTAAATAACTGCCAGAAGGATATATTTTTTCAAGCTTTAGATAACTAAATTCTTACCCACAAACATTGGAGAATATTGCCTTATTTCCAATACCTTTTGTGAGAAGGCTCACAGGAATTAGTACGTCTAACAAAAACTTAAACTTGGTTTCCGTATGATCTATTTAACATGCTTTTGGAAAAGATTACACTTGACTCAAAAGTGAATAGAACTGACAGACTATATATAAAAGAGCGCATGTCATTCGCTTACGCTGACGATATCGACATTACAGAGCGCACATTGCGAGCAGTAACTTCCACCTTTGAAAACGCCGAGAAAGAATAAGCCAAAGTGGGTCCGGCAGTAAATAAAGATAAAAACAGTTAATGGTATCAACGCACAGGACGTCCAGTAGGCTTAAGCTACCCCCGACAGCCGAAAAACACTCTCTTCAAGACAGTGATACTAACCGTGCTTTTACATATGTAGATGTGAGGCATGGCTACTTGCAAAAGCAGAAAAGCCAGTGCTTGAAGTATTTAAGACGAAAATTCTTCGCAAAACCTGTGCCCCATTTTGTGGCATTAATGGCGTGCTATTCAAAACGGTATCGTATTAAAATTCAACGTTTACATTGGTTACGCCATGCTGTAAGAATGAATGAAAGTAATTTGAATGCGAACCAAGTGACGGATCATGCAGAAGGAGAAAGCCAAAACTTCGGTGGAAGGATCAAGTGGAGAAGGACATCTCGAAACTTGGTGTCAGTAATTGGAATAGAAGCACAAAAGAGCGAAGTGCTTGGAAATCTACTCTTCGTTTGACAAGTAACAAGCATTCTGCAATAGCCACGTTTAAAACAACATATGGCATCTAAAAGCGTCTTTAAAATAAGTGGTAATAATTTTTACGATACAAAAGATTTTAGAGATAGATCTAAAGAAAGTTCGGCTATACTAATCAAAACGAGAATTAAACACCATTTGATCAGTGGTTACAAAAATGTTTAAGAGCCTCGTGATTTCGTCTTTAAAACCCCCAGGATTTCGAAGAAAAAACAGTACAACCTTTAAGTTTAGCTTAATAGCTAGTTCCGATTATAAAGCTTAACGTACGTATACGGAATCTCGTCTGATTAGTTGTATGATTTCATGTCTAAAATGGGGCTAAATGTAGATTTAACTGGGCAACCACCTATTACCCCAAAAGACAGTCCTTACAAAAGATATATACCCGGAACTTTTTGAGTTCAAACCCCGATCCATCTTGAAACCACCTGCCGACAATAATCGCCAATTAAACAGTTAAATGGTATTTTAATTAAAATATATCAGCCCTCACGGATTGAAAAACGAAGCGTAAATAACTTCCGAAGACATCGATGGCTGTCCCTTATAAACGTATGAGAAAAGCCGCTTAACATACTTCTTTCGCATACCGCCAGACTAGATATCACAAAGCCTTAATGCAGTTTTGTCTGATAAAAGAAGAGCCCGTAAAAAATGTCAAGCATAGTTCGCCCCAGCTTTAAGAAAAACTAAAATAATTTACAAATCAACTAGGAACTTTGCAGAAGTCATATAGAACAGCATTATTAAGGGCACTCTTAGAAAGTCTAGATATGATTTCTTAGAAAAAAGGTCTTTAAAGACTTGTTTTTACAAAATCGCCACTGCGGATTTTGGGCCAGAAAAAAATGCAATCCTTTTGTCAATAAACCTAAAAATTATATTCTCTCCCAATGCATGTACTGAAGTGAGTGAATTGCTGCCTGTTATTGCTAGACAACTAATAGTAATACGATTTCCCGTACTAGATGTCATAGAAGCTAAAAAGTAATTTTAGAGCTGCTGTACGTAGCAAATAGAATACTTTTTTAAAATGGAAATTTGTTTTGGCAAAAATGATTTCTAAGCCTGAAAAGGATCCTACGAAAGTGCAGTCTTACAGGTTATAAGTAATCAACTATGTCGAAATTGTTCGAAAAATTGCTCAAGATCCAGCTGACTCCTCTTAGTTTGATTAGCATAAACTCCTAATTACCAATTTGGCTGTAGACGACAACATAGTACCATCGAACAAACCTACAGACTTGTTCAGGTTATAGTAACAATCTTATTTATTTATTTATTGCTAAAAACAAAATACTAGTCTTTTCTATTACAGTGTGTGATCTTATATTGATACAATCTTTTTGCTTCAGTTTAAATACACAGAGTAACAAAAAAAATTATACTTAACAAATACAATACAATACAATTTGTGAAGAAAAAATTTTTAAAATTAAGAAAAAAAAAATGCATAAAAATATTTTTAAAAAATAGGGGGAAAGGGGTTTAAAAAAATATAATAATTTATACAACACAAATTATTTAAGAGAAGAAATTATTTAAGGAGAAAGAATATTTTTCTCCAGTTTTATTCGATATCTCGCTTTATTTAAAGAATAAAGCTGAAGTTGCCCTGAAAATCTATAACCTTTCAGAAAACTATATAACCGACTTATGATCAACAAATAGGGACTGAGGTATCTCAAGGTAGTATTCTTGGACAAATCTTGTACTTGCTTTTACAGCATACATGCCGGCATGTCGAAACCTGCTAATTTTGTTTTGAAAGCCATTGGGGTATAATATTATTTTATAATAATTCATAGAAAAATCGTGGCTTATTTAGTGCTATTTTTACTAATAAAACGTTCCTTTTAATTTCGCTGACAAACTTTAAAATTTTATAATTAAATTTTTGGCACTCTTTTCGTACTCTTTACGATTAAAACCCTCAATAAAAATTATTCTAACAGTTTGGCAAATAAAATTAATTAATTAATAAAAGTAGAACATAATAATCTAACAAAAAAATACAGGGACCGTAAAAATTATGCATAAAAAATATCTAAAAAAAAATTATTATCTTCTGGCCAAAAATAACTATTTATAATATTTATATTTTGGTCAAGAAGTAATTATTATTTTTTGATTGATATTTTTATTTTTAAAAAAATAAAGCAATTATTTCCGTCAAAAATAAATAAAAAACAATATATAATAACTTTTTCTTGACACAAAAATAAAAACAAAAATAATTATTTAAATTTAAAAAAAAAATTAAAATAAAAAATTTAAAAACCCAAGCTTAGTACCATCAATATGGTGTACTTTACTTGTTTCTCCGATGTGTTTTTGTATATGCTTTTTTATTGAAAATAATTATTATTTACAGAGCCTGGAAAAAGTACCAAACAAAAATATATTACATATAATATTTAAATTTTTGTAAAAGTCTCTTTTTATATGTATTTAATAAAAAAAATATACCTTTATAGAAATAAAAGACTTCTGGCAACACTGACCTGTAAAAATTTGCTTTAATACATAAAAAGAGGGTTATCTGAACAAAGAGCTCAATATACCAATGGCAGTAATCGCGATCAGCAAGCAAGTAGATAGAAGGCGGTAAAAAATATAAACACGAACAGTGCTACTACTCAAGCAGATGAGCGATCATTAGTTAGTTAAAAAAATAATAATAGCAGTAATAAACAACAATAGTCGTAAAAATTAAATTAAAAATGTACATAAAATCTTAACAATCAAATTGAAGAAAGTGTTATTTACATATTATTAAAGTGTTTTTTTTTTGTAAATTAAATTTAATAGAAAAAACACTACTATTAATTCATTGAATATATTTTAAAAATTTTTGCAGAGTTTGTTGTTATCGAAGGAGGTACCGCTAAAAGAATATTATTCTTGAAAATTTAAATATTTTGTAAAATATAAAAAATTAAAGTTCAAGAAAATAGTTTCCAAAAAAAAAGAAAACAAAATACTTATTTTACAAAAAAACAAATCAAAAATGGCACAAGTAAGATATATTTCCGCTTATGCTGTAACAGCTTTCCTTGTGTTAGTGAACTTAGCGGATGTTAAGGCTTCCACGGAATATAATCGTTACTTGGCGCACATTTTTCAAAAGTATGGCAATGGTGGAACCATGTCTTTTGAGGTGAGTTTTTAAAAATTTGATTTATATCGCATTGTATTGTTTTAGCTAAAAAAAAAACAAAATGACAAATAAAAATGATCACTTGATTCATTTTTATATTTCTTAGCAATTTAAGCTTAATTCACAAGACTATTGTTGCTAGTACTTACATAGTATTGTTTTTTTATATTTTAATACGGTCCATTGCGTAGCAATATATATTTTCCACATCATGTCATTTTTGAACTTAAAATGTATGCACATGTACATGTGCAAATTTTTAAAGCAAATAAACATATTTATTTTTTAAATTAAAATATAAATCTTTATTACTCATTTTTAAGGCAACTTCAAATAATACTTAATTTGTTTTCAAAAAAGCAACAAATATTATAAGATCAACGCTTTTTACATATCGTCGTTCGCAAATAGTCCTGTTCTATATGATAAAAAATATTTTTTTTGGTAAATAAACCCCTTTTAAAATTAAAATGTTATTTATAAAATATTTAACCCTAAAGAAACATAAAAATTTAGCCATATTTTTTAAAGAATAGAGTTCAACACTTATTTAGTAAGTTGTATGCATGCACAAGGCTCCCCTACAGTTGGGGCCTTTTTTAATGCAAAAATAGAATTCGCTTAAAACTTAGAAGAGGTAAGATGTCTTTACTCAAAAACGTTTAATAAACTGAATCAAACCGCAAAACTTTTTTTTATAATATTTTTTTGTTTCGTCTCAAAAAAAAAATTACTAACTGTTTACAGGAAATGGGAAATGGTTGAATTATTCTCGAGCTATAGTACCAATTTGTGTTATTAATAAGGTGTGACATCCGATTATTTATAAAAGTTAAACCTATTTGACAGTTTTTCCGAATTGTTATCCATTTCCTAAAAAAAATAGTGGGATGCCCAATTCCAGTATTCGTCATCTAAAATGCAAAGAGCTATCATCTTTCTAAAGTGGCTACTACAAAATGTTTGTTATTTTAGCTGAGGGTAGATGCAATTTCTAAGCGCTTTAGTCTTTTGCGCTAGTACTCCAATTTCTAGCACTAAGTTTCGAGATGTCTTCATCTACTTTATCCTTCCACCACAGTTTCGGTATTCCCCTTATGCGCGGTCCGGTACCAGGTTCGCATTTAAATGATTTTCCAGCTATGGCACCTTCATTACTTCTCACAACATGAACTTGCCAACGTAAACGTTAAATTTAAATACGCTCAACTATGTTAATGTTAACTGCATACTAAGTCCATTTTTTAACCAATATTGGCCATAATTTTTCTCCTTTAAACTGACGTTGTTTTGTTTACTGAGGTAGGTAAAATCGTTGACTATTTCAAAATTGTAGTCTTGTGCCTCCACTGCATCCCCGGGTGCATCCGACGTCTTGTCTGTTGATACCATCAACTTGATATTATCTTTATTTACTATCACTCTGGCGGATCGTTTTTAGAGCTTTGGTGGAAGTTACTTCTTTCATTGTCCGCTCCATGATGTCGTTATCATCGGTGTAAGCGAGTAACATGTGGCATGTCAACTAAAACAAGCAGAAGCCACAAGCCATTCGAATTTCAAAGTTCGGTCTTAAACGTTGTTAAATTTATCCTACTTGTAAAAAATGGAAAAGTTTTTTGCCAAAATACCCATCTCTTTTTCTAAAATAAAAATCTACAAATTTATAAAACCGCTTGTTTTAATTTGCTGCACTACTTTCAATCAAAAAGCTTACATACAATTTTTTTGTTGTTGCGTTGTCTTGAATTTCAGGTAACGATATATCAACCTGTACCTTTTATTTTTGGTATTTATTTTTTTAGGTTAAGAGAATATTAACAACTGTATTCTACTCACCAATATATAAGAAAATTATACTAACTACATAAGTGACATGCTTCCTAGTGTGCAAAATATGTCCGAGATTTCTGATATGGGAGACTATTGGGAACATTCTGTGTCACTGTCCAATGCTCGTATGCTCCAGAGCACGCTAACTAAGGTCTTATTTGTTCAAAAGCTCGGGTTGGTAAGATCAGGCTGCTGGCATTTGCCAAGAGATTAGGGAGCTTATTTTTGTCTGGTAACACTAAGGACCCAAAGGCTCTATGTGGAGTCTTTAGCCTAACCTAATCTTTTGCTATGGTAAAGTTACCTGTCACTTTTGTGTGTGTTATAACTTAACCTGTAGTGCGATTCAGTAACTTATTTTTACAATATTCGCATCGTTAAAATAAGTTAACAATAAATATAACGATTTTATGATTCAGTAAAGTTTTTAACGATATTCACTTCCATTAAAGTCAGCTGTTATTGTTAAGTAAACAGCAAAACTTTTTAGCAATTTTTACAATCGTTATACTTGATAATTTAACGGCAATAATTTTTGTGTTGTTAGTTGTATCGACAAAAGGTTATTTTGTATATTAGATATTATTTTTACTATATTTATGATTTTCGCTTTCTTAAAATTTATTTTACAACTAATAAAATACAAACAAAAATCAACTTGTCCACTATCGTTAAAAACGTCTTAGTGAATCACTTAACCGTAGCAGCAAACAATAATTATTATTTTAAAAAATTTTTTGATTTTGATTACAAAATGAATTGTCCCAATTAACGAGTTAATTGTATTTAAAAATTAAACCAAACAATGATGTTTAGTGATCAATTTTTAAAAAAACAATACCATTCCATAGAAGTTTTGCAATGTAACACTTTTGAGTTATCGTTAATGTTAGTATGCAGCACATTTTATGTTAAGTATACAAAAATGAAAAACGAACATGAACTCCGAAAATCACATGGCTCGTTGGTCTAGCGGTAGAGCCCTCTGCCTAATTTAATTTACTTTTTGTTTTGCTTTGTATTCCTTTTTTTATTTATTCTTTCAATTTTTTGGTTGTACCTTGACTTTTGCTTGTTAAGTAAAGTTTTTTGCTAATAAAATAAAATTTAATTTTCTAAGTTATCAAAGTAATTGAATTGTTAAAAGTAAGCTTTAATTTTGATAATTGTTGCCAAGGCAAAATAAATTAATTCCTTCAAGGAATCAATCAAAATCTTAAAAATGTTTAATTGTATAAAAAGTGCTATTTTTCAGTTTTAACAATTTAGGTAATTGATATAATCATTTTGGTGATAGGTGCAAATTTGAACATTTTATTTATTGATTCAATCTTGTTGGTAATTGAAAGCATTTTTTTATTTTTTATGTGCAGTCAAACACACAAAAAACTACAAAAAAAATTTTTCAAACAAATTCTTGTTTAAAATAATTTATTTTTTTAGTCAATTTATTTAATAGTCTCTAATAATATTTTTATTTGATTTTTAAATCAAACAAAATTTTCGCCTAGACAATTCAAATATTTAACCAGCTCAACAAAATTTTTTAACAGAAACTAAAATTCTTGCAAAATTGTTTGTCTAAATTTACAACTTTCGTTGTAGGTCCTCAGCCAGACAAAATATTTACTGATTCTCTGAAATTTGTTACTAATTCTACAACTCAGTTTTTTCTGTGAAGTTTTGTGTTTTTGGCCTTTTGGTCTGTCGATAGTGTTTGGGCTTTTGGTCTGTCGATAGTTAGTCAAACATTTGTGGTGGATTGGATAATTTTTAATATTGAGAAATATTTGTTATCGTGGATAAATTGTTTATTTATAGGGTTTGTTGTTGGTTAAGTTTGTCTATATGCATTTCATTGGTTCTTACACCAAATCATCAGCTGTCTAGCAACAACAGACAGTAAATTGCTTCTGTCAGTACTTGTATTGAGAGTAAAAAGGTTTTTAAATGATTTGCTAAAAGATCAAACTTTTTTCGCCATTTCTTACGCAGTTTTGTTTTTGCCATAACGGATCTTCTAAGGCGTTTTTATGATCGCCATGAAAATAATTCGTCTGAGAAGTCTTGTCTAGACCTTGCAAGTGTTCTATAAGTGTTTCTGTTTTATGTACCTCTCTTTTTTTCCGACAAAAGCTGTTCAACATTGGCGGAAAAAATTCGGTTGATTCTAGTCTAGCGGTAGGTGGAAGAATCATGCACAGCGGTTTTTTCAATAGGTTCAAGAAGGTTGATAGTTAAGGTAATTATCAATGTCTTTGGGAGTTTTTAACGGAATTCTGATTTTTAATTTTTAACTAAAACAATGTTATATATTATATATGGATGTACATATGTAATCTATGGGCAACGTTAATCGTTTTGAAACAAGTTTTGTTTTTGTTTATTGCATTATTGCACAAAAGTTTTTTGAAAATATTGTTCAACTTATTATGTGGCGCAGAGCCAAACGACAATATTTATTCACAAATTGATATTAACAAACATTTCTAAACATATGGGCCGCTCAACTTTCTTTTTTATACAACGCAAACTAAATCAAAAACAGTCACAGCTCAGAATTTTTTAAAATGATTTTTGCTTTCTTAAACCAGCTCCGAGATTAAGTCAAGTTCTTACAAAATTAATATTTTCAAAAAATTTGTTTGGCATCACTTGTTTGTCCTCGCCATTTCAGTTTTCTTATAAAAGAAAGAAAGTTTTAGTCGGACAAGCCCGACCATATCATACCCTAGACCACATTTGTATGGGGCTCTGTGAAAAAAAAACTGATAGTATTTGTATTCAGTATAAAAGCTGGCGGCATAAAGATAAATATGTTCGCAAAATTTTGTCAAAATTAAGAAATGTTCAAGTCCTTATAGCCAAAAATGTCTTTTCAAGAGGGCATATGTAAGTCGGCTACATCAAAAAATTGTCTGATCGTATTTGTTTTCTATATACTGTTTGGTGATATGAAGTTAGACACATATGCGAATTTGTGTAAAAAAAGCAGAGTCAGTTAAAGCAAAAAATGCTTTTTTTGGGAGGACCGATCATATTTTTGTTTAGTACACTATATAGTGGCATAAATTTAGACACATTGGCAAAATTTTGTCAAAATAGAGCAATATTCGAGTCAGTTATAGCCAAAACTGCTTATTGCATGAGAACATATTTATGGGGGCTATGTAAAAAAATGGACCGATTATCACCACGAATAAGGCTTCGTGCCAGTGCCGGAAAACTTATCTGTGCAAAATTTTATCAAAATATCTTCCAAATTCCGGCCTGTACTTTGATTACAAGAATACATGGAAGGACTTTAGAAGTGATTCTAGGTCGATCTGTATATGTACTTGAACGTGGGTCTCAGACCATTATTTTTGGGCGATACAAACATCTGCACAAACGCATAATACCCCTATTACGCTTGTGGTATGGATATGATTATTTTTGTTTAAATCAAGTGTTTTAAAATAATCATAATACCTGACAAATGTCTAATGCGGGCATGTTTTTTTTATATCTCGAATAAGTACATCTTCTTATACGCATCATATTTTGTGCGACATTTTAGGTACATCCAAATACATACTAACTATGCATTGTATTTAGTTAAGATATCTACAAATCATTGTTATTTTTTTTTATCAACTTGCATATATTTATCTTTGTGCTATCATTTAAAAAAATAATATAAAAACGAAAAAACAATTTCTTAGTAAATAATCTTAATAAGATACAAGTTGAATGTATGCATAAGAGTCATCCGCTTGCAAACATGTTAATAGACAGGCTTATATATATGTGTGCATGTACATATGTACGTACATACGTATGTATGTATAAGACGATATATAAAATTAAGATAATTATTTTGCTAGTGACAAAAGACGGCCATGATCATACAAAGATCAAGTATATATCTATGTAGGTATATACATATGTATGTTTTGTGCCATTTTTCTTATAACGACGAAATGATACATTACATCTATCAGGGTCCTGCTTATAGCTGCTTTCGAACAAAATATATTTTACATATGACATATTTCACATACATATAACAAACTTTCCACTGATACATGTCGTGGGACAAATCCATGTCTTGGAAAATATGGTTTTACATGGGATGTATTTTACAAATGCCTTGTCAAATATTCCGCTTTAAAATTGAGAGATATCATTTGATTAAAAACGTATGTTTCTTTATTAAATTATTTTGTTTTTCTATCATTTTTGCTCATATTATTCCTTTTTTCCTAATATTTTTTTATTTCCAGCACTTTTTTTTAACACAACAACAATGTTATTTGGCAGCTCATGTCTTTACATATGTAAATGCTCAGCCTTGTGTTGTAAAACTCATTTTCAAACTTATGTTTTAACACTAAAATTTGCAGTCATTTTTTGTGTTAGCAACAAATTTTGAAATTGCGAACATGAAAATTTCTAAACTTCTGTATCGTTTAGACATAAGTAAGTAAGAAGTAGTGACCCAAGTTACCAACAACAAAATGCTATCAAAAATATTAAAAGTGCTTTCAAAAGGTACTTATTTTACATTTAAATGCTCACTTTTGCACTCCATGTCTAGGTTAGGTTAGACTACGAAGGGTAGTGGCGAGTCTAAATAGCCCCCTCCACTCGGAGGCCCTTAGGCCCATTGTAAGTCCCTTCAGAAGAGTCAAGAGGATAAACATAAAAAGTAAAGACAAGCATTCCATAGGTAAAAGGAAAAAAGAGCAAAAGTGCCGTCCGTGCCATGTCTATCTAAACTGTCATTTTGCAAATGGTTTATAATTTTTTGCTTAACACATACATACATATGGCCAATTCCTCGTAAAACGCCCTAAATGGAGAAAAAATGTTTATTTCTTTATTACAAAAAGAAAAATGATCAAAACATAACTAGTTTGGTTCATATTTTGTTTTTATTTCATTAGCAAACGTTTAAAATGATTTTATACTGAATAATTAGATCTTCTTTGTTTACGTTTTAATGAAAATAACACACCCGTCACATTTTCTGAAGGGGGTTTCTTTAAGCAAAAAGATTTTTTGTAAAAATCATGAACCAAATACATATATAAAAAAACCTTAAAGATTAAAAAAAAAATCGAAACTGTCCAAAATTAAAATTTTTAATGCCACACCCGTCACAGTCTTCAAGTGGTCACTGTGAGCAAAATTCGTATTCTTTCAGTGTCTTCTTACTATTATTCCCTTAAAATCATACCATCCTTCAAAGTCATAGCCTTTTTTTAAATTTAAATTTTGAAATTTTTAAGTTATAAAAAGAAATGTTATCACACTTCTCACAATGGAATTGCCAGTATGTAATTACGTGTGACATACCCTTCAAATCAACATTAAAAAACTTTCTTTGCTTGTTAAATATTTTCAAATGCTGATGACAGATGCTTTGTTAGAAATCACATGTAAAATAAATACCGTGTGCACCGTGCATTTTAACAGGTAAACACCTAGATAAATACATGCTTCAAAACAGAATAACTATTATATGTTATAGTGTTAAATATATGTGTTGCCATCTCTTTGGCTTTTACACTAATATTCCTGTATCTCAAAAGCAATTGTATCAAAATGATTTGTGATGGATTCGTAACATAATAACGGTTGACGGGTTATTTATCTTTGAAAAGTTAATTTAGGAGATTGGCAGCCGGTCTCTGTTTAATCGACTAAGATTGTAAAGAAACCTAAATATATGCATACATCTATTTTATATAATCGCCAATGGCAAAATAAATATATTAAAATTTATTAAAATATACATATATGTATAAATATTATGCATTCGTTTCAAAGTTAGAGCGGTTTTCAAAACATTATTTCATTGTAAGATCGATAAACTAGAAAAATATTCTGAAAACGTGTCGTATAAAACAAAATGTGGAACTTGCTCTTAAAGATTTAAAAAGCTTTTTTCATTTCTTAATGATATTCTTTCGTATATTGGACACAAAAAGCTACACCATATATTTGTATTGGACTTAATATACTGCTATTAAAATGATTTAAGATGAATATAAAGAAACAAATTTTTCGGATTCCTTTACATATTTTTTCACTTTTAAGACCCATATACATACATACATACATATGTAGAATATTTTAAATCAAAAATACTGAATAATTTTACAAAATATATTAGAAAGTTACCAACTACCTCTGGTTTTTAAAATGTCACGAAAATTTAATATACATATGTATGTACATACATATATGTATGTATGTATATTGGCTTTATATATCCTATTTGGAACCAGATTTAATTTTTGTGATAAATCTTTTTGAATTTAGTAAAGGAAACAGGTTTTTATTTTAAATAAAATTTAAATAAGATTTTACCTATATATTTAAATAAGATATTATTAAAACTATAAATATTCATATATACACACATACGCACACACGTACATGTAAATATCGTTTTCCTAATATAAAAAAGCCTTAACTCGTATTTTTTTGTCTAGATTATTTTGGTGAGCAGACCATTTATCTAAGTAAACAAAAATCTTGGATTATAAGAACATACCAGTTAGGGTCTTTCTATATTAAGAAACGATACAGGCATATATGAGCCGTTTATTTTGAAAGTGGCATAAGTCACTTCTTTCTAAAGTCGAGATATTTAAAGATTTGAACAAATACCGTTTAATAGTACTTAGTGTTGCCATAAACTCAATTTTTTTTGAAAAAGTGACTTATGCCACTATCAAAATAAACGGCTCATAGGTATGTATGCGTACGTTTTTGCTTTTAAAGTATGGGTAATAAAAAAATTCTATTCTCACACGTGCGTTGAATTTTTTTAAGAATATCTATAGAATTTTAATAAAACACAGTAATACGTAAGTAATTAACTCGAGCCCTCTTAGGAAAATTTATTTATTATGATTTAATTCGCATTTTTTTTTCGATTTTTTGCAAATATTTTTTAAGTTTTTAAGAAAACAACTTGCCTTCTGACTTACCTTTAATAAAAAAAATCGCAAGAAACATATGAGGGGTCAATTAGTATTACTAAAATGTATGAACTAGTGAATTATGTACTAGTCGAATCCAATGTCGATATAAGCCTCAAAAATAATTATTCTACATACCTAGTCAATAGTACTAATTAATGTCAGAAGTGTATTCTGTATTGCACGCATAATCTTAAAGCCTATTGTGGAAAGCATTGCCTGCGGTATAATTAGTCAGTAGTACTGGCGATAACGTCAGACCTGAGTCAGTTTCCTAGCAAAAAAAAAACATACGAATCATAAGTTAATTCATTGATGAAAGGCAACCCGAAGTAGTTCTACTTTTGGGGAAACATCAATGAATTTAACACGTGCTTGTCATAGGAGGTAAGTGGTCCAATGAACTAAAAAGTATGCACCTTAGATGAGCCCCTTGGCATTTGATGAAAATTTGAAATTTGCGTAGCTTTTCTATTAGTGAAATAAATTAATACCATTTAACAGCTTTTTTTTAAGTTACTAATGAAAAATTAGATCCAAATCATTGGACACATAATACAAATAAAGGCATTCTAAAAACATACTTATATGTGCCTAAAAATAACTGTAGAAAATTCAGGACTTAGAGGTACTTGGTATTTAATGAAAATGCTGTGATTTAAGAACAACTTCCACTTTTTTTGTTGAGTTAGTTTTATTGGTGACATTTTCACTATGAACATGTATAATACATACACACGCATGAAATATGGTAACATATTTTTGAATGAAAAATCTTGTGTTATAATTGTTTTTATTATAAAATTTGGCACTTAATCAACTACATTTACTAAAAAAATTAACAGTTTGTAAAAATGTCCCAATTAACCACGTCTTGAAGGCGTCATGGATGTTGCGTGATCGAAGATTTAAAAACCTTTAAGACCAACAGCTGAAAGTCATTTACGAAATTATTTTAATTAGCAACGAAAGAATTATGCATGACTACAATATTGCTGATTTTGCCATTTATTCGAAGACAAACTTAAGTTGTTGTTACAAACACCACGTTCCTAGCAAGGTTGTCAATAACTCTAAATTGATTTTGAAATAATCTCTCGAAAGTTTGGAAAGATGAATTTACAAAATAGGTATATAACAATTTTGTGGTGAAAAAGACTGAAATCGACATGGGCAAAGCTTAAAATATATTACACTTATAGTAAAACTGTTTTTTGGGTATTTTTTTTAAATTAAGTTAGGATAGGATCCATAATTTTTATTATGCGGCTACTATTGCCGCATTTCAGTCACACGATTGTTCAAGTACACCAAGTTGCTTAGTGATAGATTGAAAATATTTCTTTTATTATAATGAAAACTTTAAAAAAATAACTTAACACTTAATTGTTATTCTTTCGCATAATGCGTAAGTGTCAAATTTGAAAATGTCTTAAAGTCATCGTTATAATTATACTTTTAAGAGTATTCGGCCAACTAGGATATATATTTACGTGCATGCATACATATATATTTATGTATAAATCAATGTATGTATGTACGTGTCTTTTATATATTGTCACCTAAATTCACTAGGCAAAAATTTCTTATAAACTAATGGTGTTTTCCTTTCTGGCAAAAATGTTACATTAATGTTACCATTCGAGCGGGCTTATGTTCCATTCTAAAAATACATGCAAGAGTGAAAACAGTTTTCGTTTTCCTTTTTGAACATGTTGCACAAATAACTGGCAAGAGTGTAACATATCTTACCCCCAATTATATTGCAGTGTAACAAAGTTCCACTTTTTACAGCTGTGTTATGTAAGTAAATGCTTTTTTATGCAGACGAGTTTTTAACACAGAGTGCGTTTTTATTAAAATCAAGCAATTTTCTGTTCCATTAAAACAAAAAAAATGGACAACTTTTTAAGTGTGTGTGTAAACTGATAAAAATGTTACACATACTTATTGCAACATTTTTTTTTTAAATGGAAAACACCATTACTTTTTAAATGTAAAATAATATATTAAAACAACAAGTTTTCTCAGCTTGATTTGTTGAAGTAATCCGAATATACTTGATATAAGAAAATCTGAGTACGGATTTTTCTTAAAAATTTTAAGTACGACTTTGGAATAAATCAAGAATTAAGTTTTTAATTTTATAATGTTTTTTTTTCTTTCTGTGTATGTTTGACTTTATTTGCAAACTAAAGTCTCTTTATTACTATTGCTGTTATAAATAATTCTTAAATACATATATAATACATTTGAGTTATATATTTAAAATTTTCTATATCCATTTATTCGGCTTTTGTACTTCGGCTTTAGGTTCATTATTAAATTTGTAATAGCAAAACAAATTTAATAATGAACTTAAAACCGAATAAATGGAAATTATTATAAACTAGCTGACCCGGTGAACTTCGTATCACCTACCAATTATTGAATATATGGATTTTTAAAAAGAGTTCAAAGTTTATTTAGTCAAATAGTTCATTGAAATATATTTATATAGAAAACAATTATTAAAAAGATTACAAAAATAAGGCGTTTCAGGTAAAAGCTATTAAGGAAGCAATGTATTTTCGTGCATGGGCTATGTTTAGGTTAATTCCCTTCAGTGCAGTACCTTGTGATATAGGTTCGACACGTTTCGTTTTGTTATCAGGCGCAAGTACAAAAAAAGCAGATGGTTTGCCCAGACGTGAACATGCAACGTATATTTGGCCATGAGAAAAACATGTATTTTCTAAATAAAGACTACAAATACTCAAGGATTGTCCTTGTGATTTGTTAATAGTCATTGCGAATGCAAGACGAATAGGAAATTGAATTTGCTTAAACTCAAAAGGCATATCGGTTGGTATCATCGAAATTATCGGTATGAGAACTTCTTCCCCTTTGAATTTTCCTCTTAGCATAATTGCGTGTATAACACGGACCATCAGTTTCGAGTTACCAAATGCGTTCCAATGCTAAGTTTTGGTTGGTTTAAATTTCACAATCAATAGATTTAAAAGAATGCAGAGTACCAACGATTTGATTCTGAACTATATAGTTTAAATCATCAACATCTATATTTTTAGCTGCTAAAATTGCCCGTTCACTCAACCAGTCATAATTGTTCCCGTTAGCAAATATGTTGGGGAATACCTTCTGGATGAGCTGTTATTTTGATGATACAAAATAACAAAAATTTTGGGGAAACGAAATCAATCCGTTTAATTCGTCGACAGGAATACGGCCATTACCGATAGTCAACAATTGGTTGGAGAAAGAAATCTTGAGGTGATAAATCGTTGAGCAATGTAACTTTCATGTTTTCTGTCATCTGCAGTATCTTTGGAAAACGCCACAGACTTGAGGATTTAACGCAAGCATTTTTTTTGATCAGCCGCCGTCGATCTTGGAATGACTGGCAGACAGTAAAATCATTGCACCTCCAAAACATCTTGAGTCACTGCGCAGATATTTTAATGTTCTTTTAAGAGCTTCTATTGCGCGTTTGTGTGCCATTGTGCATTCGTCCCAGATAATGATTTTACACGCTACTAAAACTTTGGACATAACAAAGTTTTTCGCAATGTTACATATTGGTTGCTCTATATTTTGAAGGTTTAATGGCAATTGTAACGCTGAGTGGGCGGTGCGGCATCCTTCTTACAATGTAGCCGCTATTTCAGATGAAGCTACCGCTACAGCAAAGTTGAATCTCGCAAGAACAGTGGCTAAAATCAATGACATGACGAATATCTTCCCAGTTCCACCGGGGGCCTCTATTGCCTTCAATAATATATCATAGACTTCCTTCTGTTGGAGGTTTAAGAGGGAAACATTAATTTGAACTAATTGGTTCAACTCATGTCGATCGTATTCACGTTCACGCTTCAATTGTCGATTAAGCAGCTAATTCAATTCATGTTCTGGTGCTGGCAGTCCTAACCTGACTAACAAACTGCCGCAAATAAGGTAACACATGTCTTCAATTAAGAGCAAGGCCCGGTTATGCATCTTCGCATTGACTTCAAGATTTGGATTTCTCGAGCAGACACGATATTGATGTAAAATGTCTTTTGACATATTGTCCTTGTACTTGTTCCACAGGTCACTTGGATTTGACGGGAAGCATGTCAAAATGATAATATCAAGTAATGTTCGTATCTGGCTTGAATATGCAGATATAATTGCCTCAGCGCTTGTCGTATCCCAATGAGTATCATTTTCAAACAAATTCAGTTCTTCACACGCAGCACGAAATGTTGGGCAGACTATACCATAAACAGTACGAAATGCTGCAAATGATGTTGGACCACGAACATTCACCAGCAACAACCGCAATAAAAACATTCATCATTCTTCAGATGAGCTGTTTAAATGCAACCAAAAGCATCACTTGAAGGCACATCCGGATGCCCAGGAACCATAGTGCCTTTCTTTTGACGTTAAAATTTTTTTGAAGAAGCGTTCTAAGTGTAATACCGTGGCATCTCCGAGTAAAGTAAAGTTTGTGCAAACGGATCGCTTTGACAAACAGCAAAAAAACTTGTCAATGTTGTCACTGGAGGTATTTCAGCACGTTGAACATTATTTGCCGCAGTGAAATATACTCGTTGGCCATTCTCCAGATGCACTTCTAAATCCGCAACAGTGGGATGACATTCGTAAATAGGGAATGAGAATATACGCCAAACCGCCTGATTGCAGTTCACATATCGCCAACTTATTAACGCATAATTTCATCGTTGCCATTGGAGGTTTGGATGCTAAAAACAGCCATATCGCTGCCTTTCGTGACATATTTGCAGATGTACTTGATCGACTTCACTGAATTAGAATATTCAACATTGTAATGTGTCTTAAATAATTTAGAAAGAAGTGGCGAATATGGCACAGTCCAATTGTTGTCAATCACAAAATTGTTTCCTTTTACTTTCCTTGTAATAGTTTGATCGTTGTCATTGGGCGATCAACGCCGATACAGTGGATAACCGTCATTGCCAGTTATAGTTTTCGCTGTCAATTTTTCATGGATAATGCTTGGAATACTTGCCGTCGACCATGAATCATATTTTCAATTACAGCATCATGTAGTTCTTGAACTGTTTTGGGATCAGGGATCTCGGCACTCTTAGTATCATCTATTTGGTCTGGTCGAACTTCTCGAGTAACCAAATAAGAATGTGTGCATGCGGCAAGCCTCGTTTTTGCCGCTCTATTGAATTTAACCAGCATTGAGTATCTCCGAACACGTATTGCCTAACAATATATATAATTATCAAACGAATTTATTTGCCTAAACACACACAATTCACAAAATATTATCCTTAATAGCATATCGTTATAAACATGTTTTGTTTGTTTCTTTGATAATTACTAAAAATTGCTGATAAAGCGTGAACACGATAGCTGAGCCTATCGCATCTTTCATGATGGGAGGCTATTACTAAGAAAACCTTCACAAACTGTTTAGTTTATAATGGCTACATTATTTTGTAGCCCTATCCGCCACTTGTAAATATTTTTTTTTTATTTTTTTAAATGTTTATTTTGCTTACCAAAACAATATATAGTAAAAAATTGCGTTAATGACTCGCTAACTGACAGACAGATTCATCATTGCATATCCTAAATGCTTAGGAAAATATTTGAAATATGAATTGGTTAATTTTGTAGATTCTGAACTAAAATAAGATAGAATTATAACATAATTTACGCTCGACAGGTTTCAAAGTTACCCAGCAAAAAATAATCGAGATTTTGTAAGCAGTAAATACTTTTTCTAGTATACTAATGCGCTTCGCAGCAAGCACTTATTTTTTCCCTTAATAAATGCAATAGTGTATGGCAGTAAATGTAAAACTTTTACTGTTTTACACACTCGCTTACTCAAGTACATACTAAGAAGCACTACTGCAAGGCAGTGAGTAAAAAAAACGTTATTTTTTCGTCAAGTAACGAACATAAAAACACGGCAAAACATTTATTTCGATGACGTAATAAATTTAAACAACTAAAGAAGCGGCAAAACTACATAAGTTAACTGGATATTTATAGCGCCTAAATAAGCACTTAACATGAAATGCAACTAAGTGGGACATCACGAATAAATATTATGCCATACGTAAGCAGGTTTGTAAGCTTTGCTGTTTTGATATTCCCTTACAAACCTACCTACGGCGAAGCAGCAGTTTTTGCTGGGTATGAATGCATTTTTCGTACTTTTTTGAAATATTAGACCATTAGAGGCGAGACAGGGTAAAAAATATTTTATAGCTGCTTATATCCATTTTGTACATTCGGAACCGAAAAAGATAAAGAGGGCTCAAGTTATATTTTGAAATTGCGTTCGACAGGTCTCGAAAAATATGAATATAAAATTTTGAAAACTTGGTCCTAAGGGGTAAAAAGGGATTAACATTTTATTGGCAATTTTTAGGTTATTTCTGTTACTTTAAAACTAATAATTTAAATTGCGTTCCACTGCTTGTAGAAAAATACGAACACGTTTTCTGAAGTTTTTACAGTAATTGAGACTTATATAAGAAAGTATTTTTGTTGTATGGGAGATGCCATTCCCGTTATTCCCTTTTCTCCTAAGTATACTCACCTCAATTATGTATGAGCATAATTAGCATATTAGCACTATAAACATCCTTACAAAGTTTGGAGACTTCAGCTATTACAGTGATTGAGATATATACAAAAAACTATTTTCGCTGTATGGGAGGTGGCACGCCCATTTATTTCTTCCCGCCCATACAAAGCTCAATTATGTATATTAGCACTATAAACATCTGTACGAAGTTTAAGACTGCAGCTGTTACAGTTATTGAGACATACACAAAAAACTATTTTCGTTGTATGGGAGGTGTCACGCCCATTTACTTCTTCCCGCCCATACAAAGCTCAGTTATGCATATAAGCATCATAAACATCCGTACGAAGTTTGGAGATTTAAGCTATTACAACTATTGAGATATATACTAAAAAAACTATATTCGTTGTATGGGAGGTGCCACGCCCATTTATTTCTTCCGACCCAAACAGAGCACAATTATGCATATTGGCACTATAAACATCCGTACGAAGTTTGAAGACTTCAGCTATTACAGTTATTAAGATATATATAAAAAAATATGTTCATTGTATAGGAGGTGCCACGCCTACTTATTTCTTCCCGCCCAAACCAAGCTCAATTATGCATATTAACACTATAAACATCCGTACGAAGTTTAGAGACTTCAGCTATTACAGTTATTGAGATATATACAAAAAACTATTTTCGTTGTATGGGAGGTGCCACGCCTATTTATTTCTTCCCGCCCATATAAAGCTAAATTATGCATATTAGCACTATAAACATCCGTACGAAGTTTGGAGACTTCAGCTATTACAGTTATTAAGATATATACAAAAAACTATTTTCGTTGTATGGGAGGTGTCACGCCTATTTATTTCTTCCCGCCCATATAAAGCTAAATTATGCATATTAGCACTATAAACATTCGTACGAAGTTTAGAGACTTCAGCTATTACAGTTATTGATATATATACAAAAAATCATTTTCGTTGCATGGGAGGTGCCACGCCTATTTATTTTTTCCCGCCCATACAAAGCTCAATTATGCATATTAGCACTATAAACATCTGTACGAAGTTTAGAGACTTCAGCTGTTACAGTTATTGAGATATATACAAAAAACTATTTTCGATGTATGGGAGGTGTCACGCCTATTTATTTTTTCCCGCCCATACAAAGGCTTATTATGCATGTTAGCACTATAAACATTCGTACGAAGTTTAGAGACTTCAGCTATTACAGTTATTGATATATATACAAAAAATCATTTTCGTTGCATGGGAGGTGCCACGCCCATTAATTTTTTTCCGCCCATACAAAGCCTAATTATGCATATTAGCACTATAAACATCCGTACAAAGTTTGGAGACTTAAACTATTACAGGTATTGAGATATATACAAAAAACTATTTTCGTTGTATGGGAGGTGCCACGCCCATTAATTTTTTCCCGCCCATTAACAACTCAATTATGCACATCAGTAAATAACTTACCTATACCAAATTTGGAGACTTCAGCTATAATAGGTATTGAGGTATGTGAAAAAAACTGTTCAATTTGTATGGGAGGTGCCACGCCCAGTCGGAATTTCAAAAAATAAATAAGCCTAAAACGCATTCCCAGATATCGGGTATGTCTTTTTTTCAAGTTTCATTAAAATCGGTCCAGCCGTTCTTGAGTTATAAGCGGTGTCACTAACAAAAAAAAAATTGTTCTTTTATATATAAGATATGAAATAGTACTTTTTAATTTATAATTGCATTTTAGGTGACGATATGTATGTTTCTACATACATAAATGTATTTACTTTTTCAATTTAAGCCTAATATGTATGTATATAAAATTTCAAATGAAATGACCAATTTAGAAGTCCTAAGGCCAAATCGCCGTAATCGATTCGAATTAATAGCATTGACAACTCGATCGATCGAGTAAATTTCGTTTCGAATCGAATGCGACAATTTGGCCTTCCTCGATTTGCAATTCCATTATATGTATTTCAAAATGCATATGAAATATTTAATGGATGTTACCATTTGACTAGTATCTTTTTGCTATAATTTAGCAACCTAACATTTGTAATTAGTAATTTTGCTGTTTAAGCTATAAGCAGAAACTTGATTACATATTTTTTAGAACAAAATCTATTCATTAATCTATATATTTCAGTTACTATAGCCACTAAAGTTTTTTAAGTTTTCGATACGCTATATCTCGGAAACTGTAACAGCTTGCGACCTCAAACCTGCTTTAAAGTATTTCTAGCAACAGACCAAGCTTAAAAAGTTTTCGATCCGCTATATCTCAGAAACTGTAGCACCTATCGACTTTGAGCCCGCCACAAAGAAATTTTATTAAAGCGTTTAATTATTAATATTCATTTTAAAATACACTTACAAGATATGTATGTATATCGGTTCACTAGGGATACAAAAACGCCGAATATAGCGTTCTCAATTGTTAATATTTTTAATAATTTAGCCGTTTATTTTATTTACCCAAAAACTCAAGATATTCATTGAAAAAATTGCATTTCCTTTGAATATTCTAATCTTTATGTGAATTTACTAAATTTGTGTTGAGATCGTTACTACTGGAAATATTTTTTTTCCTTTGTAAATTCAAATTTAAGCAAAATGATTCGATAGAAGTTAAACGATTTTAGAGTTATCTTGAGTTTTTGGTTAATAGACTAACGCCAATTTCAAAATAAAAGGATCAATTATCTTATTATTATAACATGCTTTAAAGTTTATTTTTGAACATGTCGAATTTTTTTTACAGGGTCTTGAACACTTAATGTACAGCTTGGGATTGGGGCAGATTGAATTCGCTGATTCTCATACAATAGACGAACATTACTCCAATGCAATATTAAACAGTAAGAAAAATAACGAAAAAATGAAATCATTCATGGATATACAAACTGTAAAGCTGCTGCCAGATGAAGATGATGTTCAGATAGCTCAAAAGAAATCTCAGGCAAAAACTTTTGACAATGGAAATGATAAAGATATCATTTTGGAATTCAAAGAAATGCACGATCCCAAACATAGGCATCCTCGAGATAATGGTAAGCCATTACACTTAAATCATTAAATTTAGTTTAATAACTTTTTGATTTATTTTATCAACTAACAAATATTTACTTTGTCAATGAAACGTGTAGTTAGAAAATAAAACAAACCTTTGATGTCGAGATAGTAATTAAAATAATATTTGAACATGCACAAACCTTGCGCAAATTATCTAATTGGATAGTTTATAAAATAATATACATATCTATGTACATACATCTATTTGTATAATTTTATATATGTATAAAGATAGTATGTATGTATGTACATAATGTACTTGCATTTTTTTTAACCTAAAATTTCCATAAATTTACCTCTTGTTCTTTTATCTTAAATTATTGCGATGTTTAAGAAGATTCCATAAAATTATTCAACTATGATAATAAAATATTATCATTTTTGATTAACAAGAAAACGTGAATATAAAATTTTTTATAAATTTAAAGTGAATTAATGCAAGGAATCTAATTTAAAAAAACTATTAATAAAGTTTCTATTGTTTGACCATATAGTTCAGGCCCAAAGGTTGAATTAAGACTCATCAGACCATAACACATTTTTTCATTGCTGTTGAGTCGAATTCAAATGACTTTGGGCAAAGTTGAGGCGAGTTTGTCGGTTTTTCCTGGCACGAATGGTTTTTTGGTACATCTGTAGCTTTTAAAACCATATTGTTCGGGCTATTATTTTTATAGTAAAGAGACTGGCATCTAAGCCAATTTCAGTTTAAGCTTTTCTGGGAACTGCTATTGGTAATTTCGAAAACAAATTTATATTTTCGATCTTCACGTACAGTTGTTACGGTGTTACTTTGTTTTCACTATTACTTAATGACAAATCGTTAATTTGGCAATAGGACACTTTTTTGAACTTTCTTTTTGATTAAGTCCGTTTTGAAAATCATTTCAGCCATTTAAAAAAAAGTAGTGTGAGGTTAACTTTATATTTTAACATCTTTTTATTACTTATGAAAACATTTAGCATGCTGTGACATATATTTTAAAGCGGTTTTATATTTAAACTCTTAATTTTTGTGATCCACTCTGATATCAATTGACCTTTATTTAGCCTGAAAAAGGAAAGAATCAAATCGGGATTGTAGCGCAACTCATGCAAACGAAAAAAAGTATTACAGCAACTTTAAAAGGTAAAATAGGTTTTTTTGCGGATTTGGATGTGTTTCCAACTTATTTAAATACTTGTCCATATAGTTTAGGATTTCGCTTTTTATAAATAGGTTTGGAGGAGGAAAAATCACACTTACCTCGTACCATACAACTAAAGTGCGTTTAACGGTGTAAACTTTACAAGACATCCCACATATCTTTAAATTTTTGCAAACAGAAAAAATACTTTAGAAGCGCGAACTTGTTTATCTTAAACAAGAAAAAAAGTAAGAATGTTTAAGTCGATCCCTAGACCACAAACAATTATACATTAAGCTCCAGCATATATAAAAAATTTATGCAAATAATTCGGGAGTGGAACTTAAATGTGGCCAACGGAAAATTACAAACTAAATATAATCAAATTCAGTATCGACACTTGGTAGCGTCAGGTCCTACAGATATGCTAAATTTCGTTGAAAAAGAATTTTCTTAAGTCACAGTGTAAATTGTTAATTCTTGAAGGATGTATTGCCGATGTGTGAAGAATTACGATGATGACAATTGGTGGCATTATGCTCTAAGCGTTTTTTTTTTTTGCAATATTTTTAGCAGTAATAGCTCAATTCGCTTATTCTGGAAGGGCATTTGTATAGCGGCAATGTGAAATAATGAGCTGATATACAGGCTTTCTTATTATACCAAACTTTACCTTTGCCAAATTTCATGAAAATATCTTCCCAAATGCGATATGTACTTTGATTACAAGAATACCCAGCCAGATGCATATACAATATTTCAAAATTTAAATTCATAACGTTTCATAAAATAATTTTATCTGCAACACAGGGAGTTTTGCTTGGGTTTTCTAAAAAATTATTGTTTACCTTTTCAATTAAAGCGTACTTTGAGTACCAAGCTACCAAAACGAGTGGTTTGCAAAATACCAAATAAAGTTCATTTGACTCGATACATCTTTTGTTAAAATAATATTTTGCCAACGAAAGAATTTCTGCATATCCTTTCACGTGAATTCCGTTATTAATAAATGTAAAATTGCCTGTTATAATGTTTCCGTTTATGAACTAAAACATAATTTTTCTCTTCGAATATAAGTACATATTAAAACAATCTCAATAGTAAACTTTTTAAAACAAATTCTTTTTAAATAGCATTTTATTCTTAAACAAACTATTGCAAAGTTGTAAATAAATATTTATAGCAAAATTAATTTAAACATCGATTCGCACTTAATTATCTTCTAAGTATTTGAAGCGAAATTGTCTATATTTCTAATTCAAATGCAAGTTCAATTAAGATTTAATTATTTCCAAGTTCATAATTATTATTGCAAAATTAAAGCACAATTATGTTCTTACAAAATACTTAAACTTGTAATACAATAAATGCAAATAAAAAAACGTAATCTTTTGGAATATGTAAATATAAAGCAAGTAACTATGCCGAATCCTATATACTCTTCACATTGGTCTTTTAATATACCCAGCCATCATTTCTAGCAGAGTTCTTTGTGCTGCAAATAATATAATAAAAATACTCTGTGCCGGATTTGAAGTTGATAGCAATCCTAGTTTTTTAAATAGAAAACCTTATAAAGTTTTAACGTTCGTATGTATAATGGAAATACCATGTAGAAAGTTTGAGGTCAAGAGTTTTAAAAGTTTTCGTCATTATTCGTATTCAAAAATCTATGAATTATTTGATCATTACTTTTTGTAGAACCTTCGAAGTCGAATGCAGTTATAGTTTCCCAAATATAGAGTATCAAAAATTTTATAAAAATTTTTCATTTATATGGGGGTTCCATCCAAATAATTTTTTCCCAAAATGTAAACCTTATTGCCCAATTACTATTTGTGAAATATTTAAAGTCGATAGCTGTTAAAGTTTCTAAGATTTAGCGCATGAAATATTTTACAAAATTTGTGCATTTGTAGGGGAAATTCCACTTCCCCTGAACCTATCTGATTCTATAGGTCCGTTATATAGGTCCCTATCTTCAGGGTATCTGTGCCAAGTTTTGTGGCAACAGTGACAATATTAACTGAGATATCTAGGGATATATGCACATATTTTCTCCTAAAAAATAGGTTATTTTTGGTTTTTGCTCATATCTCGGTCAATAGTGGTCCGTATCTTTTTATTTGACTCCGGAAACTTGATTTCAACAGACGGACAGACGGGCATGGCTATATCAACATCCCTATCTATAAGGATCCAGAATATATATAATTTATGGCGGTCGCAGATGGATAATAAGGAAATTACAAACGGAATGACAAACTGATATATACCCTTATCACTATGTGAAGGGTATAAAAATATTGACATTAAACATAAATATGTACACACAAAAAATAAACTGAGTAAACTTTACTTATATCAAGCCATTGCGGTGTCAAAAGTACGGTGAGTGCGGTTTTTAGTGCGATATTCTTACTTTTAGCCTTAATTAAGCCAAAAAGAGATTGATTTGAGTTCAGAACCGTACTTGATGTAAGCTTAAAAAGATTGATTTAAGCCTTAAACAGGATTAATCCAAAAATTAAATGTCAATTTTTTGACTTATGGAGCTTTATTAAAGAAGAAGAGTTTTATATGTTATTTTTATTTTATAGATAAAACTTTTGCTTCGCGTTGCGTTAGAAATTCGCTTTGACATTAAAGATGAAATAGCCTAACTATATGAAACATGTCACATAGAGCACTTTCAACGCAGCGGAAAGCGTAAAGTAAGGCAACTCTCATCTTTTTGCGCGCTTTCACAATTAACTTTCTAATAGTTTATTGAATAAACAAACAATTTATATATTTTTTAGTGTGACATACACCTTTTACTTCGCATTGATCTTTTAATATACCAAGCCATCATTTCTAGGCGAGTTCTTTGTACTGCAAATATTATAATAAAAATACTTTGTGTCGGATTTGAAGTTGATAGCAATCCTAGTTTTTGAAATAGAAAACCTTACAAAGTTTTAACGTTCGTATTTATAATGAAAATACCATGTAGAAGGTTTAAGGTCAAGAGTTTTAAAAGTTTTCGACATTATTCGTATTCAAAAATGTATGAATTATTTGATCATTACTTTTTGTAGAACATTCGAAGTCGAATGCAGTTATAGTTTCCCAAATATAGAGTATCAAAAATTTTATAAAAATTTTTCATTTATATGGGGGTTCCATCCAAATAATTTTTTCCCAAAATGTAAACCTTATTGCCCAATTTTACTTTTTGTAAAATATTTAAAGTCGATAGCTGTTATAGTTTTTAAGATTTAGCGCATAAAATATTTTACAAAATTTGTGCA
This sequence comes from Melanophora roralis, assembly GCA_963583895.1. Classification (NCBI taxonomy): domain Eukaryota; kingdom Metazoa; phylum Arthropoda; class Insecta; order Diptera; family Rhinophoridae; genus Melanophora; species Melanophora roralis. Next base: position 69,628,928 of record OY757189.1, on the reverse strand, counting down.
ATTGTAGGGGAAATACCACTTCCCCTGATTTTATCTGATTATATAGGTCCGTTATATAGGTCCCTATCTTCAAGGTATCCGTGCCAAGTTTTGTGGCAACAGTGACAATATTAACTGAGATATCTAGGGATATATGCACATATTTTCTCCTAAAAAATAGGTTATTTTTGGTTTTCGCTTATGTCTCGGTCAATAGTGGTCCGTATCTTTTTATTTGACTCCGGAAACTTGATTTCAACAGACGGACAGACGGGCATGGCTATATCAACATCCCTATCTATAAGGATCCAGAATATATATACTTTATGGGTGTCGCAGATGGATAATAAGGAAATTACAAACGGAATGACAAAATGATACATACCCTTATCATTATGTGAAGGGTATAAAAGTATTGACATTAAACATAAATATGTAGACACAAAAAATAACCTAAGTAAACTTTACTTATATCAAGCCATTGCAGTGTCAAAAGTACGGTGAGTACTGTTTTTAATGCGATATTCTTACTTTAAGCCTTAATTAAGCCAAAAAAGGATTGATTTGAGTTCAGAACCGTACTTGATGTAAGCTTAAAAAGATTGATTTAAGCCTTAAACGGGATTAATCCAAAAATTAAATGTCAATTTTTTGACTTATGGAGCTTTATTAAATAAGAAGAGTTTAATATATTATTTTTATTTTATAGATAAAACTTTTGCTTCGCGTTGCGTTAGAAATTCGCTTTGACATTAAAGATGAAATAGTCTAACTATGTATATGAATCATGTCACATAGAGCACTTTCAACGCAGTGGAAAGCGTAAAGTTAGGCAACTCTCATCTTTTTGCGTGCTTTCACAATTAACTTGCACAATTTTCTAATATTTTTTTGGATTAACAAACAATTTATGTATATAGTTTTTAGTGTGACATACACCTTTTACTTCGCGCTTTTCTTTCAAAGTTAGAAATGTCACGAAAAGCAACGAAGTTTTATCTGACACCGGCTTTTGTTTTTAAATGTAAAATAGTATATTAAAATAACAAGCATTTGTCTGTTTGATTTGTTGAAGCAATCCGAATTGATAAAAGAAAATGTAAGTACGGATCGTAGTTAAATATTTCAAGAACGATTTTGGATAAATTCAAGAATAAAATTATTGGTTTTAGAAAGCGGGTTTTCTTTCTGGGTAAATTTTCATCCAGTACAGTTTGGTACATTAAGTTTGGTACGGTAAGGTCGGTAATTTTTTTAGTAAAATCTGGCTTAAATTAATAATTTAATAGGTATTAACTTTTATTTTTACTGTATGTATTTTCTTACAAATTTTTCTTATAATTTATTTATCAAAATTAAATAAGCTTATTTATGTTGGTTTTTAAAATTTTTTATTTTTTTGGTTGTATTATATAAGTAAATCTTTTTTATTTTAATAAAACGGTATGCGTTCGGTAGAAAGTTGACCAACGTTTGGGTTCGGTTCCGTTAAAAAAATGCAAGTTAGGTCAGGCTCTATTAATATGGGACCAAGATTCAGTGTGATAAAAGTGGTAGAAAGCCTTGAGGGTACAGAATTATTTAGGACAGTTAAAATAGGTATCAATAGGTATGGTCCTCATTCAGAAAAAATTTACCTTTGTCAAATTTTTTAAATTATCTTCAAAAATGCTACCTGTGCTTTTATTACATGAATTCTTAGACACCAAACAAGACGAACAGACATCCTCTAATTGAAATTGCTTTTAAACTTATCGGGTCTTAGACTTTTACTTTTGGACATTACAAACATCTGCACAGGCGCAAAATACCAATACCACTTACACACATGCATTCCCCCCTTTCCTCCAAACTTCATAGTTAATTTAATAAATAAAAATATTGGTAGCCATAAAACAAACGTTTCATATATTTTATTTTAAACAAATGTATTACATATTCAAAGATGTTGTTGCTTTTGGAAAAATGTTTTTGAAGACACAAGAAAACGTTCGTAAGAAAACGTTCGTTTTGTGGTGGGAAATCAAATACAAATATTTGTACTTCAACAAGAATTGAAAATCGAGGACGTTTGTTGTCTATTATAAAAGCTATAATTTCCCACGGAAGGCATAAGTACCTCTCTGTGGACATCGAGATGATGATCCCTTGCTATCTTCTGAAAATACAAGCTCGAAAGGTATTTTTTGTTCACTTCTGCGATTTCGTATAGATGCCGGAGATAAGAATATAGGTCACCGATTCCATGTTTACCCTTTAGATGATTTTCATACATATGTACATACATACATATGTATATCGAAAACAATTCAAACTGAATTAAATAAAAGTTTCCATAATCTTATTTTAGAAATTATACTAAAAAATGTTTATGACACTAAATATTATTCGATTATTTTTGACGAAACCACTGATTTATCAGGAAAACCCCAAACTTCTTAAGCTTTAAAGTATTTTGAGAGGCTTTAAATGATATTGGCGATGACGTCAAAGTATCAATTGATACGAACAGACTATACTCAGTAGTTTTAAGAGCTTTGAAACGTTAGTCTTGATTTTGAAAATTATTTAGAGATTGGAACTGACGAGTATCCTTTGATGTTGACATAAAATGGAGCAGTTAAAAAATACAAGAAACGGAAAAAAAGCAAAACAAACGCTTTGCTCTTCATAAAGACTTAACCACTCAATATCAAAAGTCAACAAGGTACCAATAATACAAAAAAATTGTATCGTTTGTTAAAGAAACAAGCAAATTTTTAAAAAAACATCATTCTAAGCGTAATGCAGTTTTTCTTAAATATTTAGGTACAAAGTTTTCTCCATTATGTGAAACGCGATGGTTAGATCGATTCAATTCTACAATTTGTAGTTGAAATAAAGCACATAATAGAGGCAAATAAAGCACATAATAGAGGCATTGGAAAAGTTACCCCAATGGATATACAGGGATACGTGTGTGTTGTGTTGGTATGGAAATTTATTTGAAAAGCCTAGATTTGAAAGAAAAAAAAACATTTTTAAAATGTTGAACATCGAGAGCTACATCTTCTTAATTAAATCTGTTTTACAAGACTTAAAAACACGTTTCTCAAATGACGTCTTTTATTTGTTTAACATCCCTCAACTTCTGCTTTAGAATATTTCTACATTTACTAATTTACTGAATTAGCTGTTGCCCAAAAACTGAGGATACCTTTTTTTGAGTGGAGAACCGATTTTAAAAATCTTTGGAGGTCCATAAAAAGTAATTGGTAGTCAAATTGGCCAAACCGAGTACAGGGTTTTACTCACCTTTGGTAGTACAATCAAACCTATACCGTCGACTCCGTGCATTTTTCATTTGTCTCACAGTGTAATGTAAGAAAAGCCACAATAATGCTAACAATAAATTGTTTAATAATATTGCGTAACGTATTAGCCACTTTAAACTTACTTAAGGAAAATTAATTAACAGGTCAATGTATTAAAGTAAGATTCATTGTTATTAATATTAACCGCTGCCATTGCCACGTGCATATTTTTCTTAGATGTATACGAGTATGCATATTTATGACCGTAAACACACACATATTTTATTTAATATTCTCATTAAGTTTTATTGTGAAATAGCAACACGTCTAATGAATTATGTTGACACGAAACAATTTACATATTTATCTGCTAGATTTAACACATTGCAAATATTGTTATAAATCTGTTTTCCGGAATTTAACATGCAGTTTTTTAAATATTTGCACATACTTAATTTAAAATGTCTGACGGACATTTAGGCCGATTATTATATCTGTCCGATAGGCTAACGTAAAGATGTTATAGTACAGATAAATACTTTTTCGATTTTACAAGTATGCCTAAAGCTAAAGTATTTGATAAGCTAAAGAAAAGCTTATTTTAAGGTTCAGTTATAATTAATTTATACCAAAATTCAATTGGTTTCTATGGTTATGATTATGGCGTAATGGTAAAGGTTCAATTATACGTGACTTAACATAATGCCATAACCGTTGCCATAAAAACCAAAGCTCAATTGGTTACTGTATTTATTTTTCATTTATTTGTTGGTTGTGTAAGCAGAGACAAATGAAAACCAGTCGCTGCCACTTCGTACCTAAATATTCAAAAAATATCGGCTTTTCCACTGGTTTTGCCGTACTTTTAACAGTTTTTCGGTTTAACTTAAAGGAAAATTTTAATAACCAAAAATTTTAAAAGTCACTTTATTGTTTACTTTAATTGGAGTTAACTTTAGCTAAAGTGCACTTTATAAAGAACATATAATAATGGCCCTTAAAATATAATAATTTTAATTTAAAATCAGTGATGACACTTGTTGACAAAGTCGTTCTAAAAACCGTTAAATTATTGCGCGAGCCAGCATATAAGGGCATTTTCAGATTTTAATAATGTAATCGTAACAATTAAAATAATATAAAACTTTTGTTGACAAAACAACAACAGTCAAGTAGTATATACATACATACATACATATGTACATATGTAATTGCATTACAAAAAAATTGTCATAAATTTTCTGCTAAGGAGGTGGTTAAAAACAATGCGTAAATTAAAAATATTTTCACGTAGTAAAAGTGTTTTTAACGTTTTCATTTGATTAACAAGTAAGAGCGTTGTATTCGGCTTTGCCGAATCTTATATACCCTTCACATTGGTCTTTAAAAATAATCACCATAGTAATTTTGTACTGCAAATAATATAATAAAAATCCTTGTGCGAGTTTTAAAGTCCATAGAAAACTTTACAAAATTTAAACGTTCGTGTAAATAATAGAAATAGATGAGGAACGTTTGAGGTCGACAGTAATGCAAGTTTTTGACATTATTTATATTAAAAGGTTAATAAAAGTTGTTAATTTTTATGGGATGTACTAGTCCCCCTGCTCCTCTCCAACTTTTTTTCCAAAATGTATGAATTATTTGATTATTACTTTTGTGAAATATTCGAAGTCGAATTTCATAAAAATTCTTAGTTTGTATTAGAGCTACCCCTTCCCCTGCCCCTGCCCAAAAAAAAATTTTTTTTTGAATGTAGGTATTATCCTGTTACTTTTTGCAAAACATTTGAAGTCAATTTCTGTTATAGTTTCCTAAATATAGCGTATCGAAAATTGCATAAAAATTGCTAATTTGTTTGGGAGCTACCACTTGTTCGCCCCCCACCCAAAAAATTTTTTCTTAAAAACATAACCCTTGATGTACTTACTTTTAGTAGAACATTTGATGCCAATAACTGTTATAGTTTCTAAGATATAGCGTATCGAATATTTCATAAAAATCGTTCATTTGTATGGGAGCTACCCCTTTTTTTGCCCCCACCCAAAAAGTTTTTTCTTAAAAGCGTAGCCCTTATTGCCCAATTACTTAGTAGAACATTTGATTTCGATATCTGTTATAGTCTCCGAGATATAGCTTATCGAAAATTGCATAAAAATTGTTAATTTGTATGGGACCTACCCCTAGTTCACCCCCCATCCAAAAAATTTTTTCCTTAAAACATAGCCCTTGATGTACTTACTTTTAGTAGAACATTTGATGTCGATAGCTGTTATAGTTTCCGAGATATAGCGTATCGAATATTTCATAAAAATCGTTAATTTGTATCGGAGCTACCCCTTTTTTTGCCCCCACCCAAAAAATTTTTTCTTTAAAGCGTAGCCCTTATTGCCCAATTACTTTTTGTAGAACATTTGATTTCGATATCTGTTATAGTTTCCGAGATATAGCGTATCGAATATTTCATAAAAATCGTTAATTTGTATGGGAGCTACCCCTTGTTTTGCCCCCACTCAAAAAATTATTTCTCAAGAGCGTAGCCTTTGATGTCCAATCACTTTCTGTAGAACACTTGGTTTCGATATCTGTTATAGTTTCCGAGATATAGCGTATCGAATTCTTCATAAAAATTGTTAATTTGTATTGGAGCTACCCCTTGTTTTGCCCCCACTCAAAAAATTTTTTCTTTAAAGCGTAGGCCTTCTTGCCCAATTACTTTTTGTAGAACATTTTATTTCGATATCTGTTACAGCTTCCGAGATATAGCGTATCAAATATTTTATAATAATTGTTGATTTGTATCGGAGCTACCCCTTTTTTTGCTCCGACTCAAAAAAATTTTTCTTTAAAGCGTAGGCCTTCTTGTCCAATTACTTTTTGTAGAACATTTCATTTCGATATCTGTTATAGTTTCCGAGATATAGCGTATCGAATATTTCATAAAAATTGTTAATTTGTATGGGAGCTACCCCTTTTTTTGCCCCCACCCAAAAAATTTTTTCTTTACAGCGTAGCCCTTATTGCCCAATTACTTTTTGTGAAACATTTGATTTCGATATCTGTTATAGTTTCCGAGATATAGCGTATCGAATATTTCATAAAAACCTTTAATTTGTATGGGAGCTACCCCTTTTTTTGACCCCACTCAAAAATTTTTTTTCTTTAAAGTGTAGCCCTTAGCGTATAATTACTTTTTGTAGAACATTTTAAGTCGATAGCTCTTATAGTTTACGAGATATAGCGCATAAAATATTTCACCAAATTTGTGCAATTGTAGGAAAAATACCCCTTTCCCTGGTCCTATCTGAAAAATTTTTTTTCGTTAATTAGGTCCCTTCTTTAGGAGTATCCGTGCCAAGTTTTGTGGCAAGAGTGACTATACCTACTGAGATATATAGGGATATATGCACGGATTTTGTCCTAAAAATAATGGGTTACTTTGGGTTTTCGCTTATATCTCGGTCAATAGTGAACCGATTTTGCTGATTTTAAATAGCGATTGTTAGCGGGATATTTGCAATAGTTTGACACCATTAGCTGGTCTGTATCTTTTTATTTGACTCCGGAAACTTGATTTCAACAGACGGACAGACGGACAGACAGACAGACAGACAGACAGACAGACAGACGGACAGACGGACATGGCTATATCAACTTCCCTATCTATAAGGATCCAGAATATATATACTTTATGGGGTCGCAAATGAATAATAAAGAAATTACAAACGGAATGACAAAGTGATATATACCCTATCACTATGTGAAGGGTATAAAAAACAAAAACAAGTTGTAGCTAAGCGTGTTTTGCATATTTGCCTCAATATACACACATACATATGTATGTATGTATGTATAGCGATGCCAATTTTAAGCTTTAATATGCAAACGTATATTTAAAGTCGAGTTTTTTTTGGTAATAATGATCTATAAATAAACTTTTTATCGAAATAAACGGAAATCTAACAAAAAATACTAGTTAGGACCTTTCTCTATTTAGGGAACCATTTGTATTGGGTGACCATTTGTGCTGATTTCATCAGTAATTGTACTGATTTTTCAATTGGTTTACTGATTAAAAATGTGTGTACTGATATGTACTGATTTTTTAGGAAATTTACTAATTGTACAGAATTTATAAAATATTTTAATGTTAAATATTTTTCCCTAAAAAATTTTTAAATGATAGCAAAACTAGATAGTTAAATATTTATCTAGCAACAAAAAATATTATGAATCGATTGACAGCTCTCCAAAATTATTAGAAACTTGTTTGAAAATGTATTTTCCAGGGTACACTAATCCAGCTAATTATGAATTCGTCTTATAATCTTGTGCAAGTGGTTGTCAGATTTGTTAAATTTGTTTTAAATTGAAAATTTCTTTGACATTCACTTTCCAAAAAACACAAGAAGGAAATGCATGGGTGCATTTTTGGATTTCACTGTGATACTACCTGTATAATAGAAGTATTTTCATACATGGAACTGTTTTTTAAGAACAAAGACATCCAGGCGTCCGGACATACATGTTTTAATCGTTTTGTATTCGATCGCTTAATTTAAGGGTTGTTTTGTTGTTGTTTTTATAGTCTAATATAAAAACTAAAAAGTGTACTGATTTCGACCCAGAAATAAATGGTCACCCCAGATATGTAGAATATTCAAAACAAAACATAATTTTTTTTTTGCATATTTTTATTATTGAGTGTTAGCTTATGCGAACTAACAATAAGTATTCAAATCTTTAAACTATGTAATTAACATTAGTCTAGCAAGTGTCAGACTAAAATTTAAGTTCTTATAATTTTAAGCATCAAATGTTATTTGCATATTGATTTTGCATTTTATCGCTTTTAATTTGGCGCGATTGCAATTTAAGTAGCAATACATTTAAGCGTTTTTATCGCCTTTTGATAAGGTAACCAAAATCTGGCAGCATTTTTTTAGAAAAGAAAACACATTAACCCGAATTAACCCACGGTTACCATATGGTAACACAAAACATGAAGTTACATTTATACAGAAAGATCCACAACAAAACAACATAATAAAAAGAAAAAAACGTTATTTTGTGCAAAACATTTGTAGTTTGTCAAATAAAAAAGATTTTATTACTCTGGGTTCAATTAGGAAAGTTGTGGCGTGTAAAATTTAAGTGACAAAAAATTTTTATAAAAATTCGCGTTTTTAGATATGACACATCGGTTAGATAAAGCATTTATGTATTTATAATTTTTAATAAAAAGTAAAAAAAATTAAAGCAGCTTGTAGCTAACAAAATAAACTATAAAATATAAAAAAAATGTATTAAAAAACTTTTTTTTGTACTATTTATTTACATTTTACTTAAGGCGTTACCATATGGTAACCGTGGGTCGCCTAGGGTACAAGTTTTTTCTTTGTGTGTGGTTCTCAGCTTGTTAAGTGTTTTAAAAATTTAACAACCCTTTAGATGTTTATATTTACAACAAAAGGCTCGACGAAGCAGAAAATTAAAATTAACGAACTGACATGCCAACTGTTATTTATATCAAGCCTCCTATAGACGTCAATATGTCTGGCAAAGATGGTGAATGTTGGGGCATTCCAGATAATGTTTGCCCAGCTCAGATGAAAGGTTGCTGTGAAGTTGTAAAAAATAGCGAGCAACATTTGCAAAATTTTGATGTAGAAGATGAAACTAAAAGTATGTTAAAAAACAATATTGGTTTATAAATTTGGAGTAAATCCGAAATTAATGACATGGCGTAATTCTAAGGCGAGTGCATACAAAATAAATGTACCCCGTTCTTTGCCATATAGAGGACAAAAATGGTGGTCTAGTATTTTTACTTGGCTAATAGATGCTTGTATTCAAAACGATTGGCAGATTCAGTGAAAAGAGCAGTTGACAATGACTAAATTTGAATTTCGATGACAATTGGCAGTATACAATTACAAGCATTATGGAAAAAAACCCAAATCATTAGACCCAATGTCCTCCCACAGACATGCAACACAACCAGGCCTAGTTGACCACACTATTCATAATAATCAGATTGGACGTTTTGTAGTGTCATCTAATCGAAGACGTTGTGCCAGCGAACGATGCAGTCAACGGGCAAACATTTTGTATAAAATGCAACGTAGGATTTTGCGAAAAGTACTTCGCCGATATCATACAAAACTCTTTTATTATTTAATGAATTCTTTTTTACTTATAATTTAATAAAAATGTTTTTTAACCGCTATTTTTCGTAAATTATAAAAACAAACATGTAACAAATAATTGATTTGTTCATAAAAAAACATGTACCCTAGGCGACCCACGGTTACCATATGGTAACGCTAGTTTTTCACGTTTTCCGGAAAAGCGTAACAATGTATTGAAAAACTAAACTAATTTTCGTGCTCAGGAGGCTAAAATATGTAAGCGTTATCTTTTTCAGAAAAATTTAAACAAAAAAAGTTCTGGGAACTACCGGGTTAATTATTATATGTCGTTTATAAAGTGTGCTTAAGCTTAAGTTAACCCTAGCTGAAGTAAACAATAAAGTGGCCTTTAAAATTTTTGTTTATTACAACCTCCTTTTAAGCTTAACTTAAAATTAGTTTAAAGTATGGCAATACCAGTGCAAAGGCCGAATACTTTTGCCATATTTGAGTAAGCAATGGCTTTGATTTGTTTGATTAAATAAACTTTACGTTAAATTTACGTTAGAGGTAAGATGAGTTTCCTTTCCTTTAACGTATCGGACACTTTAGCTTAAAGCATACTTGTTATAACGAAAATGTATTTACTGTGCTAAAACATCTTAACTTAAGCATATCAGACAGGCATAATAATTAATGGGCCTAAAACAGATATAATATCAGCATAGGCAAGTGAATCCTACCACTAAGCCACTAGCAAATTTAAAAAATTTTAATATGCTAGCAGGGTTTATAAATAAAAAAAGCTAGTTAAAAAAATATCTTTGACCAAAATTAAAAGCGTGTCTATTTTCATATTATATTTAAAATTCAAATAGCGTATGCCCAACACGTAATTTATATTTTATGTATAAAAATTCCTATGTACATATTTTTATTATATTTCTCCCATACTAACATACTTATGTACTTATTTTTAAAAATTAATAACCATTTATTGTTTCAATTAATTTTATTTTATACTATTCACAACAATCAGAAGCCACATTTGATGGACCTCCATTGTCAGCAAATGTTTGTTTATCACCGAAATCCCTTTTGCGCCTGGTTGTCGACCACGATGATTTGCATAAACGTAAATTGTATAAAACCTTTACGTCGTCTTCCGCTAGTGCCAAAATGGAACAAAAAAATAACGATCACGACTTGGAAGAGGAGTACGATCAATTTATTAATAATGTTCGTTTAACGCCAGTTGCATTTATGAAACTTTGCCCAGCTCTTTTAGCTCAAATAGATCAACAAGTTTGCATAGAGCCGGTTCCCTTGGCGCATACCAACAGCAGCAAAGAAGTCCTGTGGAATGGTGAGTAATTTACCGTACAATATTCTCACCCCAGTTTTCGTTAAAAAAAATATAAAATTATTTAATTATTTAGAATCAAATGAAAACTTTAAAGAGTTAAAAAATGTATATCAATTAAATTATGTAGAAGTAGATAATACTTAAATACTTAATTAAAAAATAACTATTCTAAGCAGTCACAGTTAAAAAAAATTAATGGCAGATAAAGAAAAATATTTTATTATCTAGTTAGTACACGGACTTTCTAACAAAGCTTTGTGCATATATTTTAATGGCTATCCATCAAAACAGCACTACTTTTTTTTATATCAATTGCGCTTATATCAAAATATAAATAAAAAATTTATTTTTCCAGTTGTAATATTAGGAACCACAAGATTTAAGTACGAAATGATGAAAAATCTAAAATAAAAAAATAAAAGAAGAGGGGTGATTAACTTTCAACATTTTAAAAATACTTTTAAATGAATCACTCAAACTTGATACCTGTCAACAAAGTTGTTAGCACATATTAAATACACTGTCGATTACGAGTTTTCGAAAGCAAAACTCGATGACGATAAGTCGAAATGCGTCTTCTGAAACTTTCCAATATTAAATTTTTAAGAGCGATTTTGAACTTTGCTCAAGTCGCCAAAATTGATTTGTATATTTTTAAGTTAAATAACAATTTAATACAAAATAAATTCTCCCTATGCCAATGGTTAAAGCTTAATATAGCTTAAGTGGACAATCTTGTGCATTTAAACAAAAAAAAGTCTCATATTATAACCACATGATTTTGGCACTTTGTTTATGTTTCCCTTTGTTTGCTTTCCTTTTAGAGCTGGCTTTAAGGGGAAATTTTCGATTATGCCCAGCTAGCATTTTGAAGAATGTTTTGGGAAAAATCACCAAAACTAATCGTTTAATACTTTCCAAAATGATTAAAAATTGGCTGCACACGTTGTCTAAAAAAGACTAGAAAGTTATTTATACAAATAGTTAGAAAGCGACAATTTTAAAAAACAAAATGCATGTGCAATCAAAAATTGATCACCCATATGTTCAAAATGCGATTTTCATACACAATTAATCAAAAGTTAGTCAGGCACGGACATAAAAGACTCGTTCAGAAGAGTAGAGGCAGAGTACCATTTTTTACCGTCAAAAAATGGGTTGACTGGGTGCTCTGCTATTTCGTAACGTTGCCACATTTTAATAGAGAACCCACAACTTAATTTATTAATTTTATCTGTATTTAACTGTTAACTATGTAAACTATGAACTTACATAATATTTACATATTATGTAAATGTATTTAACTTTTTTATATAACAGAAAAAATGTTTTTTTTTGTAGTTATTGTTTTTTTTTCTGCCAAATTGAACTGTGGACAATTTTTAGTCTCCCAACTTCTATTCCTTTTCACAAAAATTTTTAAGTAATATTTATATGTTAATTTCTTTTTTAGCATGGATTTACGCAAGTGCTTCTATATTTATTCTATCAGCTTGTGGACTTCTAGGAATACTATTGGTACCTCTGATGAAAACCGTAGTCTACCAAGAAATACTTAGTTTTTTAGTAGCAGTTGCAGTAGGCACACTAAGCGGAGATGCTTTAATGCATCTTATTCCACACGCTTTAGCAAAGCAGCAATCAGTACCAGAAGCGCTTGGCCATAACCACAAAGAAGAATCCTTCCATAAGCATGATACAAGTGTGATATGGATTTGTGCTTGTGCATTCTTCACTGCTATTTTTATGTACATTATTGAAACAATTTTGCCGCTATTGAAAGGTGACACTGCTGAAGGATCTCATGGGCATAGCCATCATGGACACAGTCACCAACCAGTTCAAAAAAATGCCGAAAAGTCTTTAAGTAATCCGATTCCTGTCTTGGGATCTGAGAAAATACCTGACTCTTCATCGAACGAAGCACGGGAGCTAAATATAATGCTAAATGAAGCTAAAATCGATATGAAAAAACCTTCAAGACCTTTAACGCCGGTGGCTTTTATGGTCGTCATTGGTGATGGTCTGCACAATTTAACTGATGGCTTAGCTATAGGTGCAGCATTTGCCTCTGACCCAGTCACTGGTTTGGCAACAGCGTTTGCAGTTCTTTGTCACGAATTGCCACATGAGTTGGGCGATTTTGCTCTGCTGCTACAAACCGGTGTTTCCATGCAACGAGCTATTTGCTTAAATATTGTCAGCTCAGTTTTGAGTTTTGTAGGCATGGCTATTGGCCTGTTAATAGCCAATCTACACACGAATATGACTCAATGGATTTATGCTGGAACAGCCGGTTCTTTTCTATATATAGCATTTGCCGATTTAGTTCCTGCTATGGCAAGTGAAAGCAATAGTAAATTGAAAAATTCACTAGTACAAGTGTTAGGCATTATTATTGGTGGGCTTATAATGTTGATTATAGCTATCAATGAAGATGAATTAGAAAATTTGTTTAATTAATTAATAATAAGTTTTTATATACATACATATGTACATATGTAAATAATTATATTAATTACATCTCTTAAGTATAAAGTATTACTATGTTATAAAAAGCATGTATTATGTTAGAAATAGTCAGTAGAAGTTATAAGGAATATATTAATAAAATAAGCAAATTATGTAGATTTAATTATTACGAATTTGTTAAAATTAGGATTGATCTGCTATCCTAATTAAAAAAAAATATGAAATATTTTTTGAAAAGTAAATAAACAATAAACGACGAAAAATATGTATGTGAAACCAATTAAAAGCAAAATCTAATAAAAATTCCAATAAATATTTATCCGCTCATATTGTGATAGGACCATAAATATTAGTTTGTTTTTTAATCAGCAATGAACCTGCTACTTCGAATTCGCATTTAAAATATGGGGGTATTTCGTACACACTATTTCTCTAAGGCCGATTTTGAGGAAGTTATGGGCGTTTTTACATAAATTTTGTATGGCAGCCCCTTAAGGTAATGGATATAAGGAACAAAAACATTCTAGGAATATTTTTGGGAGGTAAAACTAATGGGGGCTGCTATTTGATTCCTCTAGGGGTGATCCCGGGGAAGTTGTAAGGTTGTTACCTTTTTTTAATTTTGTATGGCAACTCACTTAGGGGTTAAGTATTTTCTAGGAATATGTTTGCGAGTAGAAAATAATGGAGGTCGGTTGTACATTTTATTTCTCTTAGGCCGACTCTGAGGAAGTTATTGGCGTATTTACATAAAATTTGTAAATTTTGTGTGACAGCCCCTTAGGTAATGGAGATAGGAAGCAAAAGCGTTCTAAGAATATGTTTGGGAAGGAAAACTAATAGGGGCTGCTATACATTTTATTCCTCTAGTATGTACCCTATTTTTTTCAAATTTTGTATGGCAACCATGGGCTGGAGATAGAGGGTAAGTATGCTTCACAAAAATGTTTAGGAGGGGAGGACAAATTAATTGGCGTCGTTCTTACATTTTATCTTTGTAGGAGAACTCTGATATCTGTGGGGGCGATTTAAAAAAATGAAACTTTGATTGGCAACCCTGCTAGCGTGCGTAAAAAGGTTGTAAGAATGTTCCAAAAAATGTTCATGGGTAAAAATTAATGGGAATCGGTCTTTTATGGCACATTGTACAGGGCAACTCCGGGGCAGTTGTAGAGTGTTTTATTTACAAATTTTAGAGAAATAAGCAGAGGTATACCATGTTTTTGGCTCATATCTTGATCAGTTATCGGCCGATTTTGCTGGATTTCAATAGCAGATATTTCTGATAGTTTAATAGCATTTACGGGTCTATGCGATATCGGGGGGCTTCAGAAAGTTGATTTTAACCATAACACGGACAGACGGACGTGGCTAAATCGACTTCTCTATCTATAAGGATCCTTTATGGGGTCGCAAATAGATAATAAAGTAATTACAAACGGAATGACAAACTTTTATATACCCTAATCACTTATGTGAAGGGTATAACAAACAGAAGCAAATGCCTAAGATTTAATTATGAAAAAACGGTTATCCATTTTGCAAAAAAAAACATACTAGTAACAAGAACAAAAACAACGTTTCTTAAAACTTTTATTGGCACAAAAAAAGAAACGACATTAAGGGCACTGCTACACGTTCAATAAATATTGTGATATTTCTAGTATCACGATATTTATTGAACGTGTAGCATGCAATATTGATGGATCGCGATCCATATCGCAGAATGGCCTAAAATATGAAATCCAAAATCCGGATCGCGGATCGCGTGATAAATATTGAAAGTGTAGCATTTTCATGATATTAAATCATAATATTTCAGTAAAAAGTGTCAAATAAAATAAATAAAGTAAAATTCGCAGCGGAAAAAATTAAACTAATTAAAAGTAAAGCAATTGACAGAATTTGTGTAAAGTTTGTTATAATAAAGGGTAATGGCAGAAGACAGTGAAAGCGAGTGTGTTCTGCCGGTGGAATCAGAATTAACCCTCACAGCACAAAAATAATGTAAATACTGACGTGATAAATATTGAACATGTAGCATACGAGCGTGATCTATCAATCCACTTAAATGGATCGCGATCCAAATATCACAATATATATTGAACGTGTAGCAGTGCCCTAAGGTATTGATTTATTTTTGAATAAAATTTATTTCCTTAATTTCGAATTAAATCAGAAAAACCAACTTTGCCTATAAATTACTTTCGCAACCACATACACAACACTTCACATGAACGGGTGCAATGTTTTACCAATCTACTTTACCTTGCTGCTTGTAAGATAGTTCCCGGAGAGGATTACGTTGTACTTTGAATTAAAGTTTAAACAATCGAGAAAAAGAGGGTCAGCAAAGAAAATTCGAAAAGTTTCTGTGAGAAAAAATCTGTGCTTTTTCGTATAATTGTAACGAAAAATGCAAATTATTTTTGCGTCTCTTAAATGGGCGAAGTTGGCTATTTATTTAATGTTTAATTACATTTAAATTGCCTCAGACATAACAATTATGGACCCATCTTTTCGAAAATAAAATAACAGTTTGTGTTTAAAAATGTATGTGTTTTTAACAATATCCTAAAACTTTATTTGAGTGCTACGAGCTGATTTCTAAATAATTTTTGGTGATGTGGTTATACTTATGTATATTAATTACAATCGATACACCTTGTCTTGGACGACTTTTAAATAGGTGTTATGTTAAACAATGGATTGATCATCATAACTTTTAGTCGCCACCTGTACTTTGATTACAGGAAATACGTTAACGCCCAACCCAACGGTCAGACATTTATTCCACTCAGGAATTAATTCTAAATCGATCGATATAATTGAGGGCAGCTGTTAAATAAACGAATTATCCCTACCCCGTTTGTATATTGTAAGGGAAAAGTCATACTCTAATCAGAAATTTATAAAAATATATTTCTTTTTAAATATTAAAAAAAAATGGTCGGCTTCGAAAGATTTTGGTAGGGTTTGTTAATAAATTTGGTCGCATAGAAAATTTTTTCAGTGGCAATACTGTTCGAAAGTAAAGTTAATTTTTACCCCTTAGGGTCCTAAATTTTAAAAATGAACTAAAAACAAGTAAGATCGCTATATACGGCTGTGCCGAATCTTATATACCCTTCACATTAGTCTTTTAATATACCCAGCCAAAATATTTTGCACTGCAAATAATATAATAAAAATACCTTGTGCGAGTTTTAAAGTCCATAAGAAACTTTACAAAATTTTAACGTTCGTATGAATAATAGAAATATATGTAGAATCTTTGAGGTCAAGATTAATAAAAGTTTCCTACAATATTCGTATTAAAAGGTTAATAAAAGTTGTTAATTTTAATGGGATGTTCTAGTCCCCCTGCTCCTCACCAAATTTTTTTTCCAAAATGTATAAATCATTTGATTATTACTTTTTGTAGAACATTCGAAGTCGGCAGCTGTTATAGTTTCCCAGATGTAGCGTATCGAAAATTACATCAAAATTGTTAATTTGTATGGGAGCTTCCCCTTCTCCTGCCCCCACCCAAAAAAAATTTTTTCAAAGTGTAGGTCTTATTGTACAATTACTTTTTGTAGAACATTTGAAGTCGAGAGCTGTTATAGTTTCTACGATTTAGCGCATGAAATATTTCAAAAAATTTTTGCAATTGTAGAGGAAATACCAATTTCCCTAATCCTATCTGAAAAAAATGTTTCCCTTATTTAGGTCCCTATTTTCAGAGTATCCGTGCCAAGTTTTGTGGCAAGAATGACTATATTTACTGAGGTATATAGGGATATATGCACGGATTTTGTCCTAAAAATGGGTTGTTTTGAGTTTTCGCTTACATCTCGGTCAGTAGTCAACCGATTGTCGTTAGGATATTTCTTATAGTTTGACATCAATAACTGATCCGTATCACTTTATTTGACTCCGGAAACTTGATTTCAACAGACGGACATGTCTATATCAACTTCCCTATCTATAAGGATTCAGAATATATATACTTTATGGAGTCGCAAATGGATAATAAAGCCATTACAAACGGAATGACTGATATATACCCTTATCACTATGTGCAGGGTATAATAATTTTAAATTTTTTCGAAACCTGTCGAACGCAATTTTAAAAATGTTTTTATCTTTATTAATTGAAAATGATTCTCACCCTTTTTTTAAACCCCTTTCCCCCTTATTTTCTAAAACGCAACGCCCTAAAACAAAAACAAAATGTATAGAAACATTTTTCAAATTTTAGTTTTTCAATACAAACAATTGTATGGTACATACAAATGTATGTATGATAAAGTTTTCTATTTCATAGACTAGGATTGCTATCGACTTCAAACCCGCCACAAAGTATTTTAATTACAATATTTGCAGTACGAAATAACTCGGCTAGATGAGACTACTGGGTTAATAAAAAGACTAGTGTAAATGGTAAATCAGATTCGGCACAGCCGAATGTAACGCTCTTACTTGTTAATAGTTTTAATTTTTTTTTAAGATTGTTATACCTTGTTAGAAAAAGTATCTTGTCCAAAATATATTTTTGTTATCAGTTTTTTCTATTTTGTTAGCAGGTTTGAAATTTTTTTCACTTGAAATATACTACATACAATGCTTTTAGGCTTGGCTACGAAGCTTTGACGAGGATTTAAACTATTAGCGCCTTTTGCCACCGATGTAGTTTAAACATAGATCTAGGTTTTTATTATTAAAAAAAACGTATCAAAACTAGCTGCCTATTTGTGCCTATAAACAAGTTGCATGCAAAGATGTTTAGCAAATCAGAAATAAAAAAATCTAAATTTATTTAGCCTTCTTTGTCTTGGTAATTTTGCGTGTGTCAAACAAAATCAGAAGAAAACATACATCTAATATTAAAGCAATTTCAAAAATCAGTACCAAAATTTTACACATTTGCCACTCCTCAATTTTTGGAACTTTTAATACAGGGCAAACTCAACAAGGTAATATTACGAAATTTTTAATTTTTCTGACATTCCACCGTTCAAAGACAAAAAAGAAATGCAGAGGGCGAATTTTTTTAATTTGCCTTACTGTTACCTTTTTTAGTGTACCGTTTTAATTAAAACTTATGAACAAACTAAGTATGTCACATATATGTAACATGGGCGTTCTAAAAAAATTTTTTTACAAGAAACTTCAGTGTCACGTATCTGTGTCAGATTAGAGTCTCATTTTAGTGTCATGAGTGTTGCGCACACTTGGTGTCGCATGTGTATGTGCGACACTAAATGGGTAAATATCTATCAATGAAACAAAACTGCTTCAGACTTTTTAAAATCCACATCACTTTTGCTAGATGTACGATTCGAACCGGTACTTGATGTAAGTTTGAAAATACAGATTTATTTGTAATCCTTTTGTCTCTGACTTACGAGCTTTATAAAAGAAAATTTTTATATTTATTTTATTCACATTTAATATGTATTTATTATTTAAACAAAAATCTGTACTTCCGTGACTTGAATGTGAACCAGGGCTTTTTGAGCTGCAAATATACATTCTACTATGTAAAGGGATGGGGAAAACAAACGGAGACTGCAACAACAACAAGTCTTTTGTGATTGGGTTTTTTAGTTATCCCGACTCATACTTAATTTAAAAAAACCTTAATACTTAAAATGTCAAGTCTGATATCGAATAAATTTAAGAAATATATTCTTGATTTTATAACGTTTTTTTCTTTCCTTGTTGCTATTTTTTTCTGCGAATTATTTTAACATAAATTTTACGAAATGCAAAGCTAACGCTTTATAATAATTTAGTTTTATACATCAGCTCTGTCAATGTTGTGTACATAAGTAGTTTGGTTTTTTTACGTTTTACGTGAAATCGGCGTTGTAGTTAGGGCTTGTGGAAGTCTGGCCTCTTTTGTGGTGTTATATCTTGATGAAACACATTGAAATTTACAAAAAACTAAATCAACATTTTTTTGTTAGGGCGTTTTGCGATTCAGGTAACGATATGTATGTAGTTTTATTCAAAATAATTAACAATTTTTTATCCCTGCTTAGGTACATATATGCAAATACATAATATACATACCAATGGTTTAGTAATGCAACCTCGTATCTCAAAAAGAACATGTTTTTAGAAATTACGAAACATTTTATTGTAAACTTGTAACACCTTGTAATAGAATTTCTTTATCTTTAAAAAGAGGAACATTATCTAATAAATTATTAAAAGTTACGAGGTTGCAAAACCATCAATATCTTATTAAACATAACGACATTTTTTCGGTATGCTGTTATAAGATTTTTAATACTATTGTGATTCTTTATCTCTTTTCAAATCTCTGGTTTATTATTTCAGTAGAAATCACCTTAGACACGTAGATTGTTTAGAATAATCAAAATAACTGTGTGTGATAGCATTTTTCTTTATTTTTAGCAAAACTAGAATGTGTGTCAAATAAAGTTTAAACAACATTAATAAATTATAATGTAGCTTAGTGGTTTTACCACTACTGATAGTAGCATCACTTCCAGCTTATGTAAAGAAAATCGGGAAACAGCTTTAACGTAAGCTTGGTTGTGTAACACACAATAATTTCACCCAAAAAGTTCAAAAAAATAAATTAAACAATTAATACTAAACCAAACAAGCATACATAACGTATTAAAAGGAAAGTTATGCAATGTGCATCAGCGGTTCTTCGAATGGCTCATTCGGCTGACGAGCAGGATTCTGAAACAAAAAAAAAAACAAGTTAATTAAAAATTTGTTTTACGATTTAAAAAAATAAATAAATAAACAAAAGGTTTTCGTTAAGAATCTTTTACTTTACTTTTTTATTCTTTTTTTGTAGAAAAAAGTATCAAATACGATTTAAAACATTTTAAACAGCCAAGCAAATATAAAAAACTGTATATTTCGCACATATTTTATTTATACTTATTTCTTGTGATTTTTTGTTTAATTTTTGTATTGCCTTTTGGCTAAGATTTGAACTTTAGATCTTCTAACTGCAACATAAAGACCAGCTACTTGAACTGCATATGAACTTTTGTTAAATGTTAGTATAAATAAAATATGCATTTTGATTTGAAAAATTTTTTATATCAATTAAAAATTTAATTATTTCCCACCAGTAAACGAAATTGAACTTAATATGAACTTAAGCCAAATTAAAAAGCAAACATTTGTATTAAAAACAGTTCAACAATAAATAAAAATAGCATATAAACCACACATGGCAGGGTGCAAAATGATCTTTAAATTTCAGTTCATTTGTCGTTGACAAAAATAGAAATAAAAAAGATTTAACCCCCCTATTTTATGATATACAATAATAAAAAGCGTTTCATTCCATCTGAGAGATGGATTAATGCTTGTCCGTTAGTCAAGTGTTGCCAAAGAGACTTTTAAGGGAAAAAAGCATAGTGTATATGAAAAGTAAACTTCGTCTTAACTTACAAAATAAAACAGAAGGAAAACACTAATACCGTATCCTTTTCTCTGTTATATGTAAGTTGAATAGGTGATGTTTCTTTCAACATTAACGGAAAATATTAATTTCTTTCTAATAAAATTATATGAACTTAAGCCAAATTAAAAAGCAAACATTTAAATTAAAAACAGTTCAACAATAAATAAAAATAGCATACAATACTTTTTTTAAGTAACATTCAAAATTGATTTTGTTACTTGCATAATTTTTTGGATTTTTATTTCTAAAAAGTATAATCGTGATTCTGGTTCAAAAGAAATGGTATTTTGGTACCAGTATTTTGCGAAACTTATTAATTTGGTATCAGTATCAACTAGACATCTTCATGAATACATTCATTTGATTGCCTATACACAACAAAAACAATATTCATTCAAACATTTTTCATTCTATGGGATATAAATAAAGTTAAACCAGTAACAACAAAAGAGAGAATGTATTGTGTGTTACACTCAATGATTCAAGAAGAACGCATTCATTTTACAGTTTATGTTTTGAATGTGTATAAAACTCACATGAAAATACAAAAACATAGCAAACTCTCATTACAGTTAGACCTTTTATAAAAACATTCAGGTGTTTTTTCGAGTTAATGAATGTTTTAAAAACAACAATAACGACAAATTTGCAAACAAAAATGAATGCGCTCAATAATATATTTTTACACCAATCATACAACAGTATTTATGATTGGTGTAAAAAATGTATGAGTAATATTTTGTTTTCGGTTCCAGTTGTTTTTTATTTGCTTTCTCTTGTGGGTTCATTCATTTAGTTTGTTTAACATTGAATGAAAAACACTATGTTGTTGAAAAACAAACGAATGTATTCAAACGGCTTTTGAGTGTAGTCATGCAGACGTTTAGTATCAACCAAATGTAAACGGTATCTGTTGCTAACTTTGGTTAAGACTTTCTATTAAAATTATTCCCAAAAAAACTCACCAACATGACCATGATAATTAGCATTCTCTTAGACATTTAATTACACCGCTTACTTTACAAAATCCCATCTACTCAACTTGGATTTTGAGAATTCGAATTATGTACCAAAAATGCTATTGGACAGTGAAATTAACTACGGGCCTGTTCGTAAATGCATCATTGCGCTACAACATGACTTTAAGGGTAGCAAAAAGCATAATGAAATGCACTGATTTACCTCGAAAATAGTTTTTATATTAAAAAACAACTACAACTGTATTATTATTAATTAACCTTTTCCAAAACTTATTTTTATTTTGCATTGATGTAAATGCATCACATGAGTTTAAACTTACCAGTTTTCTTGCGCGATCTTCTAACGTACTGTAAGCAACGTGATTCAAAACAAATCCAACCGGAAGTGCTACACCTTGTATTCTATAAAAAGCATTTTCAGCTTCTTCATTTGCTAATTTATGAGCAGCAGTCACTGTGCATTTACCCAAAAAACGTGAGGAGGCAAACATGGGGCCTCTGGAAATATCAATATGTGTTCCCATGCGATAAAGTACTACACGGCCATTATTTTGCTGTGAAATACTTGGAAGCTGTTCGCTTTTGTAACGTGAGTCCTTAAACATTTCCAATGCAAGTTCATTGTGTACCTCGAGACGTTCTAGTTTAAGATCTTTAGCGGCCAATTTAATCATTTCAGCTGATAAGGCACGTAATTCTTCGTTTGTTGCCTGCCAAGTATTGGAACTTAGTACAATATCATGAACGAAGCTTCCTGATTTGACTAATTTAAAAACACCACAGAATATAATATTCGAGATTATATTGCGAATAGCACATTGTATACGTACCATTTGGTCCAGGAAAGCTATGTAACTGCAAGCAGGCTTCTTCTTTGAATGCGTTTTGTAAAGCAGCACCCAACATAAAACTACATGAGCGCCAAAATGCTCTAAAATATTTCATAAATAAAATAAAATTAAAGGGTCGATTACGGATAGCAACTGACAGTTAGCTATTGCCAATTTTTATCAACAAATAAATAGTTCTGGTATTTTGGCAACCGAAAGTTTTGAATACCGTTCGGTAACTTAACTGAAGTTGGGTTATTATTCATAATTGGCACATAGATAATTACACACTGCTATAGACCTCACAAGGACAAATTAAACCCGTTTTTAAAGATTTTGAAACGCCCTCAAAATTTTGAGTTACATATTTTGAAAAAACTTTTTGAGGTCAGATCGTAGGGCATTTGGGCTTTCGGATCATACACTTAAACACCAATTTAAGAATTTTGACTACACCATTTCCAATTGTATTTCAGAACTTTCTAATTGTATTTCAGAACTTTCTAATTGTATTTCAGAACTTTCTAATTGTATTTCAGAAATTTCTAATTCAATTTCAGAAATTTCTGAAATTTCTATTTGTATTTCAGAATTTTCCATTTGTATTTCAGAAATTTCTATTTGAATTTCAAATGAAAAATTCTGAAATACAAATAGAAATTTCTGAAATACAAATGGAAAATTCTGAAATACAATTAGAAAATTCTGAAATACAAATAGAAAATTCTGAAATACAAATTGAAATTTCTGAAATTGAATTAGAAATTTCTGAAATACAATTAGAAAGTTCTGAAATTGAATAAGAAATTTCTGAAATTGAATTAGAAATTTCTGAAATTGAATTAGAAATTTCTGAAATTGAATTAGAAATTTCTGAAATTGAATTAGAAATTTCTGAAATTTAATTAGAAATTTCTGAAATACAATTAGAAAGTTCTGAAATACAAGTGGAAATGGTGTAGTTTTAAAAAGTCAAACAATCAGACTTTAAAAAATTTATTCAATATTTGTATGTACAGGGTGTCTGCGGGGAAGGTTTGCTACTTTGTTTTACCGCCATTTTGGTAAATATTAGTCTTGACAGTTCATTTTGGCGGTCGTGAAGTAGAGACGTGACAAATTAAGAAAAATAAAAAATATTCGGTAAGCCTAAGTGTTTTAATCTTTAAAACATTTTATCAAAATCAATTATCGATTTTCATGAAAAAATCATAATGAGTGACGAGGCACATTTTCATTTGAATGGATATATGAATAAACACAATAGTCGGTTCTGGGCAATGGAAAACCCTCAAATCATTTATCAGTCAGCACGGTTGCCTGATTTGACTGCCGCGGCCTTTCTTTGTGGGGATATCTTAAAAGCAAGGTTTATGCAAACAAACGCTGAAGCAGCTTAACAAAATATTCGTGATGAAAATAATGAAATACGGCGTAAAATTAGTGAGAATGTAACGAAAAATGTGCTCAAAAGGGCTCAAACATTTTTTTCTTAAGAACGTAGCCCTTGCTGCCCAATTACTTTCTGTTGAACATTTGATTTCGATATCTGTTATAGTTTCCGAGATATAGCGTATCGAAAATTTAATAAAAATTGTTAATTTGTATGGGAGCTATCCCTTTTTTTTCTCCCTTTAAAAAAGTTTTTTCTTTATAGTGTAGGTCTCATTGTGCAATTACTTTTTTAAAAGATTTCAAGTCGATAGCTGTTTTAGTTTCCGAGATATAGCACATAAAATATTTCACCAAATTTGTGCAATTGTAGGAAAAATACCACTTCCCCTGGTCTTATCTGAAAAAAAATTTTTCGTTATTTAGGTCCCTCCTTTAGGAGTATCCGTGCCAAGTTTTGTGGCAAGAATGACTATATTTACTGAGATATATAGCGATATATGCACGGATTTTTTCCTAAAAAAAAAATGGGTTGTTTTGGGGTTTCGCTTATATCTCGGTCAATAGTGAACCGATTTTGCTGATTTTAAATAGCGATCGGCTGCGGGATATTTCTAACAATTTGACACGAATAACTGGTCTGTATCTCTTTATTTGAAACTTGATATCAACAGACGGACAGACGGACAGACAGACAGACGGACATGGCTATATCAACTTCCCTATCTATAAGGATTCAAAATATATATACTTTATGGGGTCGCAAATGGATAATAAAAAAATTACAAATGGAATGACAAACTGATATATACCCTTACCACTATGTGAAGGGTATAATTATGGAACAATTTTTTGAAAGGGCCCAGGTAATAACAGAGTACCTGTTAGGCAATGGTAAGCAAAGCCGAAAATCGATTTTTGATTTTACGATCAACTATTTTAATCTTGATTTTCAAGGTCGATTAATCGAAGCCCATAATCGATTATAATTCAAAGTCGATTTTTATTTTGATACTATACTAAACATAATCGATATCCTCAAAAATGATTTTTGAGTAAGTTAATTAAACTTTTCCTAAAGGAAGAAAGATATTACTGGAAAAGGTAAATTTTTAATGAAGATAAGTAATTTTTATTGTACTGCGTACTAATGAACTATTTTTTCTTTTTTAAATTGTTTAAAAATTTTTCCAAATCTGACTAGAATGCTTTTTTTATTAACTTTCGCCCTCAAATATCACATATTTTAAAATAATACATTAACGCTTCATATTGACATACGAGTTTTTGGTGCAGATAAATAATGTGTCTTAAAGAAGTTATTCTAAAAATTTATAGCATTTTAAAATTTTTTAGGTAAAGTGGATTTATTAGACTCAATAATCGATTTCAGTATAAAATCGTTAACAAAAATCCGACTACACAAAATCGATTTTTTTTGGGGTCAAAATCGATTTTTGACTATAATAGAATTCGATTTACCAATCCCTAGTACCTGAGCTTTAATAGCGCATGTTACACTAATGGTTTAATGTCATAGCATATGCTTAATTTATTGGATTACAATTTTCAGTAATTAAAGTGTTATTTTACGTTTACGATAGATTTAGAACGTAAGTACCGTGCTACAAACCATAAAACAACATGATTTGTAGCGCACACTAGCCACAAATATCACTGCTTTCCGTCTTCATTCAAGCGATCGCATAAAAATTACAAGCACTGGTTTGTAGGGCATTGTTGCCGAATATTTTATTATCGCTTGTAGCGGGCACTATTTCATCATTCTAAGGTCCAGAGCACGGTAGAAATGCCTTACAAGGTATAGGCAGTAGGGCAAAAACTACAATAAACACGTCACCAAACTTATGAAGTTGTTGTGAAAATACATTCGCCAGTGTTAAAAAGCCGCTACTGTTTTAAAAGGTTGGGGAGGTTAGCAAGCTTGAACACAAAACAATATGCTGTTGAATTTACATTACCATTAACAAATTAGATATTTTTTTAACAGCATTTAAATTATAGGAGTTTTTATAACGTGAAGCTAAACTTAAAAAAAAGCGATGAGGGAATAAAGTGCTATGTAGTATTAATAAGGTATATAATACTATTTTGCATATTTCTAATTAAAAACCTATTTTAGTGGTAATTTATGACAAATTAAAACCTACTTGTTAACAATATGTGGATCGGCAATGGTAAAATTTAGTAGTTGTAATGTGCAATTATCTGACAGTGGTCTATGCATGTCCCATGGCACATTTCCGTCTATTAAAGCTAAAACAGACCGCTTGCAATGACCCTCGGATAAATGCTGTGCACAATTATATGGCGTAGATAAATCACGATTCATAATAAGAGTAACATCTTCGGGAAGACCCAAATAACGGACTTCGATCTTTTCAATACGCCCCACCAACTCTCTTTGTCTTTTCTGTTCTTTGGTAAATAATTCATTTCGACGCTCAATAGAAGCGTTAGAAACAAAACCTGCCAAAGAATAATATAAAGAATTTATATAATATCATTTCATGATACAAAAAATTAAATGTATCACGATATCATATCATCAGCTATAGTGCAAAACCACGTAACCGACAACAAAATCCAAAATTGATTTTTTAACATACTTGAGTAGGTATATCTTTATGTATGTATTATTAAAAGGCACATGAAAATAAATTTATTTTATGTTACACACAAAGCTTGAATCCGAATGTCCGGAAAAAAGAAAAATTTTACAAGTACTGCCTTTGTAATTTAAAAAATGTTTTGCTTCTCCTGTTAAATTTAAAAAATATGTAGTAACGTTGTTTTGCATTTAAGCTAACGATATACCGGTGCGAATTTACGTATGGAAATATATACATATGTATGTATATAGCAACTTACGAATATTCCTAGTTTGCAAATTACTTAAATTTTTCCAGACATATGAGTTAATGCGTTGCACAATTGACATGGTAAATGTATAAGATTTAATCCAGGTTTAATTCACTTTTACGGCAATTTAAATTCTTTAGCAATTGCAATAATACATGAATCACAAAACAATGTGAAAACATCAGAAATTATCTAAGCCGTTGTAAAAAAATCAGCGGCGGTTAAAACTGAAGTAAATATAAGCAAAACCCAGGGTTTGAAATTTGTGGTAAATCGATTATTGATTTTGAACCCAAACAAATCAAGTTGTTGCGATCGTACCAAAAAATCGACATACTTTAAAACGCTTAAAATTTTAATATTTAGCTTCGCAATTTATTTAAAACAATCTGCACCGAATAGGTTACGTTAAGTCACTTGGGTCCGCGTAATTTTGCCATTTTCTGTTACGTAAAGAGGCAGAAGGAATAGGTGGAGATGGAGGAAAAGAAAACAATTAGAAAAGAAGGAGAAAGAACACGGCAACATGACTACAGTTGTAATTAGCTTTGGCCAGATTAAACTAATTTCTATTTTAGTAGGCGGCAAATGCAAAAACTGAGAGAAAATATATAAGAATGTCAAACAGTGCTGCCAATCAAGTTTTTTTTACTCCGCCATAGCGTGGAAAGACTTGAAAGAATTTAAATTAACTAGAAATTAAACAAAAAAAAGGCAAAATAGGAATAAAATTTTTTTTATTTAAATTGATACTTTTGCTTGTATTAAAAGCTCTTTGATTTCTGTTCTTAATTTCGATTTATTTTTTATACTGGAGCATTACAAAATTTTGCATCATTTTTAATCTTAAAAACTTTAGACTTTTGACACTCTCTAAAAATTAATTAGGTCTTTATGTATACACCATGTTAAAATATGCTTAACCAAGTATCGATAAATGGTGCTGGTGGTGAATGGTATTGGAAAATGGTAGTATTGACAGATGGTATCATATATATTTTTCAATGGTAAAATGGCAAAAAAAAAAAACAACAAAATTTTTAAAATTATTAAACGAATTTAAAATTGGACAACAACGAAAATTATCAACAATGGTGTATGTAGGCAGCCGCCGTCTTCAATATAATTAAGTAGCTAACTACATGGTGGCCAGCTGCATTTGTAGTCGAGTAGCTGTGTTGCCTGCTGTAAGCTAGCGGCTGTATTCATAAAAATTTAAACAGCATTTGAAACCTTTATTAAGCAAATTTCTATAAAATTGTATTCATAAAGTCACAATTCGCACGATGCAAGTATTAAAGCTGAACTGATTGATGACAACGGGGTGAGGGGAAATAAAGTGGGTACAGGCTTGCGTGTACTTGCAATTCAGCTGCTTAAAATTGATGGACAAAAGAAAATGTAAAAAAACACAGTAGTGTGTGTGTATATTCATAAAAAAATCAAAACAAATTAAGCAATAAGTCTTGAACCGTGCGAACGCCAATGAGAGTTCGAAGAAGAAAAAGAAAATAAGCAGTGCCTCGTTTCTGTAACTTGCGAGAAGTTTTCGCATCGAGAAATTTTATTAGATTATAGAAGTGTTCCAGTTATTAACAGGGCGAGTCAAATAATTTTTATATATTACAAGTTAACATTTAAAATTTATTATAGGTTTTCTTTGATTCATTCTGTCCTTGACAGGGCGACTATAAATTTCTCGAGTAAAGAATTTCTTACATACCTTACAGAAACGAGGCACAGGCTTATTTTCTTGCATCGTGCGAAAGCGGACAAACGAATTTTAGCTTAAAAAAACTTATTTTAAACCTTGTGTATATACACAAATTTCAAAATTGGTTCGACCCTATTTTAAGCCCATTTTAAGCAAATTTCCAAACCCTTTTTTGGTATTTTTATTGCGTTTACCCAATTTCAAACCTATTTCAAGCAAATTTCCTGACATTTTTTTATTTTTTGTTCTTTTTATACCCTTCACATAGTGATAGGGTATATATCACTTTGTCATTCCGTTTGTAATTTCTTTATTATTCATTTGCGACCCCATAAAGTATATATATTCTGGATCCTTATAGATAGGGAAGTCGATTTAGCGATGTCCGTCTGTCCGTCTGTCCGTCTGTTGAAATCAAGTTTCCGGAGTCAAATAAAAAGATACAGACCAATTAATGGTGTCAAACTATTAGAAATATCCTGGAGACAATCGCTATTTAAAATCAATAAAATCGGTTCACTATTGACCGAGATATAAGCGAAAACCCAGAGTAACCCATTTTTTTTAGGACAAAATCCGTGCATATATCCCTATATATCTCAGTAAATATAGTCACTCTTGCCACAAAACTTGGCACGGATACTCCTAACGAAGGGACCTAAATAATGGAAAAAATTTTTTCAGATAGGACCAGGGGAAGGGGTATTTTTTCTACAATTGCACAAATTGGGTGAAATATTTTATGCGCTATATCTCGTAAACTATAACAGCTATCGACTTAAAATGTTCTACAAAAAGTAATTGCACGCTACTACGCCTTAAAGAAAAAATTTTTTGGGTGGGGGCAAAAAAAGGAGTAGCTCCCATACAAATCGACAATTATTATCAAATATTCGATACGCTATATCTCGGAAACTATAACAGATATCGAAATGAAATGTTCCACAAAAAGTAATTGCACGCTAAGGGCTACGCCTTAAGAAAAAAATTTTTTGGGTGGGGGCAAAAAAAGGGGTAGCTCCCATACAAATCGACAATTATTATCAAATATTCGATACGCTATATCTCGGAAACTATAACAGATATCGAAATAAAATGTTCTACAAAAAGTAATTGCACGCACAGGGCTACGCTTCAAAGAAAAAAATTTTCGAGTGGGGGCAAAAAAAGGGGTACCTCCCATACAAATCGACAATTATTATCAAATATTCGATACGCTATATCTCGGAAACTGTAACAGATATCGAAATGAAATGTTCTAAAAAAAGTAATTGCACGCACAGGGCTACGCTTTAAAGAAAAAAAATTTTCGAGTGGGGGCAAAAAAAGGGGTAGCTCCCATACAAATCGACAATTATTATAAAATATTCTATAAGCTATATCTCAGAAACTATAACAGATATCGAAATGAAATGTTCTACAAAAAGTAATTGCACGCACAGGGCTACGCTTCAAAGAAAAAAATTTTCGAGTGGGGGCAAAAAAAGGGGTACCTCCCATACAAATCGACAATTATTATCAAATATTCGATACGCTATATCTCGGAAACTGTAACAGATATCGAAATGAAATGTTCTAAAAAAAGTAATTGCACGCACAGGGCTACGCTTTAAAGAAAAAAAATTTTCGAGTGGGGGCAAAAAAAGGGGTAGCTCCCATACAAATCGACAATTATTATAAAATATTCTATAAGCTATATCTCGGAAACTATAACAGATATCGAAATGAAATGTTCTACAAAAAGTAATTGCACGCACAGGGCTACGCTTTAAAGAAAAAAATTTTCGAGTGGGGGCAAAAAAAGGGGTAGCTCCCATACAAATCGACAATTATTATCAAATATTCGATACGCTATATCTCGGAAACTGTAACAGATATCGAAATGAAATGTTCTACAAAAAGTAATTGCACGCACAGGGCTATGCTTTAAAGAAAAAAATTTTCGAGTGGGGGCAAAAAAAGGGGTAGCTCCCATACAAATCGACAATTATTATAAAATATTCTATAAGCTATATCTCGGAAACTATAACAGATATCGAAATGAAATGTTCTACAAAAAGTAATTGGGCAAAAATGCCTACGCTTTAAAGAAAAAAATTTTCGAGTGGGGGCAAAAAAAGGGGTAGCTCCCATACAAATCCACAATTATAATAAAATATTCTATAAGCTATATCTCGGAAACTATAAGAGATATCGAAATGAAATGTTCCACAAAAAGTAATTGCACGCTAAGGTCTACGCCTTAAAGAAAAAATTTTTTGGTTGGGGGCAAAAAAAGGGGTAGCTCCCATACAAATCGACAATTATTATCAAATATTCGATACGCTATATCTCGGAAACTATAACAGATATCGAAATGAAATGTTCTACAGAAAGTAATTGCACGCTAAGGGCTACGACGTAAAGAAAAAATTTTTTGGGTGGGGGCAAAAAAAGGGGTAGCTCCCATACAAATCGACAATTATTATAAAATATTCTATAAGCTATATCTGGGAAACTATAACAGATATCGAAATAAAATGTTCTACAAAAAGTAATTGCACGCTAAGGGCTACGCCTTAAAGAAAAAAATTTTTGGGTGGGGGCAAAAAAAGGGGTAGCTCCCATACAAATCGACAATTATTATCAAATATTCGATACGCTATATCTCGGAAACTATAACAGATATCGAAATAAAATGTTCTACAAAAAGTAATTGCACGCACAGGGCTACGCTTCAAAGAAAAAAATTTTCGAGTGGGGGCAAAAAAAGGGGTACCTCCCATACAAATCGACAATTATTATCAAATATTCGATACGCTATATCTCGGAAACTGTAACAGATATCGAAATGAAATGTTCTAAAAAAAGTAATTGCACGCACAGGGCTACGCTTTAAAGAAAAAAAATTTTCGAGTGGGGGCAAAAAAAGGGGTAGCTCCCATACAAATCGACAATTATTATAAAATATTCTATAAGCTATATCTCAGAAACTATAACAGATATCGAAATGAAATGTTCTACAAAAAGTAATTGCACGCACAGGGCTACGCTTCAAAGAAAAAAATTTTCGAGTGGGGGCAAAAAAAGGGGTACCTCCCATACAAATCGACAATTATTATCAAATATTCGATACGCTATATCTCGGAAACTATAACAGATATCGAAATGAAATGTTCCACAAAAAGTAATTGCACGCTAAGGGCTACGCCTTAAGAAAAAAATTTTTTGGGTGGGGGCAAAAAAAGGGGTAGCTCCCATACAAATCGACAATTATTATCAAATATTCGATACGCTATATCTCGGAAACTATAACAGATATCGAAATAAAATGTTCTACAAAAAGTAATTGCACGCACAGGGCTACGCTTCAAAGAAAAAAATTTTCGAGTGGGGGCAAAAAAAGGGGTAGCTCCCATACAAATCGACAATTATTATCAAATATTCGATACGCTATATCTCGGAAACTGTAACAGATATCGAAATGAAATGTTCTAAAAAAAGTAATTGCACGCACAGGGCTACGCTTTAAAGAAAAAAAATTTTCGAGTGGGGGCAAAAAAAGGGGTAGCTCCCATACAAATCGACAATTATTATAAAATATTCTATAAGCTATATCTCGGAAACTATAACAGATATCGAAATGAAATGTTCTACAAAAAGTAATTGCACGCACAGGGCTACGCTTTAAAGAAAAAAATTTTCGAGTGGGGGCAAAAAAAGGGGTAGCTCCCATACAAATCGACAATTATTATCAAATATTCGATACGCTATATCTCGGAAACTGTAACAGATATCGAAATGAAATGTTCTACAAAAAGTAATTGGGCAAGAAGGCCTACGCTTTAAAGAAAATTTTTTTTGAGTGGGGGCAAAAAAAGGGGTAGCTCCCATACAAATCGACAATTATTATAAAATATTCTATAAGCTATATCTCGGAAACTATAACAGATATCGAAATGAAATGTTCTACAAAAAGTAATTGGGCAAAAATGCCTACGCTTTAAAGAAAAAATTTTTTGGGTGGGGGCAAAAAAAGGGGTAGCTCCCATACAAATCGACAATTATTATAAAATATTCTATAAGCTATATCTGGGAAACTATAACAGATATCGAAATAAAATGTTCTACAAAAAGTAATTGCACGCTAAGGGCTACGCCTTAAAGAAAAAAATTTTTGGGTGGGGGCAAAAAAAGGGGTAGCTCCCATACAAATCGACAATTATTATCAAATATTCGATACGCTATATCTCGGAAACTATAACAGATATCGAAATGAAATGTTCCACAAAAAGTAATTGCACGCTAAGGTCTACGCCTTAAAGAAAAAATTTTTTGGTTGGGGGCAAAAAAAGGGGTAGCTCCCATACAAATCGACAATTATTATCAAATATTCGATACGCTATATCTCGGAAACTATAACAGATATCGAAATGAAATGTTCTACAAAAAGTAATTGGGCAAAAATGCCTACGCTTTAAAGAAAAAAATTTTTGGGTGGGGGCAAAAAAAGGGGTAGCTCCCATACAAATCGACAATTATTATCAAATATTCGATACGCTATATCTCGGAAACTATAACAGATATCGAAATGAAATGTTCTACAAAAAGTAATTGGGCAAAAATGCCTACGCTTTAAAGAAAAAATTTTTTGGGTGGGGGCAAAAAAAGGGGTAGCTCCCATACAAATCGACAATTATTATAAAATATTCTATAAGCTATATCTCGGAAACTATAACAGATATCAAAATGAAATGTTTTACAAAAAGTAATTGGGCAAGAAGGCCTACGCTTTAAAGAAAATTTTTTTTGAGTGGGGGCAAAAAAAGGGGTATCAGATATCGTTCTACAAAAAGTAATTGGGTAAGAAAGCCTACGCTTTAGAGAAAAAATTTTTTGAGTGGGGGCAAAAAAGGGGTAGCTCCCATACAAATTAATAATTATTATAAAATATTCGATACGCTTTATCTGGGAAACTATAACAGCTATCGACATCAAATGCTCCACAAAAAGTAATTGAACAATAAGGCCTACGCTTCAAAGACAAATATTTTTGAGTGTGGGCGGAAAAAGGGGTAGCATACATATTAACAATTTTTGTTAAATTTTCGATATGCTATATCTCAGAAACTATAACATATATCGAAATCTAATGTTCTACAAAAAGTAATTGGACATTAAGGGCTACGCTCTGAAGAAAAAGATTTTCGGATGGGGGGTGAAGAAGGGGTAGCTCCCATACAAATTAACAATTTTTATAAAATTTTCGATACGCTACTTCTGGAAAACTATTACAGCTATCGACTTCGAATATTCTACAAAAAGTAATAATCAAATAATTCATACATTTTGGTGAAAAAGTTGGTGAAGAGCAGGGGGACTAGAACATTTAATAAGTTTTATTAACCTTTAAATATGAATAATGTCGAAAACTTTTAAAACTCTCGACCTCAAATCTTCTTCATCTATTTCTATTATTCATACGAACGTTAAAATTTTGTTATTTTTTCTATGGGCTTTAAAACTCGCACAAGGTTTTTTATTATATTATTTGCAGTACAAAATTACTCGGCTGGGTATATTTAAAGACCAATGTGAAGGGTATATAAGATTCGGCCCAGCCGAATATAGCGCTCTTACTTGTTAATTTTTGTTTTGACAAGTTTACAAACTATTGGCCTTACGGCCCTTTGTTTGAACTTGCAACTGTAGGAATCAATACATTGGTATTATATGGAAAGAATATGGATGTTTTATAAATAAATATTAAGGCTTATACTCATTTTTCATTCATACCATTTCTTAAAATTAAACTTAAGGCCTAACTATATTGTGCTTAAACAAACTAAAGCTAATGTCAAATATCAACGAAAAGCATGTCAAATGCTTAATCAATTTATTGAAGACTTTTCAGTGGCTATATTGTACTTTTTGAACTTAAATACTTACAGAACTCAGTTGCAAATATTTGTACTTTTGCAAAAACTGTTTTACTTTTATATTCCAAATATATGGACTTTTTTCGCAAAATGTTATTTAACTAATATCTAAAACTTAAAAATATTAAACCATTAGCAAATAAATAATAAAATTATATTATAAAAGTTAATAAATACAAAAAATTTTCACATAACTAAATATGTATTTAAAAGTGCAACAGTGCGCGCAACTCAAGTATCCTCATCGGCGTAGATAGCCCGGTCTGGGGGGCTAAGCCCCCCCTAGAAAAATTTAGCCCCCTCCCCCCCAACAGACGATCGCAAACGAAACGTAAAAACAAAAAGCAATGCTTGCCGGCTATTAACCAAAATGCACAAATTCGTTGTATAAATTTCAATAAAAAAGTTAGTAAAGTAATAACCCAGTATCTTAAAACCCAGCATAAAAATCCTGGATTTTTTTTATTTTGGCATTTGTCTGAGCATGAATTTGTCTCGTCAAGACGTACAATAACTGAATTTTGAAATTGAACTGAAAAATTTTATTAAATTTTTGTTTTGTTTTTATGTTTTCTAAATAAAAAATTTTATGCTTTATTGAACAATGTGCTGATAAATAATCCTAAAATATTTTTTTTAGACAATTTTATTTTCTTTGTCAGGCTCAAGCTCAATACTTACTTAATTCTCATTTAATTGCAAATGAAGAAATTAATATTTTAGTTTTTACTACTTTATTAGCGTTAGTTAAGAAAGGAAAATTTTATTGAAAAATCAAGATTTTTACCGATACTTGCCGATTTTCATCATAATTTTTTTTAGTTTTATACGTTATTTAAAATAACCTTGACATTTTTTATGCGTTATTTGACATTATGTAAAATTAAATAAAAAAATTTATAGTAAAACAATTCTTACTTGGAAGGGCTTTAGCCCCCCCCCCCCCCCCCCCAGGAAAATGACCTAGCTACGCCGATGAGTATCCACAGCTGATACATCAAGCAAGTACGATCAGGTTCGCTATTTGCTTAAACAAATGTAACTTGACGAAACCTAACGAAAAGTTGCTTAAAGCCCTTATGACACTTGCTTTTTTTTGCATTTTATAAACTTTGAAGAACAGTACCTACTTATAATATAGGAAAACTACACTAAGTGTGAAGAGTTAAGCTATTTAAAGAAAAATACCAAAACGTCAAAAGCTCCCCAAACGCAATTGATAAAAAAGCAGAAGCTGTCAAAAAAAATGTAAAAATTTTTAACTTAAACTTGACGTTTTAAGATTAAAACTCTGAACATGTTGTCAATTTGATCAGTTTATAGTTGAAAAAGCGATTTTTCGCGCGTTTATTACATTTTATTTCAGATTTTCCGCTCTGCAACAAAATATCAAGTGGGCAACATTGTTTCGTTTGTTTACTTTTTATCATAAAACATATATATTTTGTTCTATCTAACATTTGCTATTTCTTTCTTTCAATCCAAAAGCAATCAATTAAGAAAAAAGCAAGTGTCATAAGGGCTTAAAGCCCTTATAGTTATACACATTTAAACATGTGTATTCGCACTTTTTCTTAAGTAAGCAAAAACACATTATAGTTAGCCCTTTAATTTTTTTCAGTAATGTTAATATTTTTATTTTTAGTGATAAATAAAATATCAAAACAAACAGGGTAAAACTCGTTATTCAAATACTATTTTTCCTTCAATTAAGTAAACTTTGAAATTTGACTTTTACCTAACATTTTGTGTTTACAGCAGGGACCGTAAAGCCCTTATGACACTTGCTTTTTTCTTAATTGATTGCTTTTGGATTGAAAGAAAGAAATAGCAAATGTTAGATAGAACAAAATATATATGTATTATAATAAAAAGTAAACAAACGAAACAATGTTGCCCACTTGATATTTTGTTGCAGAGCGGAAAATCTGAATTAATTTTTAATAAACGCACGAAAAATCGCTTTTTTAACTATAAACTGATCAAATTGACAACATGTTTAGAGTTTTAATCTTAAAACGTCAAGTTTAAGTTAAAAATTTTTACATTTTTTTTGACAGCTTCTGCTTTTTTATCAATTGCATTTGGGGAGCTTTTGACGTTTTGGTATTTTTCGTTATATAGCTTAACTCTTCACACTTAGTGTAATTTTCCTATATTATAAGTAGGTACTGTTCTTCAAACTTTATAAAATGCAAAAAAAAGCAAGTGTCATAAGGGCTTAACAGTTATGACTTTTTTCAAAAAAGTCAAAATATAATAGTTATTTTTCGACTTTTATTTTTTAAGTCAAAAATAAAAGTTAAAATTTGACTTTTATTTTTTCGGTCAAAAATAAAAGTTAAAATTTGACTTTTATTTTTTAAGTCAAAAATAAAAGTTAAAATCTGACTTTTATTTTTTCGGTCAAAAATAAAAGTTAAAATCTGACTTTTATTTTTTCGGTCAAAAATAAAATTTAAAATTAGACTTTTATTTTTTACGTCAAAAATAAAAGTTAAATGTAATTTGTATTTTCAGAGCAAAATATGCAAAACACCAACTCCTTAACTTTCTAGCCAATAACAGTTTTTATATACATATGTATTCTATTATATTTTTTTTCTTTTTGTTTTAACACAAATACAACATGTACTTTAAATTCTAAAAATAAAAACTGTGTTAATATTTAATTAATATTTTATTTAACTTTTTTAACATCTGCTTTCAATAGGAACAAAAGTAAAATTTTAACTTTTATTTCTGACTTAAAAAATAAAAGTCAAATTTTAACTTTAATTTCTGACTTAAAAAATAAAAGTCAAATTTTAACTTTAATTTTTGACTTAAAAAATAAAAGTCAAATTTTAACTTTTATTTTTGACTTAAAAAATAAAAGTCAAATTTTAACTTTTATTTCTGACCAAAAGAATAAAAGTCAAAAAATAACTATAATATATTTACTTTTTTGAAAAAAGTCAAAAAAATTAAAGTCTTTTAAGTTTATTATTCCTTAGCATAACAGCATCAATATGCTGTATTCAAATATCTGATAGACAAATTATATCCACCTGACTTTTTGATTTCAAATTTTAAAAATAACTGTTATTTTCGGTCCCTGGTTTACAGTTATCTTTTTTTATGAAATATACATGTCGTTATACACTTTTTATATTATAAAAACAATAATATATTTTTCTAAATTAAGAAAAATAGAATATGCATATATGCGGTTAATGTATAAGCTTATAACCGTTGTTTTACATCACTATGACTCAAGTGGCAAATAAAATTAATAGAGTTGCCAACGTCAGATTTAAAAAGTCCTTAAAAATTTTTTAGTTAAAATACAGTTTATTAATAAAAAATTAAAAAAAAGCATTTTTAGGCTTAAAATGTTTTTTAGCTAAAATGTATTTAAAACTTAAATTAAGATTTTTTATGAATACAGCCGTAGGTGTTTAATGTGAAACAGTGCTGCCAATCGAGTTTTTATTTTACTCAGCCTTAGCAATTTACATATATATTTTTAACGATTTTGTAACTATAATTTAAGCAAAAAAAAAAAGCTATAAAAACAATTAATTTAAGATAATACACTAACTTGTATTAAAAGCTTTCTCTCTCTGCATTTTGTTTTAAGTTTTAATTCGTTAAATACTTTTTTAATTGCAAAATAAGAATATACAAATTTATCACAATTTTTAATCTCAGAAACTATTGACTAATAATAATGTCTTAAGCAAATTAAACTTTTTATGTATAGACTACTTTTAAATGTGTTTAGATTAGTGTTTATAAACCTTAAAAGTTTTTCAGATAAATTCTATTACTTATATTTTCCAATAGTAAAATGGGGAAAAACAACAAATATTTTACTGTCTAAAAATTATTAAACGAATTTAAAATTGTACCATAATGGAAATAACCAGCACTGGTGTATGTATGCAGCTGCCGCCTTCAACATAATTAGGTAGCTAACTACATTGCAATGATTGTTGGCAGCTGCATTTGCAGTCGTGAATCTGTGTTGTGTGATGTCAAATGCTATGTCAGATGAAAATAGAGCACCCTATTTTCGAAAATTTTACCACCAGACTTTAACATATGCTATTCACATGAGCAATTTTTCAACGCGCTCACACGACATGTTTCAACTTGGCAGTGGAAAATTTGAAAGTTTTATTTATGTGAAATACATCCCGTATAAAACTACCTTTAATAACTCACTTTAAATGATAACACAGCTGTTTTAACGTTTGACTTTTGAAATAGTTTGAAAATCATTGCTTATAACTTGAAGTTCTTACAAATTTGTTTTGTCATTCTGTCGCTTAACAAAATAATTGTGCAAAAAATTTTAATTCTTTATAACATACCGAAATGCAATTGGAACTTGCTAGAGATGTACCAAAATCTGGGTTTAATTTTGAAAACTGCAAAAGGTAAAAGTTTGTAACTTCTGGCTTAACATAATGCGTTCTTAAAAACAAAGATTTTTAACAGGAATGCCGATTTATTAAAGAATGGCTACCAACCGCCAAAGACTGTTAAAACTGGAACTACTATAGCGGGTATTGTGTTTAAAGATGGGGTGATTTTGGGCGCAGATACTCGTGCTACCGAAGGTCCTATTGTGTCTGATAAAAACTGTTCAAAAATTCATTACTTAGCCAAAAATATGTAGTATGTTTTTATATCAAAAAAGTGAAATTGTCATATATTCTTAATTTATATATTCTTAAATTTTGTTTGTTAAAGCTGTTGTGGTGCTGGTACAGCTGCTGATACTGAAATGACAACCGACCTGATTGCTTCACAATTGGAATTGCATCGTCTGAATACCGGCCGTCAAGTGCCTGTAGTCGCAGCAAACACATTGTTGAAGCAGATGTTGTTTCGTTACCAAGGCCATATCAGTGCTGCTCTTGTACTAGGTGGTGTTGACAAAACTGGCTCATATATTTATTCCATTCATCCACATGGCTCAACGGACAAACTACCATATGTCACAATGGGATCTGGTAGTTTGGCAGCAATGTCTGTCTTTGAGGCTCGTTGGAAACCAGATATGAGTGAGGAAGATGGCAAAAAACTGGTTCGTGATGCAATTGCAGCTGGTGTATTCAACGATTTAGGTTCAGGCTCGAACATTGATTTATGTGTAATTCGCAAAGATTCCACTGAATACTTGCGCAATTATGAATTGGCCAACAAAAAAGGAGAAAGACAAGTATGTTTTTACTTATTTTAAATCAAATTAGTTTTAAATCTATGCAATTAATTTTTAACATATTTCTATACCTTTTTAGTTAAATTATTCTTACAAGCTGGGAACAACTTCAGTTTTGGAAACAAGAATTAAGCAATTTGACATAACCGAAGAGATTCATATTGTGCCCATGGAAACGGCATGAATTATGGCATATCTTTAAAACAATTTCAATTCAATATGCTTTTCCATTAATTTTTTTTGTCTTTTTATCTTTTGATAATTCCTGGTTGCTTTTCAAAAAAAAAACTAATTTTTAAAATTGAAATTAAAAACAACAAAACTCGATTTTTATTGCTGCTTATAATTAATAATCTTGAAAGTACATACATGTGTATGTACTTTTATAGTGTTTTCAGTTTTGGACCTTTCCGAAATTTCTTGGTGCTTTTTCGCTTTTGCAATACCCGAAATTTTGGTTAATAGCCGTTTTTGAAAAGCGGGTATTAATAGCGATTTTAACATTTCTTCAGTGCTTTTATGTGCCTTTTCAGTAATCAAACACAATTTTTCTTGACTTCTTATTTTAATATACTTTTTAGCAAAAATTAACTTTTTAACTGTTTTGGGAATAAATTTTAAGATAAAATAAGTCTAGGAATATTTTTTTTTCATAAAATGTAAAAATATATATTAGGTCTGTCTGCGTACTTTTCCAGTAGCAAATACTCAGTAATATTTTTTGGGAGAGTAAGACCAATTTTTCTCTGTCGGCTAAAAATATACCAAAAAGTACACAGACAGTATCCAGTAAAATTTTGCAAGAAAACAGCTGAATGGTGTATAAACAATCCAAATAACAAAGCAAAAGAATTTTAGCATATGTGTACGCGGTTAATTATTTGCATATTTGGACGTTTCTAGCATCAAGTAAAATGTTATGTTTATTATAATTTTTTATAAACGTTAAAAATCAACACAATTCTAACTATTGTTAAATTTCAATTTTTATTTTCGTTTCACAAAAATTGTTTCATTCAATTAGTAAATAAAAACAGCTGTTCAAACTAAAGTTCATTCGTTTACTCAAAGTTTTTAAAAATTTTTGAATAGTTTTACTGGATTGCGTTCGTTTACACAAAATCCAGTAAATGAGAACACAAATTGAGAGCGCAAAGTGACAGTTGTCTTACTGAGTATTTAAAAATTTTTACTAGACAAAAAGTTCATTCGTTTACTTTCCCAGTAAAGTCCAGTAACTTAGCAAATACTGAGTAATTTTACCAAATTTCTCTCACCTAAAATTTTGTAAGTAAAAAGTACGCGAACGGAAAATTTTAACAAAAAGTTTACCTACTCAAAACAGCTGATAGATTAAAATATATTGAAATTACTTGATTACTCGAAAAATGCATTAAATTTTTTTAAGCAAAAACAAGCTGACTTTTGTGAATGGGGTTAACTTGGTTTTGGGGTTAAAGTCTATTACGATCGCCACCACAAGCAATTGGCTTGCTCCCTATGGCAAAATTTTTTTTCAGAAATGCTACCTTTACTTTGAGCACACGAATATATGGACACCCAGCCAGACAGATATGCTTAAATTGGCTAAGAAAGTGATTCTGAGTCTGTCGGTATAATTTAAGTTGAGTCTCAGACTATTCTTTTGTACGTTACCTGGAGCAATACATACTGCTAGGGAAAGACTTAGCGTTAATAAAAAAAAAACGAATATTTAATTTTCAGCACTTTTTCAACTTAAAAAAAAAGTAAATATTAAGAAAAAGCCGCAACAAAATTGATTTGGATATTCTAAAATGTGTTCGAAACTAAACATCCGTATATGTCGGGACCGTATCATGAAAGTAGCTTTTAACGGAATTGCGTAATACTCTTTCCTTTCTCAAACACAAGTTAGGGTGAAAAAATCTTGGCTTTTTTTAACATTTTAAACAAAATTATATCTTCTTCATCTTTGCTTTCAGATGACGATTCTATTAGATACAAAACTGCATTTTGCAAAACATAGCCCTAAACTTAAAGTACTAGCTATATCTCTTAGCTGTTCCATTGTTTCGCCTGTGAACATTAAATTACTTTTTATACCACTTTAATTTTTTTCGTTATTCAATTTGTTAGCTGTTTGTTTTTTCACTTTTTTTGTTTACATCAGAAAACATATGTTTTATTTTACTAGTAATTTTTACTAGTAAAATTTTGTCCAGTAAAAATTTTTAAATACTCAGTAAGACAACTGTCACTTTGCGCTCTCAATTTGTGTTCTCATTTACTGGATTTTGTGTAAACGAACGCAATCCAGTAAAATTATTCAAAAATTTTTAAAAACTTTGAGTAAACGAATGAACTTAAAATTTTACTAGTAAAAATTACTAGTAAAATAAAACATATGTTTTCTGATGTAAACAAAAAAAGTGAAATAACAAACAGCTAACAAATTGAATAACGAGAAAAATTAAAATGGTATAAAAAGAAATTTAATGTTCACAGGCGAAACAATGGAACAGCTAAGAGATATAGCTAGTACTTTAAGTTTGGGGCTATGTTTTGCAAAATGCAGTATTGTATCTAATAGAATCGTCATCTGAAAGCGAAGACGGAGAAGATATAATTTTGCTTAAAATGTTAAAAAAGGCCAAGATTTTTTCACCCTAACTTGTGTTTGAGAAAGGAAAGAGTATTTACGCAATTCTGTTAAAAGCTACTTCCATCACACGCTCCCGACCTATACGGATGTTTAGTTTCGAACACATTTTAGAATATCCAAATCAATTTTGTTGCGGCTTTTTCTTCTTAATATTTATTTTTTTATAAGTTGAAAAAGTGCTGAATACTTGGGTACTGGGTGCAGTCACTTATTACCCAAAATTAAATATTCGTGTTTTTTTTACTAACGCTAAGTCTTTTCCTAGCAGTATGTATTGCTTCAGATAACGTACAAAAGAATAGTCTGAGGCTCAACTTAAATTATACCGGCAGACTCAGAATCACTTCCTTAGCCAATTAAAGCATATCTGTCTGGCTGGGTGTCCATATATTCGTGTGCTCAAAGTAAAGGTAGCATTTCTGAAAAAGAAAAATTTTGCCATAGGGAGCAAGCCCATTGTTTATGGTGGTGATCGTAATAGACTTTAACCCCAAAACCAAGTTAATCCCACTCACAAAAGTCAGCTTGTTTTTGCTTAAAAAAATTTAATGCATTTTTCGAGTAATATATTTTAGTCTATCAGCTGTTTTAAGTAGGTAAACTTTTTGTTAAAATTTTCCGTTCGCGTACTTTTTACTTAAAAAATTGTAAGTGAGAGAAATTTGGTAAAATTACTCAGTATTTGCTAAGTTACTGGACTTTACTGGGAAAGTAAACGAATGAACTTCTAGTTGCAAAATCTTGCAAGAAGAAATTTCTCCAGTAACATTTTGCAAGTTCCCTTACTTCCAACTGTCAAAAAATTTTCTTTTTGGCTCTCTCGTTGCAAGAGATTTGGAGTACGCAGACAACATTTTGCAAGATTTTGTAACATTTTGCACAAAATGATGCAAAATATGTGTACGCAGACAGACCTATTTTTGTCTAACCTCAGTTGAAAATAAAACGTTTTTCTATTTTCAAATTATTTAACGTCTGAGATTTCAAATTATTTTTTGACACTTATAAAAATTTTAAATTATTTTTTTTGACACCCAACTCAAATGAGAACTTAGGTAGTGTAAATATAGCTTTAAGCAATAAATTAAAAGAACAATTTGCCAGGTCTTCATGGCTTTTTAAGAGTCTAGACCAGTGGTCTTCATCCATATTACCCAGCTAACGAAGATTTTCGGGTTTTTACTTACTCTCTTCGTGAATAATACAACCAGGGTTTTCCAAAATAAATTGTTTTCCTACCAAAATGTTTCTTAAAATATGCCAACAGCAACTGAATAACTTATCCTGATTAAATTGTATTTTAAAATAAATATCGTATTTTGTTAACTGATATTGCTTTTATAATTCATGGCGAGCTATTTTTATTTTATTTTTCGATCGTAAACTTAAGAAAACATAATAAATTATTAACAGTACACAATCTTTCATAAATAAACAATCCATACGCTTTGTTTTCCTCATTGCATACGGTAATCATAATCAAAACAACAAACATATGAAAAATAAA
Source organism: Melanophora roralis (assembly GCA_963583895.1). Lineage (NCBI taxonomy): Eukaryota > Metazoa > Arthropoda > Insecta > Diptera > Rhinophoridae > Melanophora > Melanophora roralis. The sequence continues at coordinate 69,585,160 of OY757189.1, read as the reverse complement.
AAATTTCAATTAGTAGCTTGTTAGCTTTCAAACAGAGTAAGTGCATAGATAATCAACTAGATAAGACACGGAAATTAAGTTGGCAACACTAGGCTGCCCGATTATTTAAAGGCGATAGCATGCTAGGTAAAAAAAGACTGCTATCCCTTTCATTTTATAGGGCAGTTTGTTTACATTTTTATCGTGTTGAAAAAATTTTAACAAACAGGAAAAAATTAAAGTGAAAAATTTTTGCGCACAAATTATTTTAAATTTTGGCGCAATTTTTTTCATTTTATTCAATTTTTTCCTTTTTCTCAACTTGGCCCAGTAAGTGTTCTTGTAAAAGTTAAAGTTAAGTGCAAAAAAGTAAAAGAAAGTGCCAAAAAAACCTAAATTAAATTGTGGTGAAATTTTTTTTTTGCAAACGTTTGAAGAAAATGTGAGTTAAATAAATAATTTAGCGTGTTTTTTATTTATTTATTCATTTATTTAATGTAAAAAAGTGTCTTAGTGTACAAAAAAGTGGTAAATAATTCTGTGTTACGACTTTAAGGAGCTGCTTATGCGTTTTGGGTTACTTAAGAGAAGAAAGACTCCACAAGTTCCCGGCTGCTACAAACAGGTAAGTGTCAGTAGATTTCTAAGTAGCCATAAAATTGTAAGCAGTTTCTATGATTTGGACAACGAAAAGTGTCCAAATTATAGTTACTAGCTTCTTTTTAAAGGCAGTAGTTCCAATTATATTGACTTTTACAGTGCATCCAATTGAACTCGTTTATTAGCTGTGTTAAGTGTTGTAGTGGTACGTATTGAGACTCTAATGTGTCCGTTGGTTGGGAAAAAAATGATCCGATACTAATAATTGTATATTTTAATCCGACACAAAATGAAAAACATTCATAACGCAAAATTCATCAGAATCATTTATTTTGCCTTTAGCCAGTTCCCAGATAAAATTCTTAACAAATACGAGAACAAAGGTAATAAACAACAAATTACTTATAATCTAATCGGCAGAAGATTCCCTCTAAATGGACCAGTATCTGCAGGTGAGCGTCCTTGGCCATTTCGCCTACACAATAAATAAGCAAGAATCACCCTTAAACGAAACTGTGAATTTTAAACAAAATTAATAATTGAAACTATTTTTACATTTACAGGTACTTGAGGGTGCTTACCACTTGTTCCAGGAAGATTTCATCCAATTGGGCCAGTATCTGAAGGTGAGCGTCCTTGGCCATTTCGCCTACATAAGAAGTAAAACATCACCCTTAAACGAAATTGTAAATTTTAAACAAAATTAAAAATTGAAATTATTTTTACATTTACAGGTACTTGAGGGTGCTTACCACTTGTTCCAGGAAGATTCCATCCAATTAGTCCAATTCCCAAAGGTCAGTATCTTCACCAACGTGAAATGATCACTGTTTCACACAACACGCTTTTGTAAAATTATGAAAATACACTTTTATCAGTATAAATTTGTTTTTTTCTATTTACAGACATTTCACGATGTTTAATATTTACCGCCGAAAGATTTCATCTATTAAGTCATGTTTCCAGAGCTTAACATCTTTAGCAAAATCCAACTGCCAATGCGTCACACATCACCTTTAAAACAAGGGGTAAATATTATTATTAATGAAAAAAATTTCTTTATTTCTTTTCGCAGATAACTGAGGGTACTTACGGTTAAATTCCATTGGTTCCTTCTCAAGGGTTTGGTTGGTTCAGGCAGTTCCAAAAAAACACAACATCCTTCTGACTGTGGGTAAGCAACACAATAAAATACACACAAAAACAACACTACAATATCACATTTTTTTATTAAAAATACAATTTTTCTCGCACAAAATGTATTTAACATGTTTTTGTTTGTATTATTTTACATTTTAATTGATAAAACTCGAAAATAAAGAAATTTTTAAAATATTTTAATCGAAAATAAGAATGGTTTTATTTATTTGTTTATGTTTACAGGTATTGTATATCTGTTTGTTTTTACTTGTGTTTAGGCTGTATTGCCGTATGTTTTTTTTCTCTTTCAGATAGTCGGGCAGCCTCAACTGATTTTTCACCTTTTCAAACGTCAGTTCTTTCGACTCTGGTTACCTCTGTGGTAAGTGTATGTCGCATGTTTTTATTTTTTAGAGAGAGCTAAAAATGTTTTTTCTGCACTGCAGCGTTGCCAATTAGTGTGTAATTATCCAAAATAATTTGAAGCTCTTTATGTGTGCAATATAGGTAGAGCTAAAATTTTTTTGATAATTACAGTAAGAAATTGATAGCAAGCTACATAAATTTATGCAATTTGATAACTTTTTCATTATTCAGGTAAAAACCTACGGACATACATATAAATTTTTTTACAGCATTTTAGAAAAAAATATTTATAATAATTATGTGGGATATTAAGTGGGAAAATCTTTTTTGTTTTCTTTAAACATATTCAAAGAGGCTGAGTGCCTTGTATGCAACCAGTTACTAAAGAATATGTTTGCATCGCACCTTTAGCGACATACAATGCATATTGAGTTTCATTCAGGAAAGGAGAAATCAATTAATAAAAAAACTAAAAGAAGATTTTCGACTCAAAAATCTTTGTATCCAAAATAGATGCTCAAATAACTCTACCAATACAGATAGCCAAATCAAGGCTTCATATATCATTAGCTTAGAATTAGCTAAAAAATATAGTTATAATAAAACAAAATATTAATTATTTTATATTTTGCCTTGAAATAAAAAAAAACATTAGCTTACAAAACACTGATAACCAAAAACATATGTATATAGTAAAAGCAATACTTTAATTTTTTTATAAAAATGAATTATTTTGGTTTTTTTTACATTTTTCAGTTAGTACTGTATTACTGAATAAGCCCGATATGTTGTGCTATGTTTTTATTTTTTTTATATATAATTTGTTATGTTCTGTTTTTTCACTTAAAATGCAGATTTGTTTATTCCAAATTTGCAGTTCTTATAAAAAAAAAATAATGGCAACGCTGACAATAATACTCTCATTTTAAGCAGAGTTAAAAATTGCTCACTCACTTCTCATTCGTGAGAACGAGTGTGAGCGCTGTGTTTACTGCAGCAATTTTTCATTAATGAATGAGTTTTTAAAAAACATTTTGTGCCTTCTCACTCTCGAGCGAGAAAAAAAAAATTTTTTTTCACCAGTCATAAATGAGAAGTGAAAAGAAAAAATATTTTTTTCTTTTCACGAACATAAATGAAAAGCATCAAATTCGAGTGCTTCTCATAAGTGAGAAATCATAAATGAATTTTTTCGCGAAGCATTCATAAATGTGTACACATAAAATTTTTTGGTCATGTTACTGGTGCTGCCATATGTAAAAATTTGTTGCATAGTTTTTGAAATGCTTAAAAAAAGTAGGAATAATTTTTTTTTTTAAAGACATGTTTTTAATAAATTAAAAAACCAGGCACTGTTATACGTTGTGGTTTATTTGCATTTATTTAACTTCATTTCATTTAAATTTTTCAATGAATCCGATGTAATGATTTTAGTAATAAAAATATGCGGTTAAGGTTTCACAAAAAGGCGAGCATTACTCCAGTGACAAACAAAAGCATCGTCACCATTACTTTGTATATCTTGTTTGTGAAGTAGTTTGTAATGTCTTTTGATATTTCCCTTCACTTTCTAACTAAGTTCCTTTTTGCACGATTCTATTACGCAAATACTTTTTTTGAAGATGCATCGTACAACACATATTTTTCAAAATTAAATTGTCTTTTAGGCATTGTTTGCTTTTCACTTCACGCTATTTAAAATCCAAATAAGGAGCTTTTACAAACGTTTAATGTTTATATTGCAAAAAACATAGAGCTGTTACACACACTCATGCAAATTTTAAAAGGATTGGAAAAAATTGCATTCGGCTTTACCACCATTAGAGATAATTGTTCATCATTTAATTTTGTTTGGGATTTTCCACTAATTTGGAAAGTATTTAGTACCTGCCTGTCTGTCATCCTTTTAGGTATTGGGTATATTGTTACAAAAAATTGTGGTGGTTATTATACAATACACACGCAAATCTTTTTATGCACAACAATTTAAAACTTTACCTTTCAGGTCAATTAAATAGAACCTAAGAGTTTGAAGGAGTTCCATTAGCAAAAGTAAGGTAAATTAAAAAAAAGAGCAGTTACGACCTTGAACACAATACACAAGAAATACTTTTTTTTATTAGAAAACGTCAATTAAAAATTTAGGAAAACAGTTCAAAAATATTTTTAAAGATTGCTATGAAAATTTGTGTCAGTGAAGATTATAATATTTCTAAAAAATCACAACATAAAATATAATGTATTATTTAAGTTTCTTAACAAAAACAATTTTTTTTATAAATATGACTTTTTCACAATAAATACTGCTATAAGTAATCCTTTATGTTAATATTTATTTATTATTGTTTATAAACCTACATATCGATTCCTTAGTATAAAAATGAAGTAATGCAATACTTTTAAAATAGCTTTTTTGCCTTACTCTGGGAAACAAACGTAATTTTTATTATAAATTTGTGGTTGTTACTTTATTTAAAAATATATTTCTTTTTTTCAAATAGCATTAAAAGTCACTTAATTAAAAATATACTCAAAAGACTGATCAAAATATAGATGTGTAGTATTTTTTAAATTTAACAACATATAAGTATATACAAGCAGCAAAATAAAAAAAAATTATGTAAATGTAAGAATTTTTTTGCTCTTATTGGGAGTACAAATTTCACACGCTTAAAAAATTGTTTTCAGGCAACTCTGTTACATAGCGTGAAAAATATTAAAGCAACACTCGCACTCATAAAAGAATGAATCGAAAGTGAAAAGAAGAAATTTCTCATTCATTTGTGAGTGAGAAATAAAATTTGGTTTTTATTTTTCATTTGTGATTTGTGAGCGTGAAAAAAAAAAACGACAAACTTCTCATAAGTGAGTGAGGGTTGGCAAAAATTTTTTCACGCTCTTCTATGAACGTGAGAAGAAAAAATTTTTTTTAGGATTTTTCGCTCTCGAGATTTTTCACGAATGGTGGTTTTTTATCGCTCACTCTTGAGAAAATTTGTACTCTGATTTTAAGTGCGTTTCTCTTTGTGAAGACCACTGGTCTAGACCATTGATGCGTAGCCCATACCACAATTGTGGAAAATAAAAATACTTGTATTCGTATGGTCTTTTATTTACTTGTCAATGAAAAGGCGGCGATGCCGACTTATTAGCTATTTTGGAGCAAGATTTAGCTCTTTTCAATTGCATCTAACCCAAAAATTTTCCCTTTAGCTCTATTTTAGAAAAGGAGCTAACACAGCTCTTTTTACCTATAGAAACGGCACGTTTGGCACTTTTTGCATATTATAGTAAATTTATCCGTTTTACCCTATTGTTTATTTATTGTGGCATTTACGAAACATACAGTATACATATTTGTTTTTGAACTTTAAAATTGAATGGCAGAGATACATAGCCCAAGTACCAGGGTGTCCCACGTTGATCCAGACAAGCGAAAGCAGTCGACCTATGCCTTTGAACAAAAAGCTGCGACCGCCTGGATCCTATTTTTATTAATCAAGGTATTTGTTAAATGTATTGTACGCAGTATAAATATTTATATGAGTTTAGTGGTTCTCCTTCATATATTCAAAATCTTTTTTGCGTGCAAACAATCATAGAAGCCTCCGATAACTGTATCACAGTACAGCTATGTGACGCCAAACAACTCCCCACATGCGAGAGTGAGACGCAAAATTCTCGAAGCGCGATAAAAAAGGACGGCCTGTGATGCGATTTAGTAACTTATTTTAACGATATTCGCATCGTTAAAATAAAAATTAACAAAAAATAAAATGATTTTGCGATTCAGAAAAGTTTACTTTTTAGTTAACTTTTTAGCGATTTTTACTTTCGTTATACTTGTTAATTTTACGACAATAACTTTTGTGTGTTTTTAGTTTTATCGACGAAAGGTTATTTTGTATAAAATATATTTTTTTACCATAATAATGCTTTACGCTTTGTTAAAATTTATTTTACAATCAATTTCTTTAAAATAAAATTCATAAAAAAATCAACTGGTTCACTATCGTAGCATAATACGACAATTTATGTCAATAAAAATAATGATCGTTGAATTTTTAAAGTTACTGAATCGCATTACAGTGAGCTATTTAACGACTCGTCATACATATTTTTGTATAAGTGTACTTTAACCCGTCACGGAGCCGGCTTTGAGCCCCCGCCGACATTTGTGACAAGCCGCCGCCGCCGACTAAAAGTCCTCGGCGTAGTTCTCTGGTGCTAGTATATTTTAGCCGTAATTGGTGTTGGGATTATGTGTTAATTTAAAGGCCAATATAACGTTAATTTTGTTAAAAATAAGTAATTTAAAGTCCAAACAAACAAAGATATTTCAACAAGTAAGGTTAACGCGATGAAAACACTTTTAACAATACTAGTTTTAGGAAGTTGCGTACTTTTAAGTTGTGCACTTCCAGTTAGCAAAACAAAAAATGGTGAAAAAGAAGAGTCAAGTTCTGCTGAGCCACTTAATGTTGAGACAGCTTTGGAATACGAACGTTATTTAAAAGAAGTCGTTGAAGCACTAGAAAGCGATCCTGAATTTCGAAAAAAGTTGGACAAAGCTCCAGAAGCTGATATACGTGTAAGTTTCAACAATTGCTACATATGTATGTACATGTATGTATATCTCGCCGTAACAGCCAAAAAGGCGTAAGTGCTACATTATCGCATTTTGCAAGTAAGCAATCCCAATGAAATTATTGAATTTTAAGCCAAAGAAGATCGCGTTATTTACCCTACAAGAAATTGCTGATGTGTACTGACACTAAAACATCAAAACGATTTTTATTTTTTTTTTAACTTTTAAGCCATATAGGTATTTAAAGGTTTATATGCTTATATTAATTGCAAAGTTTCCTAAATAACCTTTATTACTCCCTAATTTATGAAAAAAAGAGGACTTTGGCAAAAGGTAGGCTTACGCCCTTGCTGTTCGGGATTAGTTGGCTAAAAAAATACAAGCGAGAAAATATACCCTACAAGAACAGTGACAGTCATTTTACCGTCACATGACCGGTATTTCGGTCATTATTTTCTAGCACTTTCTTAAGGGCGATGTGAAAGAAATCACCGAAACTTTGTGTACGTGTGATTTTGCATCTTCTTCGCACCTTCAGCAATGATAGAAATATTGATCACAAATGACCGAAAAAAATGTTTTAGTGTTAGTTTCGGTCACAAATTTCTTGTAGGGATATCGAGTCTTTGGTGCAATACCGTAGTAATTAAAAAAATCGTGAACTGAGAAAAATGCATTTGAAGTTTTGAACCATCTTTTTGATAGTATTTTCGTTTACTAAAGTTATTTTTTTACAAGTTTTTAAATAAAAAGGAATGTTTTTAAATAAAAAAAGGCCAAAAATTATTAAAAATATGAAATATTTATTTATATTTAAGTACTTTGTATCAACCTATCAATGATGTATAGTTATTGTCACAAAACCTATGACAAACTTAAAAATTAATTCGAAATATATCGTTATAGCAAATAAACTTTTAACTATTTTTTTTTCTAACAAAGTTGTTATATAAAATAATACGAACAAGTAAAAAAGAAATCAAATTATGCAGTTGTGTTTCTGTGCCTAAAACGTAGCAAAAAATAATATTGCTTTATACTTTTTTCGTAAATTGCTTTCTGTTAGTAAATTTTTTGTCATAAAGGAAATATTTCATTATTGCAAATAAATATTGTTGGAAATACCTAGAGGCAATAAAGACATTTTTAGCTGTAGAATCTGAACAGTTAGAGGTGGAATCATAATCTTTTTTTCTTTAGATAGATATTTCCCCAAAGATAATTTCTGCATACCCAGCTCAAAAAATTCAAATTTTGAGTTACTACGGTATTGCACCAAAGGCTCGATATGTATTTGTGTTGTGTTCCCAGTAAAAAGTTTATGGATTAATCCATAATCGAGCAATAAAGGAGTAATGAATTGTTCATCCATTTGGAGTAATAAGCGAGCTATCGAAATTTTTTTTGTTGTTTTGTTAATGCCTCGCATAATACTCCAAATGGATCAATGAGGGATTATCAGTTCGTTTTTTTTCTTTGACATAACTGTTAATTGTTGATGTTTTCGTTTTGTTGTTCTATTTAGTCAGTTTCCCTACAAGAACAGTGTCGGTCATATGACCGGTCAAATGGCTGTCACTGTTCTGGTAGGGGTGTTTTTAAAAAAAGCGAAAACGTACAGGTATCAGGTATAGTAACAAACTGTTAAAAATATGTCAAAATTTAGTTTCTAAGCGTCAATTAAGACGACTAGTTGAAAAAGAAATTCTCAAATTTAAAATTCTAAAATTTTAATGGGGAGACTTTAAGTGAACAAGAGGCATCAGCACCTAAAAAGTCAATGAATTATTAAATGAAAATAGCCAAACAGAAAGCTTTATTGATGTTCATTATTTTATTTAAATAATATCAGTAAAAATGTAAATCAAAAGCTTGCTTCTTGGGCAATTAAAAATCGCGTTTCCAACGAATGTAATTCACTACTGTACATTTTAAAAAGTGAAGGTATGGGCATTCCCCTATGCAGAGAAACATTGTTGAAAGCAGTGCATGCAAAAATCCCTACTACTTCACCGAAATTGCCCTTAGAAGAATAAAATGTATCACAGGTCCCCATTAGTTTTTATTCTTCCTATCTCCATCACCCAATGGCAAAAATTATCTAAAAAACTCCCCCAGAGTCGGCCTAAGAGATATAAAGTTTACGACCGACCACTATTAGTTTCCCCATTCAAACATATTCCTAGAACATATGTACGTACCCCCATCTCCATCGCCTCAGGGGGCTCCCATACCAAGTTTGGACACGGCCAGTGGGTTAAACGGCTGATGCTTACGACCAAATAACTAACAACCGAACAAAGAGTGCTGATGATTAAAAGCGTAGCTTTTTTTAAAAATCCATCCTACTCGGCTGGTATCGGTAAAAACTTGTTTTTCCAATAAAAATTTTTCTTTCTTAACTAACGCTAATAGAGTGAAAACTAAAAAATATTAATTTCTTCATATGTAAAAAAAGAGAACTTGAGCCTAAAGTAATAATAACAAAATTGTTTGAGAAATTGTAATAATTTTAATTTGGGGCTGTGTTGGCTGTGTAAGCCCATTTAATGTTAGTTTGTTGCTCTCAGGGTCTTTTATGGTGAGGATTATGTCGTACCTTAACTTAAAAATTTAACAATTGAAAAAAAGAAAAACAAATCTACGAGATAAAATCTCTGCTTCCTTTTATAATTGTTATTATACTATTTTTAAAAAAGTGCTAAGGTTGTATGGAATTACTTAAGAAATAAAGAAAAAATCCAAAAACCATTAGAGTATGGCAAAATTTTCTTGAATATTTAGGTTAGGTTAGGTTAGAAGGACATTCAGTGAGAAACGCTCACCGCATCACCCAGAGACAATTTGTCCATTGTGATTGTCCTATAAGAAAGAAAGAATAAGGAAAGAGTAAAATAGAAAAGGTATGCCCAGATATCGGAACATGAAAGATGTAGGTAGAAAGGAAAGAGGTTAGAGTAGTAGTAGTAGAGTAAGTAAGTGAGAGAGTGGCAGTGTCCGTCACGAGTCGTTGCCGGTTGTTCATTTGGCACGTGTTTTGCCCCGGATATTAGTCGCAACCTCTCACCAGCCATGTCATCCCTCTCGCAAATCCTAGTAAGACCCTTGGGTCACAGTCGGCGAGCGCAGAGAGGTGGTCATAGTAGGGTACACCAAAGTACCGGTTCCTCCTCCTAGCGATCGCCGGGCATCGACACAACAGGTGCTCCACAGTCTCAATTTCCTCTTCGTCTTCGCATAGTCGACAGAAGTCGACCGAGTTTGGCTTCCAGTTTGCCTCCAGCGATCTTATACTGCAGTGACCGGTCAGAAGGCCGGTGATCAGCTTAAGGTCCCTCTTACCCAAACATAGAAGGGTTTTCGTCCGGTTTTCCGAAGCTGCTTTCCATAGGGATTTTGAGACCCTACATCCAGCAGTATTCGTCCATTTCTGGTTCGCCAGGACTCTAAAGTGCCCATCGATTATTCCGTAGAGTTCGCACAGAGGGGGAAGGATCGATGTGACCGCCCCAGTGGCCGGTAGTTCGGTTCCTTTCCGTGCCAATTCGTCGGCATATTCGTTACCGGGTATCTCGGAGTGACCGGGAACCCAGCACAGCCTTACGGCTCCGCCAAGCTCCCGAAGCGCCGTCCTGCAATCTCTAACCGCCTTTGACCTTACAGAGTTTGAACCCAAAGCCTTTAGGGCGGCTTGACTGTCCACGTTAATGGTGACCCATTCATTATGGCCTTGATTAGTGCGTCTTACGGCCTCCTGTATCGCAAATATTTCCGTTTGGAAAAGACTCCGCAATGTCGAGTGTCGATCAGTCTTCGATCCATCAGTATAAACGACTACTCCTCCGTACGGAACGTGACCACCATCCCATACCGACCTTTCAGGAATAGTTATCACAGCGGCGGAGTTGAAGTCCAGGTAAGATGGCAAGTAATCTGTCCTCCCGACTAGGTCTCTTAGCTGCTCAAGCCTCCCCATCTCGATCAAAATGCTGGCATGTCCCGATTGAGAGTCGCGCCAAGTTCCTGATTCTCGAAGTCTCAAGGCTCCTTTAACCGCAAACCGCTTCACAAAAAGTGCCAAAGGCAAAAGGTTCAGCATTGTATCCAGTGCAGCCTGTGGGGTGCTCCCACGCGCTCCCGTGATGCAAATAGAAGCAGCCCTCTGCACTTTGTTCAGCGCTTTGAGGAGAGAGGTTTTCGTTGTGGCGGTTTGCCAAACCAGACAACCATAGGTAACAATGGGTCGGACAATTGCCGTGTACAACCAATGGACAGTACCCGGCCTTAGTCCCCAACTCTTCCCTATTGAGTTCCTGCACGCATATAGAGCATTCAGCCCCTTCTTAACTCTTTCCTCGATGTTCCTTTTCCAGTTGAGTTTCTGGTCCAGGAAAACGCCAAGGTATTTAGCTTCCGGAGACAGTTGTAGCTCTACTACATCCAGTACCGGTCCACAGAAATCCCCGATCTTCCGCTTGCGAGTAAAGAGGACTATTTCGGTCTTCGTAGGATTTAGAATTTAAGAAATTAACAGGCCTTCATGCCATATGCTTTCGGCATTTTCTTGGGTTTTTTTTAATACAAAAGCAGTTCAACATCGAAAGAAAAATTATATCTTCCAGATTTTAAATCGGTTGGTTTTTCGAGAAGTGGGTGCTGATATATTGCAATTTACTTGTGAGGATTGCAAAAAGTGATAATTGTAGATAAGTGGTCTGCAGAAAAAATAACCAGGCTTGAGCTTCAAAAATTTCCAGGAAAATACTTTTTGTTGCACCGAAATTAAAAATGTCTGGAATTTTATTAAAGTCAGTTGGCCAAATGGTTGGTCGTGCTGTTGAAATAACGTTAAGTCCCATTTAAGACAAGGAATCATACAAAATGCGACCTCTGGGACTAATTAGGCGTACGTATGCTTAGCCTTAGAGTCTCAAGCAGCTGTGAAGCGGGGACCTAAGGATTTGTAAAAACTGTTATACTAATCTTTTTTATAGATAGTCTAGCTGGGTAATAAACCGACGAAATAATAGGAAACTCGATTTATTTTTATTAATTTTTGCTCATAGTTTTCTATTTAATTTTTAATTGATTAATTTAATTTTGTGATCGCCTATTTTGACGCTTAAATGACATTCGAGATTTATAGCCGCTAAGCATTAAAATCGTTAACGTTTATACTCGTATTTTTAGTAAATTGTGTTCTAAAAACCAGCTGTAAAGTTTTGTGAACGTTTTTATAAGCATCGTGTTTTTGTGAGTAACTTATGGTTATTTCTTTTTAGAATGGTAAAATTGCTCAAGAACTGGAGTTTGTAGATCATAAAGTTCGCACAAAACTACATGAAATTAAACGTCGTGAATTAGAGCGCTTGCGCGTGCTGGTCAAAAGGAAACTTGAAATAGAAAATAATATTGACGATGATCACTCAAAACTGTTTCAACATTTAAATCATACCAATGAGGAGAAATTCAATGTTGACGATTTAAAAAAATTAATTAAAAAAACTTCCGAGGACTTGGCTGAAGCTGACCGTATAAGACAAGCCGAATTTAAAGAATATGAAATGCAAAAACAATTTGAAAAAGAAATGATCAAGAAGGAGTTAGACGAGGCACAACGCAAAAAATTTGAAGAAGAACAAAAAATCTTGCAAGAAAAACACAAGGAACACGAAAAAATTCATCATCCTGGTAATAAGGCTCAATTGGAGGAGGTATGGGAAAAAGAAGATCACATGAATAAGGAAGATTTCAATCCTAAAACATTCTTTACGTTGCATGGTAAAAAAAACGTACCCAATCATATTGATAATTAAAAATTTGTTAACTGGGAAACATAGTTTAGCGGTTAGTAATTTAAAATCGTATGAAACCGGGAAGGAAATATGTACAATTTTTAGTTCTTCGACCCAAAATATTGAACTATTTTTTCCAACTGCTATATCTTAAGTATTACGTTTTTAGCTGACTAAAGGTTAAATCAGACGTGATTTAACCGTAAAGCCATAACAATTGAAAATGCAATTGGTTTCCGTTTGAGTTCCAAATGGATTCAATAGCATTTCAGTTGGATTTTCAATAGGAAAGATTATGGCGTTACGGTTAAGTCACGTATAAAGCAACCTTAACTGACGATTGATTCGTTATCGTACAGCTCAAACAAAGAAATCTAAATCCATGAAATTTGGGTTTGTGAGGTAACATTTTTAATTTAATTTAAAGATAAATATTTTCCAAGTGTGTACTGAGCTAAGCAATAGTGGTATTTTCAAAAAGTTTTGTTTTTAGGTTTATACATTAATTTATATCAAATATTGCTACTTTTAGATATTGATGGCAATGGCTTCTGGGATGAAACCGAAGTTAAAGCTTTATTTGTCAAAGGGTTAGGTAAAGCATACCAGCCTGGTCATCCAGAAGACGATATGCATGAACGCGATGAGGAAATGGAACGTATGCGAGAACATGTTTTTAAAGAATCCGACACTAACCGAGATAGTTTAATAAGTTATGAGGAATTTTTAGAGCAAACAAAAAGAGCTGAATATAATAAAGATCCAGAATGGCAAACAATAGACGAAAACCAACAATACACACACGAGGAATATTTAGAATATGAACGAAGAAGAAAGGAGGAAGTTGATCGAATGGTTGCACAAGGATTGGTATGTTTTGAATTAATAATTTTTATATTTTAATGTTGTTAGTAAATACTAACAATACTTTTTTTCCCGATACATAAGGTGTGTTCATTTACAGAAAATTATCACTTATTTTCGATAATTATTACTAGTAAGTGTTCACGTACACAAAAAATTAGCAGCTAGAGAGCGTAATATGTTTATAAACAAAAATGTTTCTGATAATTTCTGCTAGTAAAAATTTTACTATCAGAAATTATTCAAACAGTCTTTCTGTCATTATGCTTTGAAAAAAAATTTAAGTTTTAAATTTTTATAAGTTTACAATAACAAAATACATTTGCTTGCAAGTTTTGACTGTGAAAGTGTTCAATTACTTTTAAATATTTTTGAGAGCAATTTTGAAAATATTTCTTCTTACTCTCTCGTTGCTGGTAATTACTGGAAAGTTAATGAACACAACTATAAAGTTTTGATTAAGCATTTTGATTAAGCATTTACATATATGTTTTTTTGGGTTTCCCTATTAAAAATTTGGTAACATTTCATTGATATTTAGGCTTGCCAGATCCAATTTGCCAAAAAGCTTGACATTGACCAAAAAAAACTTGATTTTGAAAAAAAGGACTTGACAAATAAAAACACCCATACTATTGTTTTTTTATTTAATTGTTTATTTTGTTCATAAAAATTATTAAAGTAAAAACAAAAATATAATAAGTAAATATAACAGAAACAAATTAACAAACAAAAATATAAACTTACTTTTTACTTCCAAAAGCTTCAATGTACGTATTGGAAATCAGCTGTTTAATGATATCAATTTACTAGTGTTGAGCAATGGGGTAAATATCAGGGGCCAAATCGTCGCATTCGATTCGAATCGAAATTTAAAAACTCTTATTAGAATTCCAATATTAAAAGCATTGACAACTCGATCAATCGAGTGAATTTCGATTCGAATCGAATGCGACGATTTGGCCCCAGTGTTGGCACTTTTATTATAATTGTACTGAAAGAGAACTATATTTTTTAAACTTTAATTCAAAAGAAAAAAATGTATCATATTTGTCCTTAGTTGTGTTGATAATAAAAATATGAGCTTTAGATTTGTTTTTTTGATACATATATAAACATACTTTTCTAAGTATTATTACATAGCTAGAATAAACTTGAGAAAAAAAATTAACTTACAAAAAAACTTGACAAATTACTTTTTAATTTTACACTTGTCGCGCATTAAAAAACTTAAAAATCAGTTCAAATCAGACCCGTCTGGCAACCCTATTGATACTAGTTTTACGATGATATTTTTTTATAACAGTTGGTATGTACAAACCACGCCAATTAAGGATATTAGAAATTATTTAAACAAAATACGCTAAACTATGTAAAACTAATAACAAAACTAATAAAAATTTGCCAAAACTGTTACGCCTTTTAATTACAAAATTTAATACTAAATTTACGCGTAAATATTTTAAGACCATTCTTTGTCCTCAGTCTTATTAGTTGTTATGGTTTAGAATAGGTAGTAGTATCTTTTGGCTGTAAACATCTCCTATTAATCTTTTTTTTATTATTTGTTTTGTAAGTAAGGACGAAGTTTACTTTTCCATATACACTATGCTTTTATGTATTAAAAGCATAGTGCATATAAACTCACACAAGGCACGGTGTAAAATGATTTTTAATTTCAGTTCATTTGTCGTTGACAAAAAAAAAATTAAAAAAATATTTACCCTCTATTGTTAAATATACAAAAATAAAAAAGCGTTTCATTCCATCTGAAAAATGGATGATGCTTGACCGTTAGTCAAAAAATGCATTCGACTCGGCTAGTATCGGCAGAAAAAACCTACTTTTCTCAAATAAAGGTTTCTTTCAACATTAACGGAAAAATATTAATTTTTTTTAATACAAATAAATTATATAATGAACTTAAGCCAAAAAAAAAAAGCAAAAATATGAATACGTTTTAGAAACTATTGAAGTTTTAGACCCCTAAAGGATATAAATTACAATGAGTACTTTTTGTAACTTCTAAACCAATAAAGGTAAAAACAGAATACAGATTTCGCTCGATTGGTCTTAAAAAAAAAAAAAAAAAAATTTTTTTTGAAATTTTTCAATAGACATGGCATAACTTACATTAACAAAAACATCGTGTTACTGTTAAATGTTAATGCAAATGTTAAACCAACGGTGTTATAGCATCATGTTTAAACAATGATTAATGGGTCAAAAATTATATTTTGGTACTTTTTAGGTACTGTTTGAATCTTTTAAACCAATAAAGATAAAAAAACAGATTACAAATTTCGTTTGAAAGGTCTCGAAAACATATGAATAAATTTGTGGTACCTTTTTGAAATTTTTAACCCCCAAGGAGTAAAAAGGGTGAACATTTGGTGTTTTTTTTTAACTTCTACGCCAATTAAGATACATACAAAAAAATGCAGGTTTGGATCGTAAGCTCTCGAAAAAATTAATTGTTTTTGATTCTTTCATTAGTTGGGACTCTTTGGGGTATAAAAGGCAACCATTTATATTTTGGTACCGTGTAGGTTCTTTTTGTAATTTTTAAACTAATAAAGATAGGGACGTAGTTTAAATTGCATTTGACTGAACTTTAATATATATCTGTGGCAATAAATCATAATGGCTTAAGCCGAAATTTATGTTTTCAGACACATATTAAGAATTGTCTGAATTAAATTGGATTGGTTTTTTATCCACAAAAAAGAGTCTCATTTATTTAGAACAAAATTGTTAATTTGATAAAAAAAACGTTTTAGTTAGGATGTTATGAAAAAATTGATTGACAGAGAAATAAAAAGTTAAGTGAACTTAAGCTTCTATATTAAAAACAATTTGTCCACTATCGTGAATCACTAAACCGTAGCAACAAACGACAATTTCTGTCAATAAATATTACGATCGTCAAATCGCACTACTGATAAGATAGGCTTATCTAATAAATAAGGTTTTTTTTATTTATTTTCACTTGAGATTTTAATCGACCATAAAATTTATACAAGAAGAAATAATTTTCTTTAAGCTTTTGGTCAGTTTTGTTAAAATATATATTTTGCCAATATTTCGTTTTTATCGAGTAACATTTTCAGGGCTAATCTATTTGTTTTTTGTTTACCACCATCGTCCAGGGTAACATAACTTGACTACTGTACGATAATGGCAAACAAAAAAACGCTCTTAATACTATTATATTGTTTTAGTTTTTAACAAAATGCAAACAAATATATTAGCCATGAAGCTATTACTCGATGGAAAACGAAATATTCAGCCTTTTTATGCTTGGCGTTGTCATGTCAAATTCGACACAAAACGACAAGGGTGCTATTCATTTAAAATTCGCGTAGCTGTTATGTTAGGTTACGAAGGGTAGTGGCAATTCCCTCAGGGCCCTCAGGCCCATTGCGAATCCCTTCAGAAGAGTCAAGAAAAGAAAAAAAAAGTAACGACAAGCATTTTATAGATAAAGAAAAAGAAAGCAAGAGTACCGTCTGCAAGATGTCTAAGAAAGTCAGTAGTTATAGGCCCCAAATCACCTATGTATCTGCCCAGCCACCCAACCCTCTTAATTAAACTTATGATGCTTCCCAGCCTACAGCCAGGGACCTCACAAATTCCATCTAAGAAGCGCCCTCCAAACCACCTCTGTCGGCGAATCTGCAGCCCAGGGCAGTGGCAGACAAGATGTTCCACCGTCGCTATCTCCTCCTCGTCCCCGCATACCCTGCAGAAATCTGGAGAGCTCCTGTCCCATTTGTTCGTCCTATATCTCACATCGCAGTGCCCTGTGAGAGTCCCAATAATGCACCTCAGAACCCCCCTGCTCACCTTGTCAGTGCTCATCTTATCCAGCATGGGCCATAAAAGTCTAGAGATCCCGCAATCAGCCCTGTCCCTCCAGGTTTGGCTCACCTTGTCCATTATCCAAGTCCCTATCGGTCCATAACAGAAACTCAGTGGTGGCAACACCGGCTCACAACTTAGTCCAATATCCCGGGCCAAACCCTTCCTCGCCAGTTCATCGGCAACCTCGTTGCCGGAAACGTCATAATGACCCGGAACCCAACAGAGTCTAACCCTGTGTGTCCCCATGATCGCCCTAAGAGAACGTATGCAGTCGCTCACGAGTCTAGACCTGACAGCGCGCCCTGACTATCAACGTAGATTGTCATGTCCCCTCTCCCATCTGCATTCTCCCCTATCAATTTCGCGTCCTTTATCACCGCCAGAATTTCAGCCTGTAAAACGCTGCACTCGTCCGAAAGTTTATAGGACCTTCCTTCCCCCGTGTCCATTATATTGACACCAGCCCCGGTGCCTACCTCCATCTTCGATCCATCAGTAAAGGCTGTTCACCTCTTATTCAGCTTCTCTGATCCCTTCCATGCCTCCCTATCCGAAAGCACTACTTGGGGTAGGATCCCAAAGTCAAGTTTCGCTACCATATAGTCCGTCACACCTGACTGCCACAGGAGTCGACCATCCCCGACCCTTCCCAAAATGCCGGTATCGTCATCCAAACATACCCCATGCATACCTGACTCCCTAAGTCTAAACAAGCTCCTGGCCGCCATTCCAGCAACAAAATACTCGATGGGAAAAGATGAAGAATGATATCCAGCGCTGCCTGTGGTGTTCTTTTCCTGGCCCGTGTAATGCCTAGTACAGCACATCTCTGGACCTCCGTTAAGAGCTTCCTTATGTCGCCCCTTCCTAGGGCTCTCCACCATACAAGGCAGCCCTACGTTAGAACTGGTCTTACAACGGATGTGTAAATCCAGTTCACCATAGCCGGTAGCAACCCCTAGTTCCTACCTATGGTGTTCCTACAGGCATAATAGGCATTGAGAGCCTTCCTAACCCTCTCCTCTGCGTTCGCCCTCCAAAACAACTTGCCATCCAGGACCCTACTGAGATACCTGGCCCTATCCGCTAGTTTCAGCTAAACGTAGTCAAGCTCTGGCCAACTTGCACTTTCTGGTAAAGAGAACTAGCTCCGGCTTTTCTGGGTTTACTTCCAGTCCCTTGTCCCTCGCAGACAAATCAAATAATGTAGTCTGCATTACCTCGCTTATAGTGTTCAAGAATTTTCCCGTCACTAAAACCACGATGTCGTCTGCATAAGCCACAACTTTGATTCCCTTCGATTCAAACCGCCTCAATATCCCATTGACCACCAAAATCCACAGTAGTGGCGACTATACCCCTCTCTGTGGCGTTCCCCTAACCGCACCTCTTTTCAGACGTTCATTTCCCCACTCAGAGTTGATTATTCTGCTATCAAGCGCAGAATAGATCCACTCCATAAGGATGTCCTGAACTCCTACTTCCCTCAGTGCGTTTCCAATAGCCTCTTTTGAAACATTGTTAAAGGCTCCTTCAATGTCGAAAAACGCGAAAGTGTGTGCTCTTTTCTGTACAACCCGCGCTCTATGAACCCCACTACATCATGAAGCGCACTCTCAACAGATTTACCCCTAAGGTCAGCATGCTGAGCATTACTAATGACGTGCGTATCAATCGTGTTCCTAAGATAAAGATCGATCAGCCGTTCCAACGTCTTCAGTAGGAAAGACGATAGGCTCCCTGGTCCACCAGCCTGGCTGTTCCCTCTTGATCTCCGGGCATGCCCGTTCAAAGCTCTCCCTCATCGAAACAGTGAACAAGTTCACCACTCTCTCTAACTCCCTGTGCGAAACCTCACAAAGTTCATTATCGCCTATCCTCAACGAAAAGCCCTCCCTGAAGATCTCCCAGCCCGTCCCTTTCGGATTCCTATAGGTAGCCTTTCTGGGGCCCTCGAAATTCAAACTAAAGGTGAATCTGCTATGGTCCGAGAAGGAATAGTCATTCGGCACCCTCCATTCCTCTACAAAATCCCTGCCTACATTGGTGAGCGTGAGATCTTCTATAACTGCCTCCCTATTCCTGAATGTCGGCATGTCACCCCTATTACATATATAAAGATAGTTGACAGTTATGAAATTATACACTGACTCACCTCTCTTATTAATATCCCTGCTTCCCCATTGAGTGTGATGTGCATTCGCATCGCAGCCGAGCACCAGATTCTATTTTCATCCTTTAATTTATGGTGAATTAAGTCTTTCTACACCATTTCCAATTATATTTCAGAACTTTCTAATTGTATTTCAAAAATTTCTAATTCAATTTCAGAATTTTCAAATTCAATTTCAGAAATTTCTAATTCAATTTCAGAAATTTTAGAAATTCCTAATTGTATTTCAGACATTTCTAATTCAATTTCAGAATTTTCTAATTAAATTTCAGAAATTTCTATTTCAACTTCAGAAAATTATTTTTCAATTTTAGAAATTTCTATTTCAACTTCAGAAAATTCTAATTCAATTTCAGAAATGTCTATTTTTATTTCAGAATTTTTCATTTGTATTTCAAAAATTTCTATTTGTATTTCAGAATTTTCCATTTAAAATGATGGTTAAACATTGTTCGCAAATAGCTTTGTGGAAGCTTAACACATGTAGCATGTACGTGGTTAAATCTTATCTAAATCGTTACTAAAAGTTTGGCAGTCAAAAAACAAATAGGCTACACCATTACTCGCAACGTTAAACTTTTTTGAATATCAAAATTTAAATAATTCTGGGGGCATATAACAGCATCGATTCAAAATTTTACTAGATAAATCTAGTTGTCAATGCTTTTAATGAAAGATCTGACCCCAGGGGCCAAATAACGACATGTGATAAAAATAAAGAAAAAGAAGAAAGGGCGCTTAATTATACCCTTTTAGGCGTTTTTATCCATTTTTTTTTTAAATTTTTTATGTCAACCCTTTTAGTGGTTGAGAATAGGGGATATGTTCTAAGAAAATGTATGCAAGCAAAAACGAGTTAGGGCCAGTCCTGCATTTGACCTATCAACGGGCTCTCTAGAACCTATAGGGATTTTTTACAATTTCCCAAACTTTGCATGGGAGCCCCCTTGAGTGATGAAGATAGGGAGTAAGTATGTTCTAAAAATATGTGTGGGAGGGGAAACTAATGGGGGTCGGTCATACACTTTTTTTCATTAATTTTGTGTGGAAAACCCCTTAGGTAATGGAGATAGGGGTTAAGTATGTTTTAGGAATATGCTTGTGAGGAAAACTAATGGGGGTCTGTGATACATTTTATTTCGCCAAGGGCGACTTCAGGGAAATTGTAGGGGTTTCTACCCTAATTTTTTAAAATTTTGTATGGCAAGTTAGAGATAGGGGGTAAGTACGGACTATAAAAATGTTTGAAAAAACAAAAATTAATTACGGTCGGTTTATATTTGACCTTTGTAGGAGCACCCTGGAAGCTGTGGAAGCCATTAAAACATTTTTTTTTAACATTAAACTTTGTATGACAACCCTGTTAGGGGGCGAAGATAGGGTGTAATTATGTTTCAGGGTTAGGTTCCACAAAAATGTCCGTGAGGAAAAATTAATGGTAGTCTGTCTTACATTGCACCCATGTAGGAAAAACTCCGGGGCGGTTGTAGAGTTTTTTATGTTCAAATTTATATCTTAATATCAAAATTCTACAATTCCACAAACAGGTCCGATAAATATCAGTTCCACAAAAATGTCCGTGAGGAAAAATTAATGGTAGTCTGTCTTACATTGCACCCATGTAGGAAAAACTCCGGGGCGGTTGTAGAGTTTTTTATGTTCAAATTTATATCTTAATATCAAAATTCTACAATTCCACAAACAGGTCCGATAAATATCAGTTGGCTTTAGAAACTTAATTTTAAAACTTAAAAAACAGACAGACATCGCTTAATCAACTTTCCTATCTAAAAGGATCAAGAAAATACATACTATATGAGGTCGCAAATGAATATTAAAAAAAATTACAAACGGAATGACAAACTTATATATACTCTTATCACTTATGTAAAGGGTATAAACTTTTTTTTTTAAATTTCTATTAAAATTCAAAGAAAATTCGCTTGATCCAGTAAAATTTTGGTTGCTGTCGAATGCCGTGATTAGTCATATGGGAGCAAATTGCGACATTCGATTGGAATCGAAATCAAATATTGTAGTAAGAATCGAATGTCGGTTTTTGTCCTCTGACCCTACTCCTTTTTTTCTAAATTCATATATGCATTTTTAGATTTTCTAGAAAAGTAGCGCGTTTTGATAACAAACCTTAATATTTTCTTTTTATTAATAGCTCCCACCACATCCAAATATGCCACAAGGGTATTATGTACATGATCCAAATGCTGCATACCAAACTGGTCAACAACATCCAACAGGCTATCAACAACAACCACAAATGCATTACCAAGACTCCCAACAACAACACATGCAACAGCAACAACAATATCAACAACAACAGCAACAGTACCAGCAGCATCAACAGCAACAGCAGCAATACCAGCAGCATCAACAACAATTTCAGGGCCAACAAGTTCAATTAAATCCGAATCAAGTGTATCAGCAAATTCCTGCTCAACCTGTAGTTAACAATTTACATCCACAACAACCTGTTATTAAAAATGATTCCCCCATGCAGAAACAGTCTGTTGTTAATAACGTACAACACCAGCAGCAGCAACAAATTCCTGTTCCAAACAACAACATTCCTCAACAACAACGACCAATAAATAGTGCTGTGCCACAACAACAAAATAACATTCCGCAAAAGCATTAAATCACTCAAGTTTAAGTTCTATAAGAAATCTTTAACTTTAATAATTTTTTAATTTTTCTCTTTTTTATAAATTGTTTTAATTCCGACTACCGATTTTTGAAAGTAAATTAAGTATACTTATATCTACACCTTTTATCCACGGAAATATTTAAAAAAGAATTTTAGAAATTATATATAACTTTTAATAACAACTCATACAAAATTAAACCTTCTTATACAAATTAATGAATATTTGATATCAGGAAGTAATCAGATGCTCTTATAAGTCACTTATGTATAGATGTATATATTTTGCTGTTTTATAAATATTTCTTTTAAATACTCAAAGCTGTGTAACGCTTGCATTTTCCATAATCCATTAACTTTTTTGTATGTTTTTATATACAGATGTAGATATTTACGTTTTTTTAAAATGGTTTGATTCTTTTTTTTTTAAATAAATTTGTTGCAAATATATCCCATGATTTCTTTTATTAATGATGTTCTGTATTTCACTTTAAATTCTAAATCACTTCAGTTTGAAAACTTAATTTCTTATTTTTAATTTTCTGCAAAGAAGACTTTTTATGTAATTTTGTATATGCATGTTCAAAAACGAAACTGAAATGAAACGTATAAAATAGACTACAGCACACCAAACATTCAAACTAAAGTGATTTCAAATTCAAAGTAGAATGCAGAACATGCCTGTATGTGCATTTTAAATGACTTCGAAATGTACATTTCAAATCAGAGTACGAATATAAACTAAACGATGTTGATGTTGTCCTTTTAGTGAGTAAAACAAAAAAAAAAAACAGATAAGAAAATTATAGTTGGTCAAGCTCGACCATATTACACCCTACACCTCAATCTATTTAAAAAAAAAAAATAGGGTGCCCTGGTAGATCAGTGGTAAGTGCACGAGTCTACCATTCTGGGGGTGGTGGGTTCGATTCCTACCAGAGGCCCTGGTAAGTCTGCTTCATGCTTCTTCCATCTCAACCTATTCTATTTGCCTCTACAGGTAACACAAAGGGACCGAATTAAGCGGACCCAAGTGAGCTGTATCCTTTCCTTTAACGGCTGCCTGTTATACCTAACCTAACCTATTAAAAAAAAAATAGCATCATTTATTTGCCATTGTGTGTGTGCCAATGTAATTTATAGAAGTTTTATTTCAGGACTGTACTTAAAATTTGGTGATATAATATGATAAATATAAGCAAACTTTTGTGGAGATAGCGTGAGGTAGGTATATCCGATAATGCCTTTTCCGGGAAGACAATTGCATGACAGCTATTCAGACATGTTCCGAAAATCACATTTTTAATTTTTGTGATTTTAAAGCAGCATGCGGATTAAGAATTACTTGGTTATGTGCTCAACAACCTAAATTTGAGTTTTCCAATAAAATAAATAAATATTTTAAAATCAGAGGCCAAATCGTCGCATTCGTTTCGAATCGAAATTAAAAAATTCTTATCAGAATTTCTATATTTAAAGCATTGACAACTCAATCGATCAAGTAAAATTTCGATTTGATTCGAATGCCACGATTTGGCCCTAAAATTGTAATTTTAAAATCGCAAGTGATTAGAAATCAAGTGATTTTCAGAACATGTCTGATTATAAGTATTTTTTGTTTGTGAGCACAACGTGGTTGGCGTTGACGAATCCATTTGTAAGCTGTTGGTATTCTGTAACGATTCCCTTAATTGCAAATTTCAAAGGCGAAACTATTGTCGTCGACTTGCAAATTAAATTGCTGTCAAATTATGTAGTAATGACATTGGTTTCCTTAAATCGATTTTCGACTATAATCGAAGTCGATTTACCAGTCCCCACTTTTGCATGCGTCATAAAGCGTCAAACCAACAGACCAGATATTTTGACTAATGGGGGTGAAAGTTTTATATTATTTTAAAAGCTATCGATAAACTTTAATGAAACGCAGTTGTTTTTGGTTTGTTATTGTAGTGTAAAAAACAAAAAATTCTTTGCATCAAAGTATTGCATGTAACTTGAAACGCAACAACGTGCAAAAAGTTCAGAAAGCCACAACATTGCGACGTTGACGCGTGCCATGGACTTTCAGCTTAAGGCTGGTTATTTAAAACGTAACAAATTAATGTTTAGATTGTGAATGGCAGCCCAACTCCATTGCGTTGCCAAACGACAGCCTAATAAACTCTCGGTTAACAAAATCATAACTATTTGTTAATTGAAATGCATAGGCTGGTGTTCCAAGGCGGTTTTGAAGCTACTTGAAAAGTGTGCATCCACTAGCAATATAATGGCTGGTAAACCGTTATTTAGTCGCATAGTTCGAGTGTGAAATAATTTTACTAATTTAATTTTTAACAGAATCATTAGATTTATATATGGTTCGTATATCCCAATATGCCAACATGTTCTTAGGCTGTTCTTTTAGAGATTTTATCAAAATTGGTACTTTATTAACTCTTAATCAAATTTATTTTTCTCTTTCTCCGATAAATTTATTTAGTATGTTCCAACTTTCAAAATCAACTAGAAATCCAACTTTAATATAACCTGTGATAACGCACTGCATTTTTGAATAATCCTTTCTTATAACATCGTGTAGGCTATGGAACTCATTGCCAAGATCTTTAAAGAGATTTAACTTATCTTCCCAAGGTTACCCTAAAGCAGATAACAGATTAAAATTTTGTTCGCTGATTGATTGCTCAATATTAAATAACATCTAAAAGCGCGATTTATGTACATAAAACTTTTGCTTTTGAATACAATTTAATGTGTTTAAATTCTTACTTAGACTGAAATAGTCCTAAAATCAATCATTAACTACCGCCATTGTTTTTTTTTTCAAAATTGTACAATTGCTGTGGAACTTAAAGCTTAAAGAATTTAGTGTAAAACCCTTATTCTCTGTTTACGAAAATAGTTGTTCAAAATATTAAAAAGTTGTCGCTTAAAGTTTCTGTAAACAAGTTTGTTTTTATACTCTTTTTTGAATTACTTACGTAGGCTTCATTAAATATACATATGTAGGTATGAAATAAAAAAAAGTTTTAATCATGATATAAATAATTGTATCATGGTTTTAATGCTTTTAATAAAAAACAACATAATTTAAAAAAAAAAAATTACAAAATAGTCAAAGGGTAACACTGTGAAAATTAAAATGAAAAAAAAACCAAGGTACAGGGTGGGTGCCCCGGTAGCTCAATGGTAAGTGCACGAGTCTACCAGTCTGGGGGTTGTGGGTTCGATTCCCACCAGAGACCCTGGTAAGTTTGCTTCATTTTCTGTTTTCTTTCTTTCTTATCCTTCTCTAAAATTTCTTCTTTCCTTCCATCTCAACCTATTCTATCTGCCTCTCCAGGTAACACAAAGGGGCCGAATTAAGCGGACCCAAGTGAGCTGTATCCTTTCCTTCAACAGCTGCCTGTTCTACCTGTGTTGAACCTTTAATTTTCTTAACAACGTGCGTTAATAAAGAAAAACACATCTTTTTTTTTAAATAAATATAACAGAATTTAAAAAATCATTTCCACCAGAGGCTTATGACGTAACTTCATTAGATAAAAATCATTTTCGGATTCCCAAACAAATTACAATTTTTATAAAATTTTCGATACGTTATATGTCGGAAACTATAAAAGCTATCGACTTTAAGTTTTACAAAAAGCAATTGGACAATAAGGCTTACATGGTACAAAAAAAATTATTTGGATAGAAGCTGAGGGAAGGAAGCCCCCATATAAATTAACAATTTTTATAAGATTTTTGATTGGAAAACTATAACTGCTATTCGACTTTAAATGTTTTACAAAAAGCAATGATCAAATAATTCATACATTTTGGAAAAAAAAATTGGAGAGAAGCAGGGGGACTACATAGAACCCCATATTCAAATTAACAACTTTTATTAAACTTTTAATACGAATAATCTCGAAAACTTTTAAAACTCTCGACCTCAAACCTTCTACATGGTATTTCTATTATATATACGAACTACACCATTTCCAATTGTATTTCAGAACTTTCTAATTGTATTTCAGAAATTTCTAATTCAATTTCAGAAATTTCCAATTCAATTTCAGAAATTTCTAATTCAATTTCAGAAATTTCTAATTCAATTTCAGAAATTTCTAATTCAATTTCAGAAGTTTCTAATTGTATTTCCGAAATTTCTAATTCAATTTCAGAAATTTCTATTTGTATTTCAGAATTTTCTATTTGTATTTCAGAATTTTCTAATTGTATTTCAGAATTTTCCATTTGTATTTCAGAAATTTCCATTTGTATTTCAGAATTTTTCATTTGAAATTCAAATAGAAATTTCTGAAATACAAATGGAAAATTCTGAAATACAATTAGAAAATTCTGAAATACAAATAGAAAATTCTGAAATACAATTAGAAAATTCTGAAATACAAATAGAAAATTCTGAAATACAAATAGAAAATTCTGAAATACAAATAGAAATTTCTGAAATTGAATTAGAAATTTCTGAAATTGAATTAGAAATTTCTGAAATTGAATTAGAAATTTCTGAAATTGAATTAGAAATTTCTGAAATTGAATTAGAAATTTCTGAAATTGAATTAGAAATTTCTGAAATACAATTAGAAAGTTCTGAAATACAATTGGAAATGGTGTAGAATTGCTCAGAAGGTTTTCTCTTTTTTTTAATGGGAAAGGGGATTGTTATTGCTATTAGTTTTATTTACTTATTACTTATGACCGGTTTTTACTTTTGGTGATACAGGGGACTAGTAAGTTGCGTATTTATTATAAATGTTGTAAATTTCTACTTTTTACTCCTGTGTTGTATCAATTTATATCATTTACCATTAATACGCACTTATAGTAAAAAGCGCTTATTTTCTTTTATCAAAACACAGTTTAATAAAAATGAACAATAAATGCACAAATTTAAAATAGTTATAGAAGGTTTATTAAAAGCTTATTAGACAATTACTTCATAAGCATCTGTTAAATAAGCCCGTAATAAACCTACTATAAACATTACAAATATGGGACATTCTATCTAGTTTATTTTTAACTTACAAAACAAAAAAGCTGCATGTACTTTTATATTTTTTACAATTTTATTTTTATTGTATACGGTTTTTAGCATCAATACAAAGATATTTTAGTGTAAAAACTTAAAAATCATAAGCAAGGAATTGATTAGAAATAATTCGATTAGGTAGTGTACTTATGAATAAACGACAAAGGGAGTAAAACAACAAACAAATAATATGCCAATTAGTAATATGTTTCTTAGCGTATGTTTTGCCACCTGATATGCAAAAGGGTCTACCATTTAAAAATATCGAGTCTTTTACAGTACAACACATTTTGACCACATACATAAAAAAATAGTTAACCGTCTATTTTCAAAAATAACGTTTTTTTCAATTTAAAAAAGCCTAACAACACATTAGGCTGCTGTTGCAAAGATTTTAAAGCAATACTTGCAACTTAAAAAAAATGTTTTCTTTTGTAAAATACAAAGCGATGATTGTCCCTTTTGCATTTCAGATGACGATATGCAGTTATATAAATCAGGTTTATTCCGGAATGCATTACTGCGCTGCTTCCAAAAATCGCCAAACAGGCATTACTAAAATGGATCATACCCGTGTTTTTATTAATTGAAACTGATATACATACATACATAAAATCCTGCAAAATTCCAAAGGAATTAGATTTTTAGCAATAACATTTATATTGTGTGTCTTATCATTTAATAAGAGCAAGTAAGGATGCACTTCATACATGTATATTGTTCTTACCAAGCTCTATAATTTAAATGTGTTTTTGATTTTACCACTAAGATTGGGCAGTTAAACTTAAATTTTAGTTGTCAAAGCTTAAAACTAAAAAATAGCTGTTTAGTTAAAGCAACAGTTTTAACACAATATATTCAAATCAAACAGGATATATAAAATGGATTTTCTATGGGTCATCAGAGTTATAACAATAGAGGAACGTTTTGCGCAATCTATTTAGCATTTTTTTTACTTTTGACTGATGAAGTCATATTAATAAATTTTAAAGGCCATTTAGGCATTTTTCATTTTTCGGTTTTTGCTTTGTTTGTTCTTTTTTGTAAAATTTTGTAAGCTTTTATTTATATTGAAAAGTTTTTATTTTTATTTTTCAAAAAACTGACAATTAAAAAACTATTTGACATTTCTTATGGCTTTAGAGTCAAATAGTTATTATTAGGATCCGGTTTTTGGGTAGTGATTTTAACTTGGTGTGTGTTTGTAGTTTAGTTAAACTTTACTTCAATTTAACTTCCTTAAATCTAACAAGCTTATTTTCAGTAACAGTTTAAAAATGGCAATCACCATATTTTTTTGCAAAATAATGATATAAATTTGGTAGAACTACCCATGCCGAAATTATTTATCGATCGAGCGCAGTTTGGAGAGAATTTTTGGCTTTTTTTTACATATGAAATTTGACAAAACGATACAAATTATTTTATTAGAGGCAAAAGTTATTTCCAAATTGCGCTTACCCTATAAATAATTTCACAATAGAACTACCAAACTTTAAAAAAACAAGCGAAAAGAAACAAAGCAACAAAAAAAATTGAAAGGGGCCTTAGAAATTTATTTTAATTTTAATTATATATTCAGTGTCATAACAGATTGCACAAAACGCTTTGCTATTGCTGTAATATGCTTAACATCTGAAAAAAAATCATTTTTAATTTTGTTTGCTGAAAAATTATTTTATATGAAAAATGTTTGCATTGACCAAGCAGCTGTTTTATATTGTTTTGTTTTGGAAGTGTGCAAGTGCAAAACAACGACGTACGTCGAAATTCGTCGGATGCGGCGAGCTCAGCTATACGCCGGGGAACGAACGACGAACAAATCAGTGCAACGTTGCTATATCCAATTTTAGTTTTTAAGTGTTTTAGTAATCAAAGTAATTTTTTTAACAAATGATTTATTTTTTTTAATATTAAAAATAGAAAAAAAATGCATTATAAAAACTTTTTAGTGGTGCTTTTGTTATTGCGTCATTTTAAAAGTTTAATTTTTTTTGATATGGTCACACTATCAGCTTTCGTCGTTATTGTGCGTCATACGGCAAATTTACGCAACGAACTTTTGCCGACGAATTCGACGTGATAGACGACACTTGTCATACTTCCGAGTAGTGCTCCTTGCAACATGATTTTAGCAGTTTGGTTATGTTTTCAGAATGAAAAAAAATATTCCCGATTAAGTTTTACTATTTTAAGTGCTATTTTAAATTAAACTGTATTAAGTCTTATTTAAATTTAAATGAAAAAGAACTTTATTCGTATTTGAATACGAAGTCACGAAATGATAAATTAACTATTGCCAAATTACGGCTTTTTTGATTAAAGCAAGTTTCAAGCCAATATATTAACTAATGAATATTAAATCTATTGCTGAATTTACCTGGTCTCTGTTAAGTTCTATCGACTATTCAAATAGTCGCCTGGTTCATTTTACTTGTGAATTGAGAATGTTATTTTTATCGTACTATTGTTGTATTTCAACACATCAAAATATATTGATAATTTTTGAAAAAAATTTATTTCAATATAAATTACATCAAAATACCGTTTAATTGCAATTTTTAGCGAAATATCCATATGAACGACTACAAAGAAGGAAGATCTACAGCAAAAGTTAAAAAAAATAACAATTCGAGGTATAATTTTAACAAAATTTCTCAAAAAAATTTGCAATTATTTTGTATATTTATAGTACAAATTTATTTGAAAATTACCAAAAAAAATAAAATATTGTATTCTAATATTAAAATAGTACGAAGGCAGAACTTGTGAATTGAGCATATTATTAACATTTATCTGTTTGAAAATGTAGGCAAATAAAAAAATTCTAGTTGTATGAATTTTTGCATCAGTTTCAACGCAGTGAGCATTTCCGAATAGTTCCGTAATGTATGCATTAATTTTAATAAAAAAAAATTTATAGGCGATTAATCCAAGTTCATAATAAGCACTTTTTTTATGCTTATCATTCGGTTAGAAGGCAATTTGTGTTTAAATAAATTATAACTTACGGCAATTAAAAATGTATGTAAATAGGGGATGTGTTTAATAATTAAGTAAAGTTAACATATTTATAATTGTATGTTTAGAAAGCTTACAGGCTAAAATAAGCAGAAAATACGCAAATTTCTTAACATAAGTTTTTTTTTTTATTCTTGAGGCTGATACGTATAGTTTTTTTTAACAGTTGCGTATTTGTTTTCCTCAATCATATGGAACATTTAATTAATTTTGAATTTAATGCATGTATATATAAGCAATGAAATTATAATTGGCACTTTATATAAAACTTTAATTAAATGTAAAAAATTAAATGATTTACTTACATATATACATTTCACACACTTAATCAAAAATAGTCATAACGCAAAATCAGTATTTTTTGTTTTTTTAAAAACATTTTTGTTTAGTTTTATTAAGTTCATTCGTCTACTTTTCCAGTAAAGTTCAATAACTTTGTATCAACTGAGTAATTTAAAGAAATTACTTTTAGAAAAAATGTTTGTAACAAAAAGTATGCGAACGGGAACTTTTTTTAAAAGCTCCAACATAGTTAAACTACATACATTAAGTTTTTTGCAAAATATTTTCACTTGCTTAACGATTTTTTTCTATTTAAACAAATGAATATATAATTTTAGCCGATAAAGATTGACATTTGCTACTTTTGTTTATTTGTTTACATCATCTATCTTTCTTTACTGAACTTTTTTACTAGCAGAAAACTATCGAGTTAAAATATTGAAATACTTAGCATATGAACTACCAGTTTTCGCTCTTAATTTGCGTTCTCCAGGAAATATTTAATGTAAAGGAACGCAATCCATAAAAAATATTAAATTAAACATTATCAAAATTTGTTGGTAAACCAATGACCTTATTATCAAGTTGAGCACAACAGTAAAAAAGACGTTTTAGAATGTTATTAAAGTCTATTAAAATACAATTAATTTTTTTTCTTTTTTTTAAAGATTTTATTAAAAAAAGAAAACAATGTTAACTTATGGTCATTTATGATTAAGTGTGCGACATGTTAACGATAGGAAATGATTATGGGTTTGTTCTTTTGTTAAATCAACTGTCTTTTTTCAAAATAAATACTGAATTCCGAATTTTGAACTTTCTGCTGTTTAACTGAGCGGTTCTTAATATGTTTAAGTATATAATCAATGTAACATTTCAGATTTTTAAGGCAGGAACTTTAACAAACTTTTTTAGCTTTCAATCTTTATATCTATAACAATTTTAAAAATACTTTATAAAATCCGTATTTGAGCAGAATATAATCTTGAATAACGTTTAGTTAAATATTTTGTAAAAGAAATTTGTTTTTCCTTTTGTTTTTTAAAACATGCGACATAAAAAATATAGTCGAAATAAATATTTAGCAATTTTTTTTATTTTTATGTATTAGTTTTACGTATTGCTATTTGTGAAATATAAATGTGGATACGAAACGGATAACAGCCCAACACATACCAAAAATCTGTATGTTAACAAGCTGTTGTCTTTCCTTAAACCCTAAGGATAATTTGCATAAAAACTAAAAGCTCTTTAGTCAGTATACAGTTCCGCTTTGAGCCATAGATTGGAAGGGGAAGTAAAAAAGTTTTTTTTATATATACTATCATTCATACTAATTTAAGAACCAAAATACAAGTAATAATAAAATGAGATTAAGAGAGAAATAGAGTATTTTAAAAAGTAAGTTTTTATAAGTAAGGAAACCATAAAATAATAGTTTATTTTATTTATCAGTTTTTATAAAACTGGATGGCCTTGGAAGTCCACTGCGTTTTATGCTTGAAGGCGGCCTAAGGCCAGACGGTTTAGGAATACCTGTAGAACCGATTGTGATTTTCGTAAGAGCTGATGTGGTGTTCGTCTTAAAGGCTGTGGCTTCAGATGTTTTAACAGGCAAGGTTTTGTTAAAACTTTGAGCACTACCTTTTGAAGATGCTGATGATGTGCTCTGCAAGTTTGTATAAACTTATTATAAAAAAAAAGAAACAAGTACATTAAAGAAATTATTACATCTGTCGGAGAATGCCTTCCAGTTTCAAAAGCGGCATCTGATATAGCCGGTTGTATGCCTTTGGCTGCAACACTCAGACTATAATAACCTGATGACGGTCTTACCAATCCGGCACGTTTCGCTGCTGTAACACCTTGAATTCCTGCTCCAGGAGCTCGTATACCAGATACAAGTTTTGGAACTTTAAATACTGATTCATCAGATTTCTGTAATTATGCAAAATTGTTTAATATTCAATATTGGTAAGAATGTATATAAGAAAATTATTGCTTCAGGTAAAATACAGAATTCGATATCATTCTACTTATATCTTCGTCCCGAATTTATTTTATCCTATCATCACAAAGTTAATCAATCAGCCTTATTGCGGTTGGCGTTTTCGTAGGTTTTTTAACATTTTTGGTATTGCTTAAAACGTACGCCAATTATTTTCGTATTCCTGTCGTATTCAATAGTCGACACGATGACGCCAACCACAATAAGGCTGAATAATAAAAAGATGGTGTTTAAGCAAAGATATATTTGTCCTATTGCCATAAAATTTCACAATGGTTTAAAAGCCTTTACCAACTATTTGACACTCGGCGCAAATGTATGTTGAGTTGTTGTGACAATTTAATAAGCATATTAAACGACGTAGTATTTTTTAAGAACTATATTTGTATGAAAGACAACAAAACCATTTTGAAAAAATGAAAACAATATGACAATAGGACATAATAGGACACCTTGTGAATCCCCTAATTGTATTTTTATTAAGACGTTCTTCATTGACTTGTGTAAAAAATCATATTTCACATGCCACGTTTAAGAATATTTTTCTCATCTTATGACAAGTATGACAAAATAAAGCTATAAAAACCGCTCTAATTTTTTAGGCGTTCTATA
Organism: Melanophora roralis; assembly: GCA_963583895.1. NCBI lineage: Eukaryota > Metazoa > Arthropoda > Insecta > Diptera > Rhinophoridae > Melanophora > Melanophora roralis. The sequence goes on along the minus strand of OY757189.1, from coordinate 69,552,171 downwards.
TCGACAAATTTTTATTCATATATTTTTCGTTAGTTTTTAATAAACAAACCTGTAAAAAATACATATTCGTCCCTTCAAGGAATATACTCCAGCCTTGTTGCAATTGACGTTTTCGTTACTATTCATTTAACATTGACCTTTTTTTGACAATACCAAAAATCTTAAAACGAATACGACAACGCAAAGCTGAATGTAAAGATGGCCTCTATCTTCAAAAGCTAAAAGAGTTGCAGTCAGAAGTAGGGCTAATTCCTGGCTAGAAGAGGTTATTTGCAGAAAAAGTGACAAAAAGGACATTATAAGGGTTTCTTCACCTCTACTGTAGTTTCTAGCGGTCTATTAAGGAAGTTTGATGTTAGGTTAGGTTACGAAGGGTTGCACTCGCCTCCTCAACCCAGAGGCCGCTAGGCCCATTGTAAATCCCTTCACAGGAGTCGAAAATAGAAATAGGAAAGACAAGAATTTTATAGGTAGAAATAAGAACAGATAGCAGAATGCTGTCCGCAAGAAGTCAGTTATCGTAGGTGCTGAACCAGCCACCCAACCCCTTTTATGAATTCTATGATGCTCCTCAGCCTACAGCCAGAGACCTCAGCAAGTCCATCTAAGAAGCGCCCTCCAAACCAGCTCTGTCGGCGGATCTGCATCCTAGTGCAGTGGCCGACAAGGTGTTCTACCGTTTCTATCTCCTCCTCATCCTCGTACAACCTGCAAAAATCCAGAGACTTCTTTTCAAATTTGCTTATCATATATTTTACATCGCAATGCCATGTGAGAGTTTCAATAATGCACCTCAGAACCTCCCTAATGTCTTTGAGGAGCAGGTCAGTGCCCATCCTGTCCAGCCTGGGCCTGAGATTCCGCAACCAGCCCTTTCCCTTTAGGTTCGGCCTACCTTGTCCATTACCCAAGTCCCTATCAGCCCATAATAGAAGCCCAATGGTGGCTGACAATTAAGTCCAATATCCCGGGCCAATCCCGCGTTAAAAAAGAAAGATCAAAGCATATGCAGACGATGTGCGGTTTTTTCCAACGGTCGGGGAGCTGCTACAAACGTTGTTCTATGCAATTTAGCCCTGACAAACATATTTATGTACGAGGCTTTAAGACAATCTACATTTAATAATGTGAATGTGATACTGGCAGATGAGATCAACTATTATGGGGTGACCCTTGAGATCAAGCTATGATGGAAAAGAAATACACAGGAAAAGGCCTATAAAAATCTTAATAGAAAAGAGCTGGGGCTTGCAGCAATAGAGGATAGACTGGATTTTTCCAGCAGTTGTAAGACCCATTCCAACCTACGGAGGCACCGTGAGGTGGAAGGCGGTAGAAAAGGGTTGTTATAAAAAATTCCATTAGACATCATTATCCAAACGGTATCTACGAACTGCTGGGTAATCGGATTGGCGGCAAAAGACCTAGTTAGACTAGTAGTTAAAATTAGGAAAGTTTCTTAATATTGGCAATAATTATGTAAAATTAGTAATAATGACCAGGAATCTCGGACGTCTTAACTGTTAGAGAATAGTTTTGAAAGAACACCATCCCTTAGAGAGATGGTTTATTTCGATCCGGTAGTCGGTATGGTCTGATGGCACGTTACAGGCAGACATACTTCTCATTTTAATGGCAACAGATCTTACAGTTAAATATGTTTCAAGGGAACATAAAATGTTGTCGACAAGCTCGTTCGTAGTGACTTGGCCTTTGAGATAATATATAAAGAGGAAACTGTGAGACCACCAATGGGTTGTTTTTTAGGAAGATTAGCATATAGTTATCTAGCATAACGAATTTTAAGTGGAGAAACAAGAGTGATTGTAGGGTATCTAGGGCTACATGACCGGGGTTGAGCTCAGTGGATATTAGGAAACTTGTGAGTCTGAGGACTACGATTGGGGACAAACTGGACACTATCCAGTTGAAGCTAAAAAGAAAAAATTGGATATCGGCATTTGACGTTATTGGAAAATAAACGATAGAGCTTTTTTTTTGCTTTTAAAAACCAGAAACTTTGGTGCACACACGGTTGAGATATCAGCACAAAAAACTGTGATTGCCTATAGCTTTTCAACGAAATTTCAGGTAGGTATATCTTTTTATTTGTTTGGCAACCACATGAGATAGACCTTTTTTTTTTTTTTGGTTTTGTAGCACACTGAATGTGCCTTTATGAAATCCAATAGCAGTCGGAATCGGGTTTAAAAACCATTAAGTATTCGAATTTTTAATATTACGGTTTTATTTCTTAATTGAAATGCTAACTTTCATTCGACCTTTAAACTTAGAATTAAAACATTTGTTACACAGATATTATTGTCGGTCACTTTTAAATCCAATTCCGACCAAGATAAATTCGTTATAGAAATATTTAATTAAAGCAAGTTTCATATATAAATTTTTTAAGTTTTTATTTACCAATTTTTCTTGCGAAATAGTAGAAGCATTTGGTTTCTTAAGGCCAAAACTTTTAGGTGCTGGTAGGCCTCTACCTGAATCCATGGAGTAATTGGAAGATGTGGTATATGTGTGATGGCTGGATAAGTTATGAAACGATTTTGATTTAATACCCATAGGACTTTTGAGTTCACTGGGTTGTTTACTAGTAGACCCACCAGCATGTGTGGGATTGAAAGACACATTGGCTGCGCTGGATCCCTTTGGCACGCCAACATTTAATGCAGACGCTGCTGCATTGGCATTTGTTTGTCGTGGAATCGATTTTTCTAATTCATCTGCGGAAGTCGCTTTGCTTACTGCGGAAAACTTTGTCAATCCGCTCAGATAACGGGGTCTAGACAATGATCTTGGTTTAGAGGTTGCTACTTTTGTGCCTAACTGAGCAGTAGTAGGAACTGATGCAACTTCTGGCAAATTTTGAATACTCGGTGGTTGTTTATCTTTTGGTTTCTTATACGTCAAGAAATTAGGATTTATTTTTGATGTTTTATTTGCCATATTAATTTCCACTTCCGATTTATTTTTATAGGAAACAGGGGCAAATGTTTGATCATGCCTAGAAAATCTTTGATTTGATTGTTCAGACTCTTTTGCACTTTCAATGTTTACCTGAATACCGTAGTCATCAATACAAGGCACATTTAATTCTGATCCCGAAAAGCCATTTCCACAGCCGTCGTCGTCTAAATTACGCGTTTTATTTATTTTAATTGTTTTAAATCGATCGCGATCACGTTCACGTTTTTCAGTTAGTCTGTATTGGCTAGGTGATTTCGATTCTTTTGATTTTGATATTGCGTCTGATGTTGACTCAGTCTTTTCTTGCACCATTTCAAGAGTATTTTGGCCAATTAAATGTTCAGTCTCATTTGTTATATTTGGATGAGTGTCACCTATAACAACGTCTTCCTTTTGTACAGTAAATGATGATCCCAAAGACGTTTTCGTACCATGCATTGAGCTGGATGAAAGCGTAGACATGTTGAAATCATCATACAAGCGGCTTCGACGGCTTAAAAGTCGTTCATTCCCATTACTTGTACTGCTTCCAGAAGAAACACTAAGACTGTTTGAAATCTTAGATTCTGTTATGCTGCTGGTCGTAATTGAATCTTTAAGAGGACTTTTTAACACATCTGATGTCATTTCGCTTAAGTCCTGAGATGGCTCCTCTAAATCTTGTTTCGTTTTCTTCACTTCATCTTTGTCTTTAGTTACAACATCTATGGTCATATTTAAATAATCTTTAGAGGAGTGATCTTCTTCGCCCAATATATCAGCAGAAGCTCTCATCATATCACGCATATCTTTAGCTTCACGTGATATTCCCCTATGTTGAGGTTTTTCTTTATTCGGTCCATAATTAAAGCGTCTCTTAATCGAGTCTAAAGATTTTTTCATTTTTATTTGCTCTGCATTCAACTCCACTTTACTGAATTCATTCAACATGTGATCAAATTCCTCTTCGTTGTTATTCGATGCCAAAAGATTTGCTTCGGCCTGGGCTAAGTCCATCACATTCTTCATTTCGAGCGATGCTTGGGTTTGTTGTTCCAAACGCTTAAAAGTCTTCTCAAACGTTGGATTCTCAATGTTTTCAATCATTTCAACAGTGCTTATTAATGGTGATTTTTCCGAAAATGTACTCATATTGATTGTGTTTTTAGTTTTGTTCAATCTATGTTGATCATTTTCAAAAGTCTCATTCAGAACTCTTGCGGCATTGTTGGGATTCTGGATTGTCGCTGCCACAATCGGTGATAAATTAACATCATAAACCATTTTCAGAGTTGGGGTGTAATGATTTTTATTGTACCGCACGCTAGATGTATGCGGAGTAGATTCATAATACTTCATGGCTTCAATATTCTTTTCGACTCTTTCAGGTGTTTCACAACGCATATCGGGTGCAATATTCTCACAATTGAAAGTTGAATTTCCAGTTTTAATATTTACTATTTCACTATCAACTCCAGCACCACACGTTGTTAAGCAAATAGTTTCATCTAAATGGAAAGCAGGTTTGGATAAGTTCTCTTTAGGGGATTTTTGTGACTTTTCGAAATTTTGAGTCATATTAAGAACTTGTTCCGAAGGTACGCTGGCATGCATACTGTTTTCAACCAAATTATAGGTAATATCACCAATCATTTCATCGGAAAGAATTATAGTACTATTTGGTATATTATGGCTACCGTTGTTATGTGGTGATGACTTCAATTCTTTGCATGCAGCCAGTTCTAATTGAACACCAGCATTACAGCTGTTATTTATGTAGCTGTTTTTAAATCCTATAGTACGATTATTAGCCTCAACACTTTCTGTGGAGTTATCCATGGTGCTACAGCCCGAAGCAGTTTTGCTAAGCGTTAGAGAAATATCATCGATTTGCCCAATATGTGAGTCTTTTATTAGCGTTCCGTCACCTGACATGGTCAGTGATTCAAGAGCTTTTCGATCTCGGATCATGTCACTAAGACTGTAACCGGCACTTGTTACTTTCCCAGTAATGTTAAAATTACTAAATCCAATTGAATCTGCACCGCCAAAATTCAAGCTGTTGGTAGACTGCAGAAAATTTATATTCGAAAAGTCTGCTGACGTAATAAGGGAATTATTCATACGATCCAATGAAGCGTTCATTGATGAAAAAGGTGGTGGTGATGTGTCTTGTAAAAATGACTTTTGCATATTAGTGACCAAACCACCAATTTCCAAATTAAGCATTGGATTATCCGGCTTTGAATTGACGGCATTTTGATCGTGTTGATTAAGTGTAGCATTCGTTAAATTCGTCTGAAAAAAACAAACAAATCAAGAAAATTAAAAAAAAAAAATTATAAAATAAGAATTTAGTTAAAAATATTAAAGTTGGTTTTTATAAAAACTATAGCAAAACTCAGCGTTAAAAAAAACTGTTATATTAGACTTCGTTTTCAGCAAGTACAAACGTTTTTCAGTCTTTATGCTAAAAATATATTAATTGATTAATTTTCAAATACAATTGTTGCTACTGCTGTGCTTCGTTTAGAGATGACTCAAGCAGCACAATCATATCCAATTGTTCCTTAACTACCGCAAATAAGAAAATTAATATTTCGTTTGACATCCGAGCATAAGTTAGCTCCCAAATTTATTGGTTTTTGTGCTGCAACAATTAGATTGGGTAGTTCTAATAACATAACAATATTCGGTTCTTTAAGCACTTATTTGCCTTTTTTGTCAGGTATGTTCCAGAGGTTAATTTCATTTTGACGGTAGACAACAGCCTAAAATCCATTTAAAAGTAAACAAGTAAGGATGTCCTAAATCGTATATACCCTTCACAACGTGTTGGAGGTTTTACCCTAATTTTTTCATTTTGTATTGCAACCCCCTAAGGGGGTGGAGATTAGGGGGTAATTTTATTCTAGTAAAATGTTTGCAAAGAAAAATGAGATGAGGTCAGTCCTACATTTGACCTATCCACGGACACCCTGGAAGCTGTAGGGGGATTTATTACAATTTCCAAAAACATTTAATGGGAGCCCCTTTACACTATGGAGATAGGAGGTAAGTATGCTCTAGTAATATGTTTGGGAGGGGAAACTTATGGGGGTCTGTGATACATTTTATTCCTCTAAGACTGCAGTGAAGTTGTAGGGGTTTTTACCCTAATTTTTTTAAAATTTTTTATGGCAACCCATTTAGGGGCTGGAGTAAGTATGTTCCATAAAAATGTTTGGGAGGCAAAATTATTTAGGACCTGTCTTAAATTTTAGCTTTGTAGGAGCACCCTGGAAGCTGTGGGAGCGATTTAAAAAAGTTAAAAAAAATAAAATTTGCATGGGCAGCCTAGTTAGGGTGCGGGTATAGGATGTACACATTTCAGAGAAATAAACAGAGGTCTCCGTCTGATACAGCTGTCGCCGAGTTGACAATCTTTGGCCGAGTGATACTGGGGTCGTTCCGGAGCGTAGATCCAATTGTCGTGGGAACAACAAAAAAATTAACAGAGGTAGTCGTGGTTGCTGGCTTTTAAAAGGTTTTCCAATAGGAAGATATGATTTTGAAGTGACGTTTCGGCCATTTGTAATATGTCATTTGTTGCATTTAGCAGTGTTTACAATTTCATCATGGAGAAATATACGCAAGAACAACGTTTACAAATTATTCAGTTTTATTAACGAAATAATCGTTCTCCAATTGCATTTTTTCGTGCGCTTTTGCTATTTCATGGTCGTAATAATAGTCTAAATGTGCTTGCTATTCGTCGAATTGTTGAAAATTTTGAGTTTACATTTTCTTTACATAATGTTCAAGTGCCAACAAGACAAAAAACCGCTCGAAGTAATTAAAATATTACTACTGTTCAGGCAAGTGTTGCTGAATACCACAATTTGTCGATTCCAAGACGTTCTCAACAATTGACACTGTCTCAAACCCCAACCTGGCGGATTTTAAAAAAGGATCACGGTAAATGTCGTGAATTTGCTGGTTTTGCCTTGGAACAACTTGCTTCGATATTTCAAGAAATTGCGATATTGAATGGGCTCCAAGAAGTTGTGATTTAACACCATTAGACTATTTCTTGTGGGGCTTTTTGAAGCCATTGGTCTTTCGAAATTAATCAGACTCTCTTGAAGCTTTACAAGTCAATATTGAAAGTGCCATTCATGACATACGACTTGATTTAGTGGAAAAAGTGCTCAAAAATTGGGTTCATAAAATTCGTTCCTGCAGAAGAAGCCATTGAGGCCATTTAAATGACGCTTTATTTAGAACTTAATTGCATCGATTGTACTTCACATTAAATACAATACTTTTGAGTTTCCTTAATAATAAGTGTATGTTTTTTTAATAAATCATATCACTCTTATTGCAAAACATTTTATCCCTGTTAGTTATCAGGCGATTTTGCTGAATTTCAATAGCAAAACTCTTGCAAGTATACCTGATGTTTTAATGTTACAAACACGTCTGAGAAATATCAAGGGACTTTAGAAACTTGATTTCTACAGATTAACGGGCAGACGTCGAAAAATGATATTAAAGAAATTACAAACGAAATGACAATGATAAGGGTCTTATATACATATACCCTTAACACTAATGTGAAGGGTATAAAAATGATATTTGACCAGGGACTCAAATAATTTTTTTTTCTGCTAATATAAATATTGTCATAAAACCATGGAAATTTTTTGACTATTTTTTTAGTGGATTTTTCGAACATATAACCTAAGAAACATAGCTACTGCCACTTAACCTTTTTTTCTAGTTTCAAGTTAAATTTATACTATTATTTTTTTTGGAAAGATAACCTAAAAAATGTTTTGTGTGTAAGTTTTTTTAATTCGGAAATTATAGAAAAGTTTTGCTTGTTGTTGTTAAGACCAACAATTCACGATTTCTTAAAAGTAACGATTATCTTTCGTAATATGTACATTTTTCGTAATATTTTCAAAACTTCTATTCACTTACAAAAAAAAAATCGCATAGAGTTTAATAATTTTGCAAAGACATCGAAAATTTATCGTACTTATTTTATATTTATGAAATAATTTTCAAAAATATTACATTTTTTACAATTTCGTACGTTTCGTATATTTTACGCAAAAATTTCGTGGTGCGAAACAACGAAAGTTTTCCTACAATGTACAAACAAATTCGTTCATATGTTGCAGGAATATTTTTGAGTGTATGATTAAAAAAACAGTTAAAATAGTTTATTATAATAAAATTTTCTGTGCTATACTTACAAATTGCAGTTCAAGATTTTGAGCAGATTTCCTTTTGGGTCGTGTGAACGTTCTGGAATCATATTTATAGCCTGAACGAAATTTTAATACGCCATTGTAAGCAGTAATTTTTATTAATATTTTAGATTGCATTTGGATGTGTTGAAATAAACGCATGAAAATATAAAAAAAGTATTTTTATTAAATAAGGTGAACAAAAAAATAATATTTTATAAATTTTTTTTTTAATTTTTGTATACCGACTCGCCACTACCCTTCGTAACCTAACGGCATACACGTCATAAAATTCCTCCTTAGAAATCATCGTAAGGCCCGAGTCACAATGACTAGTGTCGTTGTACCCAACTAAGCCTGACGTTGAAGGTGTCTATAATTCCATCAAAGGCCTAAGAGCCTTTTTAACATCCTTGATCTTAAGGCATTAAGGGCCGCCTGGCTGTTAATCTAAATACCGAGCTCACTATCCCTTAAAAAATGATCCCCTTAAAATCGCCAGTTTCTCCGCGTGGAACTGCATCCTGTCATGCAGACTTTCGGGGATTATTATCGGTGGTGTTCTTTAAAAACTGGCCTCCGGGACCACATTTTGGTCTAAATTTCCGCTCAAGCTAATGTGTCGATTACGTATTGCAACCCAACTTCAGTTGGGCTTTTAGTTGCCAATATTTAATTATAGATGGCCACTGACGACTTTTAGTTGCCAATTTTATTTAACAAATGGCTAATAATGTGGCAACCGAAAAGTCTTGGTTATTGTTGGGCAACGCAACTGAAGTTGGGTTATTGTAAATAATCGACACATAAGGCTCTCAAGTTAATTTTTCTACAATATACTAGTGTGGCCCGAATTTAGAATTTTCTCAATCCTAAATTGCCTAGTCTGACCAAGCATTTTGCCGTCATTGCCATCGTTCAGTACTCAATAGGTAACGTGTGGATAATGACGTTAAAAGCTGCTTTAGGTGTGAGTAAGTTGGTGTCGCTGATCTTTTAACCTTATTAGGAAGCTTCCTATAGCATCACCCATACAAACCAGAAAATCTTAAGAAGTTTTCTATTTTAAAAAGTAGAATAGCTATCGACTTAGGACTCGCTATAATTTTAGTATAATATTTATGTTTTGAAAACCACTAACTTGGTAATACTTTATAAACCTGGGAAGGTAATGAAGGCTCTCAATGCCTATTAGGCCTGTAGAAACTTCATAGGTAAGAACGGGGGCTGCCACCGGTTATGGTGAACTGGATTTACACATCCGTTGTAGCACCAATTGCTACGTATGGTGAAGCGCCTTGGAGAGGGACGACATAAAGTAGCTCTTGTCAAAGGTCCAGAGGTATGCTGTTCTAGGCATTAATGGGGCCAGGAGTAGTAAGCCACAGGCAGCTCTGGATATCATTCTGCATCTTTTTCCCATTGAGGATTTTGTTGCTGGAATGGCGGCAAGGAGCTTCATTAGGCTTAATGAGTCGGGCAGATTTAGTTGGAGACATCTGGAAAGAGTCTGGGATGGTCGACTCCTGTGATAGTTGGGTTTGACTGACTATAAGGTCGCAAAAGTTGACTGGGATTTTACTTCAGGTAGCGTTTTTTGGATAGGGGGCCTAAAAGAAATCCGAGAGGCTGTATTGGGAGGTGTGCAGTCTTTACTGATGGATAGAAGGTGGAAGTGGGATACGGGAGAAGGGATGTTATACGGACTGCCGAACGAGTGTAGCGTTTTCTAGGCTGAGATTTTAGTGGTGCCGAGGACCGCAAAACTTATAGGGGAAGAGGCAATCTACGTCGAAAGTCTGACCACGCTCAAGGCTTTAGAGCGGCATTATCAGGATTGCCATGGAAACCGATAACTGTCGAAATCAGATTTAAAAATGCCTTATAAATAATTTAGAGTTATAAATTTTGGTATCGTTTTTTTATTTTTAAATCCAAGCTCTAAACTTATATTTTAAAAAGTAGTTACACAAAAGTTTCAATAAATCGCTTTTATATCCCATTCCGACAACTATCGGTTTCCATGACAAACTCGTATGTCAGTAGTGCCATTAAGTAACTTTTAACGATTCGACAATTGCTTTATTTATTGACAGAAGTTGTCGTTTGCAGCTACGGTTAAGTGATTCGCTAAGAACTTTTTAACAATAGTGGACAAGTTGATTTTTTTACACATTTTTTTAATTGGTTGTAAAAAAAATTTTAAAAAAGCGAAAAGCATAATAGTAAGTAGTACATATAATAATATATAATATACAAAATAACCCTTTGTCGATAAATTTAACCACAAAAATTTTTGTCGATAAAATTAACAACAAAAATTTTTGTTGTTAAAATAACAAGTATAACGATTGTAAACATCGTTAAAAATGTTTACTGTTTACTCAACAATAACAGCTGACTTTAACAATAGTGAATATCGTTAAAAAAATACTAAATCGCAAAATCGCCATATTTATTGTTATATTTTTTTAGCAATGCAAATATCGTTAAAATAAGTTACTGAATCGCAACACAGGTCTAGATTTGTTAACGGCTGTAGTCGTGCTTTGAGAGCAGTATTGATGACACGCAGGGAAAGGCTTTGTTGGGTGCCGGGTCATTGTGACGTAGCCGATAACCAGACTGCCGATAAACTGGCGGGGAAGGGATCAGCCTGGGATATTGGGTTAGGTTTTAAGCCGGTAACGCCATCAATAGGATTCTACTATTTTTGATTCCTGTTAAGTAAAATGTTAACACCATTATACAATCATTAGAAAAGTACTTTAAGTGCCCTTATATGGTTTCACCGTAATTGGAGTTAAAAATTAACAAATTATTATTTCTTAGATCATTGTGTGTTAATAGTATATTGGTTAATTCTATTGTGCTGGATGTGATCATTTTACTCATTGTTATGATTAAAGTTTAAAGAATAAACTTTCCACTAATACCTATTATTCTTTTACAGGCATATTTAATTGCCTCTTAAGTTGCAGTATGCAAGTTTTAGTTGCTTTAATTGTGGGATATTTTTGATTACCTTGCTCTTGCTGAATTTGTTGGGAGGTGTTGTTTGATGAAGGTATGCAATTATTACTTTTCCATTGTTGCAATATATTTGATATATCATCGTGCGTTTTGTCTTCAAGAAATCTAAATAAGTACGTCATTAAAAATTATTATTTTGGTTTAATTATAAGAAAACCCTAAATTTTAATTTAAAGCTTACATAAAAGAATCATCTTTAAGCGCCTCATCAACATCTACAATATCCATAATGATGACTAAAACAGTTTTTTCAACACCAACAGAAAAACGATAATATTCGTGTTTTTTTTTACCAAAACCCAAGGGGATCTTGCAAGTAAAAACACAAGTTTAATTTCTTGTATTGCTTAATAAAACTTTTGATATGCAGGTTAATGAGACAATTATATTTACTTGGTGGAAAATAATGCTTTTTAATATTATTCTTAGTACCAACATCAAATTGTTAATATTTAAAAATAATGAATACAAATACAAAAGGAAAAAATTATAAAAGCACCACACAACGTATTTTTTTCATCTCTTTTGTTGCTCTTTATTATGCGAAGCACTAGTAATGTTTGCTGTTCAAAGCTAAATCCATAATATTTTATTCGTTTGCAGTGTTTTCGACATGATTTCAGTTTATTTATATTTTTAATTATGAAAAAATAGTTTCAAAATATTATTTTCTTTATTAAAATAACTATATCGTAATGTTTGCTCCCTCCCAGCCCACGAAAAAAATTTACTACTAGAGGTGACAATTGAGCGGGTTTCTTTTAAGTAAAGCTAATTTCGAGACAATAGTTCGTAATATTTTACAGCGATTTTTATTGAATTTTTTTTTTGTAAAGAAACATAAAGGTGCTTTCGCACGATATGTATTTTACACATGACTGGTCAAATTTTGCAGTGCGAAATTGATATCTGCCGTCTGAACGCGTTTAAACATTGCATGTGTGAAAAACATATGTAAATGTCATATGACAAATTTGTAAATAGAGCGTGCTCTATTTTTCATCTGACAAAGCATGTTTCATCAATTGTTTTTAAAACAACAACAAGGAAAAGTAAGTTGTTTATTTTGGTTTGGAGGTTATGTCAGATGTAAATACACATGTACGTGTGAAAGCAAAAATTATAGACCATCAAAATGACAATTTTGACAGACATACGCAATTACATGTGGATTGCAATAGTGAAAAGTCATGTGTAAAATACATATCGTGCGAAAGCACCTTAAGCACAGGGCACACTCAGGGTACGCGTAAGTACATCAGGTAGGAGCGACTCTAAAAAAACAACTAAACCGTCATAAGAATGTCAAAGACAAATAACAAAAACTCACAAAATCTTTCTTCTTCTTTTTGAGCTTTTCTTCTGTTGTTGTTTTTAAAAAAGGAAGAAAATACACTATACAAATACAAAATTTGACATTAATATAACGATATACCGTTACTCAGCTGTTTATCTGAGGCTACCTGATATACGTGTACCCTGGGCACACTCAACCAGATAATATAATGAGCCCAGCTGATTAAAATAAATTTAACATTTTCACGTTACATATACATATGTATTCAATTTTGTATGAAATTTTTAAGTTTACAGACATTCCACCGTTTAAGGTGTATTCTGTGGTTTAAGGTTAAGTACGATGGATAGTGGCGAGTTTTTTCAATTCGCTTTGATACTCCCTGATTGTGCTCAAGGCACATTCAAGCAGGTAATAGGTCTGTCTGCGTACACATATTTTGTATCATTTTGTGCAAAATGTTACAAAATCTTACAAAATGTTGCCTGCGTACTCCAAATCTCTTGCAGCGAGAGAGCCAAAAAGAAAATTTTTTGACAGTTGGAAGTAAGAGAACTTGCAAAATGTTACTGGAGAAATTTCTTCTTGTAAGATTTTGCAACTAGTTTGAACAGCTGTTTTTATTTACTAATTGAATGAAATAATTTTTGTGAAACGAAAAAAGAAATTGAAATTTAACAATAGTTAGAATTGTGTTGATTTTTAACTTTTATAACAATTTATAATAAACATAACATTTAACTTATTGCTAGAAACGTCCAAATATGCAAATAATTAACCGCGTACACATATGCTAAAATTCTTTTGCTTTGTTATTTGGATTGTTTATACACCATTCAGCTGTTTTCTTGCAAAATTTTACTGGATACTGTCTGTGTACTTTTTGGTATATTTTTAGCCGACAGAGAAAAATTGGTCTTACTCTCCCAAAAAATATTACTGAGTATTTGCTACTGGAAAAGTACGCAGACAGACCTAATATTAAGAACCCAGCTGATTAAAATCAAAATGATATTTATACGTTATCAAAATTTAATTTTATATGAATTTTTTTTAATTTTTCTGACATTCTACCGTTCAAACACAAAAAGGAAATGCAGAGGGCGAATTTTTTGAATTCGCCTTGAGTTTACCTTGTTGAATGTGCCTTGATTGTGCTGTATGAGTTCGTGTCATAGATAATCAACCTCTGTGGTTTGAGTCTCTTGAACAGCTGTCAAACTAAATGTAAAAAAAAACATACATATAACCGTTAAAAGAAAACCTTTAAATTCAGTTTTTGACCAAGAATCAATTGAACTGATGGGCTGAATTGAAACGTGTGGGGGTTGCATTATAGATGTATGCAGTGTATTTTAAATTGCACGTGGGGGGGTGGAAAAATACGATATTCGATTAGAAAAATTCTTTTCGAAAATTAATTCCTTAATTAATAGAGTAAATTTTCGATTCGAATGCCGTAATTTGCACCCTGGAATCAGCACCAAGCCACGTAATATTTGTTCAAGCGACAAGTTCATCTTTCACCAAATAATTTTACATTTCTATTTTATATATCGGATTTTTTGAAGTCATGTGAATTTTTTATTATTTATAAATATTATATTTGTGTGTGATTCACAAATTTTCGTTACATAAAAAACAAATATTTTTTTATAATAAAAAGATGTAAATATGTATGTATGTAAATAAATTAAACAGCTTTTTTAATTACAAGATTATATAGCAAGCTGCTCAGCAATAACCCTTTAGTCCAAGGCGGGGGCGCGTATTTAAAACGATAAAAATTAAAAAAAATCGCAAATAGCATTAGACATCTTTTAACTCTGGCGGCATTTCGTTTTTGGGATGTTTATTTTCAAAATGTTGTTTGTACGTTTTCGGATCAGGCATTTGGGACTAAAAAATACATAAGAAATGATAAAAATTTTAGGTAAGAAGAATTTAGTCGGTTGAAAGCTTTATTACTTTGCATACAGCACAAACATGAACTAAAGCTTTTTGGGCAGCCTTCTTTTGTTCATTTGCGCTGTGCCCTTGTTGCTTTTTCATTTTTGCTTGTTTTTCTTGAGCTTTTGCTTGCGATTGTAATTTCTGGTGCCCACGAGCCATTTTTTCTTAGAAATCTGCAACAAAAGTAAGAAAATTTCAATAATTTTAATTTTTTATTGTCCTGCAGTTACCTACGGTCTTTAGTGAAATCACTAACATTAACAATATGTTAGTCAAATGTAGACCGCCCATTTAAATATTTTTTTCATGTTGTAACAACGTTGTTAGTACAAATTTTACAACAATGTTGTTACAGCATCATGTTTAAGCAAATATTTATGGCTAATGGAGGCTAGACATAAGACGCTATGGAATGATAAAACCAAAGGTAAGAGAGCTTGCTCTACATGGGACAAAAAGTGTACACAATAAACTCATTATAAGATTCGTGTGCCAAATTAATAGAACATTTATTACTTTTTTCTTTTTTTAAAAGGACATTTTGAGAGGTAAACGAATCCTTGTTGGGAATTAAAAGAAATTTGGACAGGTCACGAAGCATGTTATAACTAATGTCTGTACTAAATTTCATAAAGCTCATCTTTTTTTTTCGTTATGGCAAAGTTTATTTTAAGGATATATGGGAAGGACGTACATATCTTTGAAGATAAAACTATCAAATGTTAGGTTTTATTATGTTTTATCAATTAAAATATGATATAACTCTTTCTATAAATGGCCCCTCTTTTTTACTACTTTAATGCATTTACCTAAATAAAGCCTATGCGCGTGCAAACTAAGTAACTGAAAAATGCTTAAGGAGTGCACTGTTTAAGCAAGGCAAAAACAAAAAACTTATGTAGACCTTATTTTCAAAAAAAA
The DNA here is from genome assembly GCA_963583895.1 of Melanophora roralis. Classification (NCBI taxonomy): domain Eukaryota; kingdom Metazoa; phylum Arthropoda; class Insecta; order Diptera; family Rhinophoridae; genus Melanophora; species Melanophora roralis. Next base: position 69,536,766 of record OY757189.1, on the reverse strand, counting down.
TTATGCTAACTAACAAGCTGCTATCTTTTTCTTTACGAAAATCTATACACAAAACTGTTAGCAGCTAGTTAGTTAGCGCAAGCTTTTTTGTTATGGATAACGCTGCATTATTTTTTATTTCGCATCACAAAGCCTTCAAAAACTGAACCGATTTATAAAATATTTTCTTTTAAGTTGTTTATTTTTTATATGTGTAAATATCTTCCTACATATGCAATTGAAATGAACTTAACTTAATATGGAAGATACTTTTGTTAACGAACCCTGCTTTTATACTATAGAGGAGATAATCCTTGCACCTTGCCGTAGGCCAGCTATTCAGAGAAGCTTCTTTTTTAGCGAAGTTGGCGTTTTTGTACCATAAAGTAGAAAATTTTCGTTAGTGTCATTTAAATTTTCTTTTTGTTTTTTTAATTTTTTACACTTTACATAACTTTTTTGTTTGCTGATGTGTGGGTTGTTATTTTTGTTCTCAATAAATTATACTTTTCGTGGTATTAAACTTTAGCTGCCGAAAAAAGTAGAATAATTTGAGCAGGAGTATATAGCGGTCTGATGGTGTTTTAAGACAATAATATCTTAACAGCTGTCTTACATAATGCAAAGAGATTTACGCTACGAGGGCAGCTCGTAGCTGTGGAGGTTTTCTCTATTGAAATAAATTTCTTCCTTTTTCCACACAGATTAAAGCAAAACACAGACAGGTTAAAGCAAAACAGTTAACCGGGAAAATTCGAAACTATCTTTTCCGCAACACGATTTTCCCCGTCTGTTAATAGGGAGTTTATTATTTATATTTGGGTTGATTATGATCTTCCTTATTAAAAAAAGTAACTTCCTGGCCCGGGATATTGGACTTGATTATGAGCCGGCGAGGCCTATGGGCTGATAGGGACTTGGATAATGGACAATTTAGGCCAAACCTGAAGAGACAGGGCTGATTGCAGGATCTCTAGACTTTTATGACCCAGGCCGGACAGGATGGGCACTGACCTGCTGCTCAAAGAGAGCAAGGGGGTTCTGAGGTGCATTATTAAGACTCTCACAGAGAACTGCGATGGGAGATAATGTCGAACAAAGGGACAGAAACTCTACAGATTTCTGCAGGGTATGCGGGGACGAGGAGAAGATAGAGACGTTAAAATATCTTGTCTGCCACTTCCCTGGGCTGCAGATCCTCCGACATAAATGGTTTGGAGGGCGCTTCTAAAATGGACTTTGTGAGGTCCCTGGTTGTAGGCTGGGAGCATCATAGGTTTCATCAAGGGGGTTGGGTAGATAGGTGATTCAGCGCCTATCACTACTGACTTCCTTGGACTTCTTGCGGACGGCACTCTGGCTCTATTCCTTTTACCTACGGATTGCTTGTCCTTATTTTTTTTTCTCCTCTTGACTCTTTTGAAGGAATTCACAATAGGCCTAAGGGGCTCCGGGTGGAAGTGGCGAGATGGATCTGCCACTACCCTTCGTAACCTAACCTAACTTTGCAAAACTTGGAAAAACGCGTTCAAAGAAATGAGTATATTCAATGCAAAACCGATAGCAATATCTATTAAAATTGAAAATAACACTACAGTGGAAGCCGAGTATAACAAATTAGGGCATTCGATTCGAAATTCTACTAGATCAATCGAGTTGTCAATGCTTTTAATATAGGAATTCTAATAAAAGTTTTTAAATTTGGATTCGAATCGAATACCGTAATTTGCACCGTGGATTTAACGAAAATTATTACCTATGAAAGCTTATTACTAGCGTTTCTTTAAAAATTCCTTGATATTGTTTCCATCCTACTAGCTTTAACGTAGCAGAATTCCAAAAAGCATATGTACCTTTGTTTATGTTTGCAACTTTGTTCCATATACCATCAAGTAATGCTGATCCCTATTTACAATAAAAAAAGCCATTTGCAAATTTATAAGACAAGCGAAAGCCGGAATTATGTGTATGTATTATATATGTATATATATTTATTATGAATTAACAAACTGAAATTGATAATTACAACGGATCTTTACACATTTCGCATTTGAAAGGCTGGTTTTTCCGGTCGTAATAATTTGCACCACGATTTTAGTGTTTTTATTTATGCAAAGCAAATTAATATTTATTCATTCTAGGACATTTAATGGTTTCTAGGCCTTAGTTAGTTCTTGTTTTTATATTTTAATTTTTCTATTTATTTAAGTGTTTATTTTCTTGAAAACAATTTTTTGCATGTGGCCTCTGCCAGCAGCACACCACCGCTTTAACTTACCTAGTTTGTTGTTGTTTTTGTTATTAACTCCAATAACAAGCGAATGTTTATCCAGAAATGGATGTTTTATTATTTGGTTGTCGAATTTTTATTTTTTTTTGCAAATAAAGCAATATTTTCTTAATTTATACTAATATAATTAATGGCTTCTTTGTTTACAAATGGGATTCTTGGTTTATATTACTACTTTTAAAAACAAAATACAGGACAAAAAACTTGTACTGTTAAATAAAATTTTTATGGTTCTGCTTGCGTCGCTGGGAAATTTATTATTATACATATGTTTATCTCTTTTCAACTACAGTATTTGTATATTTAATACTTGTCAAACGTGATGAAAAAAAATAAAATGTGGTTAAAGCAAGTGCTGCCAGACAATTTTGACAAAAATGGTCAAGAAAGTAGCAGTGGCTCTTAAACTAATTTTTCAGTTGTTAAATAAAAGTTGGTTTATGTCTTAACTTATGTTAATATCACTGGTAAAATGTTCCATTCTAGTCTTGACGGATGAATAAGGTGACGTCCCTACAACAACAACTTCCTGTAAAAATTTAGCACGTATTTTGTAGTTGCTAAATTTCAGCATAGTTGTCATAAATGTTGCGATCAAACATACACACAGTATACACAACCATTATACAACACACAAAACATGGTACAATTACCTTACAAGATATAGTCGCTACGGCAACATTATAAAAAATTTGCCAAGTTGTTTTAGAAGACATTTGACAGAAATAAAAGTCTGCTGTTCGGTTATTCCTACCTTGCTTAATAAGCCTATCACACGTTCAAGTTTTCGATTTAATGCTGATCAAACCATGGCGCAATTATTTATCAGGTGGTGTTGATTTTACAACAACAAAATTTGGTGAATAAAATTTTCGTTTTTGTTGGCTCTGTTGTCAAAAAAATGTATGTAAATGTAAGCAACTTTGACTACCCAGCCTCGATTTATGTATGAAAAAAGTAGATCAGCTGTGCTTGTAACACCACCTGGTACGATTATTTCACCATGGATCAAACAGATTGTTTGTCAAATTCCATGGCGCAATTATGAGTATCAGGTGGTGTCGATTCTACAAAAACAAAATTTGGTGAATATAATTTTCGTTTTTGTTGTAGTTTTCGTTGGCTCTGTTGTCAAAAAGATATATGTATGTAAAAGTAAAGGGCCAACTATAATGTGCTTAAACAAACTTATGCTAATGTCAAATATCAACGAAAAGCCTGTCAAATGCTGAAGCAATTTCTTGGAGACTTTTCAGTGGCTATATTGTACTTTTTGAACTTAAATAATTACAGAACTCAGTTGTAAATATTTGTACTTTTGCAAAAACCGTGTTACTTTTATATTCTATATATATGGATTTTTTTTCGCAAAATGTTATTTAAGTAACATCTACAATTTAAAAATATTAAACCAGTAGCAAATAAATAATAAAATTATATTATAAAAGTTAATAAATAAAAAATGTTTTTTTCATAAATAAAAGTGTACTTAAAAGTGCAACTGTGCGCCCAACTCATGTATACACAGCTGATCCATTAATCAAAGTACGACCAGGTTCGCTTTTTGCTTAAACAAATGTAACTTGACGAAACTTAACGAAAAGTTGCTTAAGAACATTATAGTTATACACATTTAAACATGTGTATTCGCACTTTTGCTTAAGTAAGCAAAAGCACATTATAGTTAGCCCTTAAGCAACTTAGACTACCCAGCCTCGATTATTCATGCTTGTAACACCACCTGGTACGATTAGTTTACCATGGTCAAATTCATGCGAATTGATGGTTGTGACATAGACTGCACGCAACTTAATAATAAACTTCAATTGGATTTCTTAAGATGCCGTCGTCAAGAAATAAACTTAAAATGCTCGCTTTGCGGCAGAATATCTATTAAACGAAGCACAAAAATTGTTTTATATATATGTATACATATTTATTAAATTTTTAATTTATTTGCGACTGAATTTTGGTACAACGAAGCACAAACTATTGATATTAATTTATGTATAGATGTAAATATACGAAAAATAAACCAAAGTTTAGCTAAAATTATTTGCGGTAGAATATTTTTATTCGCAAGCATGTGAAAAAGCGAAAATTTAAGAAAAAATATATGTAAAGGTACGGTGTCCAATTTCCAAATAACAACACAAATCCGTAGTTTTAATATGTAATTCAATTTATTTTAAGTAAAATATGTAGGCAATTCAGTTTAATTCAAATTTCGATTATAATAAGTAATTTTAATAGGAAACGGGAAATAGGGTTATCAGTTAAATAATATAAACTTTAATCAATCTTCAACTTTCAACTTTATACCACTTTAAGAAAGACTAAACTCTTTGACTTTGTAAAACTTTCACTGCAACTGATTTTCTTTAAAAAATGACAACTGTTCTTACCGACTGACTAAGGTCTACTACTTATGACTAGTTCTTCTTCTATGATATGCAATTAAAGGTATGGTGAATAGGTTATACTTAACCCGTTGAGGTCCTTACACTCGGCCATCCTGCAGATCATCCGTCTCGGATGATGACAAAGATTCAAAGTTGGTAGACCGCCAAGGTTTCATGAAGTCACAACTAGTTGATGTACAATTTGGCCCTTCACAATCAGCCACCTTCCTTACTTCGTACCGATTACTTCTTTTGATTTTTGTGACTTCGTATGGACCCAAGTATTCGCTGGCAAGCTTACGGCCGGACACAAACTGAGTTCGTTTTATGGCAACTAAATCGCCAACTTTATAAACTATTGCTTCCTTTCGCTTCTTGTCAAAATTACGTTTGTATGTTTCTTGAGCCTTTTCTATTTGCCGCTTCGCCTCTGCTCTTGCTTGCCGCCGCTCTTCATTAAAATGGTCGATCATTTCATTTTCAATTATTTCAAGTATATTTGTGTCGATATCAGCTTTCATTCTTGTACCAAACATTAGTTCGAACGGTGATGTTCTAGTTGAGCTATGAACGCATGAATTTATGGCTTTTTGAACTTTTCCAATATATTTAAACCATTTGGCTGGCTCATTTTGTGATAGCTTCGCGATAATTGACAAAGTTGTGCGATTCACGCGCTCAACTTGTCCGTTGCCACGTGGTACACCTGTTGTTGCCACGATGTGCTCTACACCTGCCTTACTGCAAAATTCTTCAAAAACCTTAGAAGTAAATGCGGAACCTCTATCGCTGATTATTCGGCAGGCAAATCCAAAAATATCGGACCAAATCTGTAGATGTCGTATTACTTCTTCTGCACTCGTTGTTTTTGTCGCATACAACCAAACAAATTTTGTAAAACTGTCAACAACTGCTAATATATATTTATACTGTTTTGATGTAGCGTCTAAAGGACCCAAGTGATCGATATGTATGGTATGGAGCGGAACGGTGCCCTTTTCAATGTAGTGTAAGAAGCCTTCTTTTTTACCCGTCTTTTTGTTGTGGATAATGCATTCGACACAATTCGTAACAATATGGTCGACTTTACGTTGTAAGTGCGGTATAAAATATTTTTGACGAAGTGTATGCATTGTTTTTTCATTAGCAAAGTGACCGTTCATATGCGCGTTTCTAATTATTTCTGACTCAAGTGATTTTGGTACTAACAACAAATCGTTCCCCTCTATACACTTATACACAAGGCCTCCTTTTAGTTTATAGTTTTCGTAAGGTCCTGTCTGCAACGCTTTTACGATTGCTTTCGCACATTCATCTTCATTTTGCAATTTTTTAAATCTTGTTGATATATCTGACGAAACATACATAACATCGACTGGGTAGCGACTTAGGTAATCAACATGTTTTAATCGATTTGCGGTGCGATGTTCGACAGTGTATGTGAAATCTTGCAAATACATCACCCATTGCGCTACATCCCGAGGTATGTCTGTTTTTTTAATTGTTTGTTTAAACGCAGCACAATCTGTTATCAGTTTAAAATTAATACCCAGCAGATAGTGACGAAATTTTTTAAAAGCTAAATATGCTGCTTTCACTTCTAGTATGTAGCTATGTAGCCGACTTTCTTGTGGAGACGTTTTTTTACTATAAAAAAATACCGGATGGAATTCATTTTCATATTTTTGCATTAGCGCCGCGCCAAACCCATCTTTTGAGGCGTCAGTATGGAGCTCGGTCTCAGCTTCCCTTTTATACAAACGTAACACTGGTTCACACATTAACATTTGTTTAATTCTACTTATTGCAGCTAGTTCCTCTTGTCCAATGCAAAACGTATTGCCTTTTTTCAAGAGATTGGTTAAAGGGCGAACAATTTGAGCATATCCTTCAACAAATTTTCGAAAGTAGCCTGTAAGACCTAGAAAGCATTGGATATCCCTAATATTTTTTGGCACTGCTACCTTTGCGACTGCTTTTATTTTTGCATTGCTTGGCGATATTTTACCATTCTCGACGACGTGTCCCAAAAATTCTATTTTGTTTTTCAAAAACGAGCATTTTGACCAATTAAACTTTAAGCGGTGGCGTGCGGCTGTGTTTAGAACTCGTTCAAGCTTTTCGATGCACTTTTCCGCTGTTTCGGCATAAATAATTATGTCATCAATGTATAAGTCCATGATGTCTTCATTAATCAAATCTTGAAAAACATAATTTACGTATCGGACAAAACATGCTGGCGAGTTGCAAAACCCGAATGGCGCTCTATTAAACTCAAAAAGACCTCTCTTTGTTACGAAAGCTGTGTATTTTTTACTAGACTCCTGGACCGAGACGTGAAAAAATCCATTCTCTAAATCCATTACTATGAACACCTTTTGATTTGCCAACTTTTGTAAGACATCATCAACGATAGGAACCGGAAAGGCATCCTTTAATACCATATCGTTCAATTGACGAAAATCAATGCATATTCTATAGCTTCCATTTTTCTTTTTAGTAACTACTACTCTACTGGCTGTATCTGATGTTGATTTTCTAATTATACCGTCTTTGAGCCATTCTTCAACTTGCGTGTTTAAAGCCTCTTCTTCTAGTGGTGCCAATCGACTGGGGGATTGTCTAAACGGTTTCATTTTCTCGTTTGGTACTATATGCATTTCCACCGGACATTTGTCAACTACCTTTGCCAATGTATAATTTTGAATAATTTTACTCACCGTTTCTCTGAACTTAAAGTCGACATCAATTTCTTCAGCGCTGATATTATATACATTCAGTTCGTCCTGTGCCAATTTTTTAGTGGTAAATATATAGCTGTTACCCTCTGCTATCAGTATGAAATTTTTTATAAAATCGTGACCAATGATACCGTCAAACATCATACTATTATCTGGTATAATTAAAAAGTTGTGTTCAGTTACTATATCATCTACGCGGACCGTACCCGATAAACATCCGATTGGTTCCGTTTTTGCGTTACCGAGACCACGTAACACTGATTTGCATTGTACTAACGCGTTTGAATTGAAATGTTTTTTAAAAATACTGTACTTTATAATTGAAATGTCTGAGCCGGTATCCACTAAGCACTTGATTTCAACATTATTAAAATAAATTGTTTTAGAGCGCGACTGATCAACCACACATTGCACTGTTTTTTCAGTACTACCGATTTTATTACAATCTTTAGCAATATGACCAAATCTATTGCATTTAAAACATTTCGCAGAACTTTTACATTCATTCTTTTTGTGTTCTGTAGAACCGCAATTATAGCAGTGCACCGATTTTGTAGATTTATTCTTAGTATCGTTTGCACTTTTATTCATTTTATTATCGAAATCCCGATTCCCGTTCATTGTTTCAAATATATCGTATTTTTCACGTAAGTCCTTATAAGACGTAGCCGTATACATTTGATATTTTATTTCACTTTTTATTTTCAAACCGTCTATAATGTATCGGATCACTGACTTTTCTTCAATATTACCTAAAGCAGCAATTTTTCTCATTTTCAGGACATATTCATGAAAGGTTTCACTTTCTTGCTTCTTGTTGTTTGTTAATATTTTATGCAGTTCTATGCTGCTATAGTTTTTTTTAAACTCACTCAACAAACTGCATTTTAAAGATTTAAAATCACTTACTGTAACTGTGTCAAGAAACAATTTAGCTGTGCCAATAATTTTATTTCTGGCGTGAACATATTTTTGCTTCTCATTTAAGTCATAAGCTTCAGCATTCTGTTCAAAATTTTCGAGCCAATGCTCCACTGTTATATTTTCACCGTCAAAGTCGGGAACTATTTTTGCAAAATTATCAACCGTGACATTAGCTTTGCTGTTATATTCTTCGTCTTTTTGTATTTTCACTCTTAGTAAATGTATTAAACTATTTAAGTCTGATTGATTATTGTCGCTGATTTTTAAGTCATCTTCAAATTGTGTTGCCATTTTTGCTACTTCCGTATTCGCGGCTTTTGTTTTGCTTTCTGCATTCGTTTTGTACATTGATTCACTTATTTTTTTTAATTCGGTGTCACTGTTTTTACTGTTTTCGGCTTCGGTTACTTTTTCTTTGCCTGTCACTTTTTTGTCTTTTATTTCTTTATTTACTTTATTTGACTTTTTCACCACATCGAGCTTATGTACTTCTACGTTGTCTTCAACTTTATCACTCTCACTTCTTCCTCTCGATCTTGCTCTTGTATTATATACTTTATTGTCGCCTGATTTCAAAGTTCCGTTATTTGAAATCATTTAATCATATTATATATTCTTTTAAATAGCTTTAACATGTTACTTTTGACTTTTTATGAAATTATTTCACAGGTACACACTTTGCACTTGTACCGTTTAAAATTGTTATTAAAAAAAATCCGATAGGTTATTATTTTATATTGTATGTAAGAAGTTTAGTTTAAAAGGTTTGGTTGAGCCCCCAAATGTAAAGGTACGGTGTCCAATTTCCAAATAACAACACAAATCCGTAGTTTTAATATGTAATTCAATTTATTTTAAGTAAAATATGTAGGCAATTCAGTTTAATTCAAATTTCGATTATAATAAGTAATTTTAATAGGAAACGGGAAATAGGGTTATCAGTTAAATAATATAAACTTTAATCAATCTTCAACTTTCAACTTTATACCACTTTAAGAAAGACTAAACTCTTTGACTTTGTAAAACTTTCACTGCAACTGATTTTCTTTAAAAAATGACAACTGTTCTTACCGACTGACTAAGGTCTACTACTTATGACTAGTTCTTCTTCTATGATATGCAATTAAAGGTATGGTGAATAGGTTATACTTAACCCGTTGAGGTCCTTACATATATATGTTATTTAAGTAACATCTACAATTTAAAAATATTAAACTATTAGCAATTAAATAATAAAATTATATTATAAAAGTTGATATATATACAAAAAATTTTCTCTTAAATAAAAATGTACCTTAAAGTGCAACAGCGCGCGCAACTCAAGTATACACATCTGATACATAAATTAAAGTACGACCAGGTTCGCTACTTGCTTAATCAAATGTGTCTTGACTAAACTTAACGAAAAGTTGCTTAGAACATTATAGTTATACACATTTAAACATGTGTATTCGCACTTTTGCATAAGTAAGCTAAAGCACATTATAGTTAGTCCTTAAAGGCGGTGGCACATACAATCCGTCATACGTCATACTTCGCCTTTTTTAACTGACGTTAACGTAACAACGCAAGAGGGTGTCACATAGAATCCTTTATAAACGGATGTTAAATTAGCAGGTGGTGGTGGTTCTACAACAAAATTTGGTGAATATAATTATTGTTTTTGTTGTAGTTTTCGTTGGCTCAGTTATCAAAAAAAGATATGTAAAAGTAAATAACTTTAACTACGCAGCCTCGATTTATGCATGAAAAAAGTCGATCAGTTGTGTTCGTAACACCACCTGGTACACATAATTTCACCATGCAACTTGTCAAAGTACTTGACGTACGTTGAAAGTTAAAAGTTGCCCAACTTTAGTACGTTGCGTTGAAGGAGACGTACTGAATGTGACATTGTTCATAAGAAACCATGTAATTCAACTTAGCTGTCAGTTAAAAAAGGCGACGTATGACGGATGACGGATTCTATGTGCCACCGCATTAAGTGTGATAAACTTGAACTTGTGGCCGCAGCCATAGCTGCCAGACTTGACGATTCAGTGTCATTTTGACAATTTTTTGGGCCAAAAATAAATTTTGACGATTGGACGATTTTCGGCCTGAATTTGACGATTTTTGAAAATTATAGATTTTTGGTTTTTTTTTTAAATCAGAGACAGAAATAGATATGTATTTTACTATGAAAATGATTATTTGTGTCAAAAAAACTATTTCCGAAAAAAAAACTGAAATACATATATTAATACAAATTTTTTTTGTATTTTTAATTTATTTTGCTTAAAATTATAAATTTTAGCTTTTTAAGTTGTTACTACTTGTTAGCACGTTTATGTCGAGGTTTTTTTTATTATTAAGTTACAAAAAACATAAATTTTAGGGTTGACGATTCTTTGACGATTTCAAAAAGTTGTTTTGACGATTTTTATCCTAAAATTTGACGATATTGAACCAAACTTATCTGGCAGCTTTGGCCGCAGCGTAAGATGCGCTTTCAAGTTCGAAAAGTTTCAGTGTGTTAGTAAAAACAACCAGCGATTTCAACTAAGTGCTTTTAGCACTATGTTTGGTGCTTTTTAATGACTCAAAACGCCAAATCTTTGGTTTTAGTGCTAAACTGAGAAAAACGTTAAGCTGGTGCTTTCTTCATTTTTCGAAAGTACCCTTAGTGCTTTTTACAAGTTTTAAAATTTTGAAATTTATCAGCAATTAATGTATGCAGTGACAGTTTTTGCAAGTCTCACGAATGGGTTTTTCGCCTAGAAACTCTTTATTTATCTCACAGCAGATTGGTATTTTTATTAAAAAGTGTATTTACCGCTCCATTAACAATTCACTTTAACATATTTTAGTCAAACCTTAGAAACCGAATATGCCAGAACTCTCTGTCGAATCGGCTTATGACCCTTTTTAAACCAAAATTTTTTTAAGCACGCATTTGTTTTATATAAAAATATAAATTCGTATTGTTTAACTAAAAGTGAAAATTTCATAGGTTCTTACACCAAATCATCAGTAGATTTTAAACAAATTCTTAAAAAAACGAATGAATATTTTTCGCCTTTATATAATAACTTCAACAAACTCACTGAGAATTATTATAAACAAACCCTTTTTTGTTATTCAACTGTTTCGATTTTCTTTTTCCCTTATTCATCTGGATAACCATTGGTTACCACTAAAGGTATTATTAGGGCTACTGAAAACAAAACTTTTTTGTATTGCAACAGTTTCTAAATATTGGAAAAATTTAGATCAAACCTGAATAATATTTGGAAATTGCTGTAAAACTGAAACTTTTAGTTTTCGCTTAAGAAAAGACTTGTGGGGGCGCATGGTGTATAATGGATAGGATTCAGTTTGAAACAAGGCTCTTAAGATTTGCAAAATTTTGTGGAGAGTGATATTTAAAGCTGCTTCAGCCGTAAGAAACACACGAACAACCAGTTGGATGGACGGACAGACGGACATGCTTTAATCAACTCAGAAAGTGATTCCCAGCCTAACGGTAATAGAAGAAGTTGGTCTAAGACTTTTCCCATACGGCGATATAAATATTTACACGAATGCATTATATCTCTTCCACTTTACTGAATGCAAAATTACGTTTATTGGTGGCTTTTTTTATGTATGATTGCTTTTTGCTTTTAAAAAGTTGGCATCACTGATTACAACTATTGAATGTTTGGCCGCTAAATAAGTTTAACAAATTTTGCCACTGAAGACATTTTTCTGTTTTGCTAGAACAGGTTGATGTGGTGGAAGAGGAGGGCCCCCGGGCAACCTTCCATCAGTACAAGTGCCTAAGTCTACCTCCTCGTGGTATCAACGGGGTAACTTTCAGTTTACTGGAAGGCTAACAGACATGGATAAATTTAAAACAATCTGTCTTGGGCTAAAAGGGATCAGTGGTTATTAACTTACTGGTCTGGCTTGAGGCAGGTTGTCCTTGTTGTCGCTGTGGCATGTACATCACCAAGTGACACAGCAATACAAGGTTTTAAGGGAAATTGGTAGGAAATATACGGAAGTAGATTTTCTAGGCTTCATGTGCATTAACGGATAATGGTGAGGTCTCCTTCGGTAGTTCACGTGGTGGCTGTGGTTATCCCCAAGCGGGGCAACTGACTACGAAAGTTGATATGCTGGGGTCCGTTCTGTGCGAGTGAATAGGGAAAGTAGCTACGGCTGGGGACCCTAGGATATTAAACAAGATCCCGTCAGAGTAGTAGCAAATAATGAAATGGTCGGCATTGGCATGTTAAAGCATTTCATAATGAAATAACTCCCAAATGAAATAACCCCCAATGAAATTTTGTTGGGAGTTATTTCATTTTTGTTGGGAGTTATTTCATTTTCTATCATTGGGAGTTATTTCATTTTTATTGGAAGCTATTTCATATTTGTTGGGAGTTATTTCATTTTTATTGGGAGTTATTTCATTTTACTAAAAGCAAGTGTATATACCAGAGCACTTAAAAAAATTTAATCACGCTAGTATACAAGGTGACATTTATTTAAAAGTTTTGGGGTTTTAAAACCGTGGGTATATAGCCGGCCTTCGGCCGGGCGCAAGGAAAAGAACTCTAGTGGATTCGATCCGCCGGCTTCGCAGTAGCCTTCGGCCGGGGAATATACTTTACACTGTAGTGCATCGGAAGTATTTGCAGCTTCATAACTAAAGTGTCATAAAATTCATGTTTTATTTGGCGAAGCTTTATATGGAAAGCAGTAGAGCTTAAAGTCCATTGCCCGGCCGAAGGCTCCGGGAAGCCGGCGGATCGAATGCACTGGAGTTTTTTTTCCTTGCGCCCGGCCGAAGGCCGGCTATCTAAATAACTCCTTTTTATTAAAAAAATTATTTAACCAAAACGGTGATTAAAGTCCACGCGCCTGTCCTAAAGCTGTAACGAAGCTGGCGATTTGATCCACGAGAGTTTGCTTATCCTGCGTCCAGGCGGAGGCCGCCAGTCATTTGGTTTGTTTGTTTAGAAAATAATTTTACGTTAGTGATATCTAATTTATGGATACAAAAGGTGACAATGAATTGAAAATTTTGGGTTTAAAAAAAAGTGGCATATATAGCCGGCTTTCGGCCGGGCGCAAGGAAAAAAAACTCCAGTGGATTAGATCCGCCGGCTTCGCAGTAGCCTTCGGCCGGGGAATATACTTTAAACTGTAGTACATCGGAAGTATTTGCAGCTTCATAACTAAAGTGTCATAAAATTCATGTTTTATTTGGCGAAGCTTTATATGGAAAGCAGTAGAGCTTAAAGTCCATTGCCCGGCCAAAGGCTACTGCGAAGCTGGCGGTTCGAATCCACTGGATTTTTCTTTCTTTTTAATTTTTTTTATTTTCGTTGGGAGTTATTTCATTATTGTTGGGAGTTATTTCATTTCCGTTGGGACTTATCTCATAAAACAATTATTTTTTTTTGTAATTGGGGGTTATTTTATTTTTGTTGGGAGTTATTTCATTTGGGAGTTATTTCACTTTTTTGTGACTTTTATGAAATAACTCCCAAACATTGGGAGTTATTTCATTTTTACCGTTGGGAGTTATTTCATTTTTTTCGATTGGGAGTTATTTCATTTTCGTTGGGAGTTATTTCATTTGGGAGTTATTTCATTTTTTCCATTGGAAGTTATTTCATTTGGGAGTTATTTCACGGTACCAAACCCTAAACGTCTGTTTTGCTAGAACAATCAACCATTCACAAACAAAGAAATTTTTATATTAAATTGGTTTCAAAAACAAAACAATACGCAATTTTTTTTCATTCCTGGAATAGCGGTATATCAAAATGTTTTTTGTACGTAGGCATAATATTAAATGCACAAATGTTTATAGTTTAGGTAATATTAAGAACCCAGCTGATTAAAATCAATTTGACATTTATACGAAATAAAAATTAATTTTATATGAAATTTTTAATTTTTCTGACATTCTACCGTTCAAACAAAAAAAGGAAATGCAGAGGGCGAATTTTTTGAATTCGCCTTGAGTTTACCTTGTTAAATGTACCTTGGTTTGAAAGTTATTTTTTTTAAAACTGATTTAAAAACAAAACAAAAAACAGCCTTATTTTTTTTTTAAATCGCGTCAAGGCGAATTTATACAAGGTGGACGCAGGCGAAAAATTCGTAGCTAAAATGTCAAACACAAATATGGCATCATTGAAAAAAAAAACACAAACTATTTGTATATGGCATCATTAAAAAAAAAAACACAAATTATTTGTAGAAGAAAAACGTGAATAAAATTAATTTTACAGTGTTTTTTTTTGCACAAAGCACAAGAACGCATCTTTTGGTTTTACTATTTGTTAATTAAAAACACTTTTTTAAATTTTTAGTTTAAAAATCTAACCGACGCGTAATTTTTTTGAAATCAAGAAGAAGCACATATACAAACTTTTGACACATTACGAGGAAAATTGCACGATTGCAAAATAGTCAGCTGGTCTGTCAAGACCACCTTCTCATGAATTCGCCTTGAAGTCGCGTTAACTTAGGTCTCGTTTTTTAAAAGTCATCAATGTTAATAATTTAGGGGTTGCGATAATCGAGGATTGCGTTAACCGAGATTACAGTGTAACAGCATATTTTGGCATATTTTTCCTTTAACATAATAATTTATTATTTATTTTTTAGCGTATTTTGAACAATTTTTATTTCTAAAATTTCCTTTTATATTTTATCTGGCTAATTGGTTCAAGTTTTATTGTGATAAGATTTCTGTTGAAGAAATATTTTGAAAAAGTTTAGTTTCCCGACACTAGCCGAGTGGAATAATTTATTGCAAAACCATATTTTAAAAGTATTTTTTTATTTTTATACCCTTCACATACTTACATAAGTTTAGTATTATCAGTCTGTCATTGTATTTCTAATTTCTTTATTATCCACCAGCAAACCCGGTGCGCTCCGCTACCCCCCATTAGATAAATTGATGGCAAAGGAAGCGATATAAAAAAATAAAAAATTTCTTGAAACATTTTTGTACATACATACATATGTATGTCTTTAAAATTTTCAAGAAATTTTGTATGCTGTTTTTATTTTTTTATTTATTTATTCACAGTCTTGTAATATAAAGCCATAAATGGCCAAAATAACAGTATTACATAGCAATACAGCCCAAGATAAAACTCATAATATACTTAAAGAATATTAAATTCTTACAAATAAAATTAATAAAAATCTTAAAAAATTTATATACATATGTACAAATGTATGTATCTCATTTTTATGTTATAAAAAAAAAATTATATATGTAACTCATTTTAATAATGTTATACTAAAAACAAGTAAACATCCCACTAAGTGGCTCCCCAGCCAATGCATTAAAAAAAATATTATTATACAAAAAAAAAAAAACCCTGAATTTAGGTCCAATCAGCAGCAACCCATAACGGAAATAAGAGAAAATAAGAACCCTCCAAGGACCGGAAGAATAAAGCCCCCGAAAAACTTTAGCAAAATATTTTCTCTTAATTTTCCGAATAATATTTTTAGCCTTACTACGGTGTTTACAGAATACTTTCCAGTTCATATTTGATCGATCAGATAAATACGCGTAATAAGAAAGATCTCTTAAAGATTGGGCAAATTGAATTTCCCTGCAATTCATCCAGTTATTGTCCCTATGACTGATTCTTTTCCTAACAACTGGAACAAACGCAAAAAGTGAACTTAAAAGATTTGAAATGATTAAGCATTGATCATTAACATTTCCTGAATAAAAGTAAGAAAATCAAAATTTGACAAAAACAGAAGCATGTCATCCCAATTTATTAAAATAAAGTCAACCTTAATTAAAAATGATAGAAAAATTAATACATGATGTGACACCGAAGGGCAGCAAATTTGATCAGATAAAGATACCAAGGAAGGGTTGCTTACTAACCAAAAATCAATTAACGAAAAAGAACCATGAGCTATACCAATGTGCGTGGGTTGTAAATTATGGACAATAGATAGATTACACCTAAGGCACAAAGAACGCATAATACTTGATTAAGCCAAGTCAAACATATTGCAATTGAAACCACCAACGACAATAATATTAGAATAATTAAGAAACAATTCATGATGAAGATTTTCAAAAGACATAATACCACCAGTTGGCAAATTAACTTTTCCAAAAAGATATAATACCACCAGTTAGCAAATTAACTTTTCCAAAAAGAAAAAACACGTTATCCAAGAAAAATTCAATAAATTTCGTTTCACAAGTACTGAGCTCAGAAACCTTACGCACTTTTCGGTATCTAATATTATTAGAAACATACAGGCCTACACCACCAACCCTGGAATTTAACCGATCATTTCTATAAAATTTATAACCAGGAATACCTAAGGAACAAGAAGAAACATAAGGCTTTACTCATGTTTCAGTTATTGCAAAAATATCAAAAAAAGAATACTTTAAAATAGACTTCAACTCATCAAACTTAGACTGATTAACTGAAGGTTTGATGCTTTGACACTTTAAATGACCCACATTGAAATTCCCAATATAAGGTTGCAAAGCCGACTTTACATACGAATTACTACTGACATTTGGACCACCACCAAGGTTAAAAGTCATTTAAATAAAGCATTACGGCGGGGAACCAAAAAATAGAACTTAAATTTACATACATTTTACAAAACATTATTAGTAAAGAAAACGAGCCAATAAATTTTTATATTTCAAGACACTTTTTAGTTATTATTGGCTCATATTTTTTATGTGTTTAATTTCAGTACGGGAATTATTAGCCCTATTAAACAGGTTACTCATTTACTTATGTTACAAATTTACAGAAAATGTTGTTAGACAGTGTTCATTAAAAAAAGCTTTACTAACAAAATATATTTGCTAAAAATTTAAACTGGAAAAGTGCTCTTACTTTAAAATATTTAAAAAGCATTTCAAAATTTCTTTTAATTCTCAAAATGCAAATATTTACTGAGATAGTTATTGAACACACCTAATGAAACTCTGACATATATGATATATAATAACTTCGTTACATTTTGTTAGAAGAAAGAAAATAGTGAACAATTTTAATTGTTTAAGTGCTACCATCCAACAATTCAGAACATTCCGCTAAGTTATAAGTAACTTCTTTATTATCAGTCATAGCTAATTTCACCTTCAGCCTGTCTGCATTTATGATTCTGAACTTTTTAATCAACTGTTTATGTAGAAGCTTCTTGCAGATCGTAGTAAGCCTTACCGCAGCCGGTGAAAAGTGGTCATTGAAATACACCCTTAAATTGATATCACCACCAATCAAATCACTTACCCGTAAGGATTCCGTTTTAAAATATTTGGCCATTAGGTTGTCACGAACAAAAACGTTATTAAATTTAACCAACACAGTCTTCTTCTTGTTAATGTAACATGCTGAATATCATTAGCAGCCAGAGGAATTTCATAAAAAGTTCCCATTTTTAATACAGGTCAATCAAATCAGTCACATCGGCAGGCAAACCATTTATAATAATATCAGCCCGGTTCAGTCTTTTATGCAAAATGTTGTTTTCATCTTCCAAAGCAGCAATTTTAGCAGAAGTAGAAGAATCAATGTAATTAATGTTACAGTCAATTATTTCAGACTTCATTCCTTTCATGCAAGACGCAATCTCAGATTTAAAGGAAGCCATTATGTTAGCCATTGTTTCCTTAATACTGTTCTGCTCACTATCAACTTTTTTTTAATATAAACATTAATTTTATCATTCAAGGCACCAATTTCATTTTTAAGCAAACATTCCAAGCCAGAAGGAGGATCATTGCCACAAGCTGTACATGAGAAAGACAACCTATCATCTTTCAAAATGGATAGCGTTTTCTCAGGAATACCTACACAAGTAATATGGAACCATGAAGCGCAATTTTTGCACTGAATGCAAGCCTGGGTCTTAGTAATATTATCCCTGCAGACATCACACTTGTAAGTTTTAGTTGTTGGCGCCATATTACAAAAGGGTAGCAAACAACAAGTCACTAAAAGATTATTTTAAACTCCGTAAATACTTCAGTATTACACCACTTTTTTGGATATTTCTTGAACAGAACAAATCAAGTTCAAACAAAAGCACGAAACTAGTTTTAAATTTATAAAAAAGTAAAAATTTAGGTAATTTAATATAAAAAACGATTAGCTGAACAATTAACACGTTTACTCGGGCATAGCGTTGCCAGATAGAGTTTTACTTTAAAATGTTTGTACTATTTTTTTATTTGTTGACTTTATTAAAAAAATTTTCTTACTTTAATTTCCAATCCTTTTAAATTTTTGAATAGCACATAAGGAACATTTGTCATGCCCTTGACCAAAATAGATATCAGCAAAATGTAAAGGATTGGCCAGTTTGTGCTAAAATTTTGTCTTTATATTTCACTCGGCAAATTTAGCAACGACCTTAACGTTATGTTTAAATTTCATTATTTATCCTAAGACAGTAACTAGAAGATTAAATATTTCTTTAATTTTTTGTTTCTAGTGAAGATTTAAGGAAAAATAAATTGTTATTTCCTTATACGAAGGCGTTTTTTCTCTTGGCCAGCCTTAAAACCATTTTTCAATTTTTGTTTTAAATTTTTAGTGGCTTAGTGCTTAATGTTGTGTAATTTTTTTGGCAACAAAATGAACTGGTTTTCTCGATTTCCAACTCGTGATAAGCTGACATATAATTGGCCATGTGAAAAACATGCTTTACGAAGATCAATTCCAACCAAAGAAAAGGGTTGTCCTTAAAACTTGTTAATAGTCATCGAAAAGAATCTTTTCAAATCCGTAGGAATCATAGAAACTCTCGGAATATTTGCAAGCTAGCTTATTGCAGGACCTGTCAGTATGGTTCCTTCAATTAAATTGTCTTTTAATTTAGTTATAAGAAGTCTTGTTTCATTGCATATGTTTGGAGGCAATACATTTCCTAACAGCATGACGGGTGTACCAACTTTAAGATAAAGCTTATTACATGGCAAGCCAGAAGGATTTAGCGAAATTCTTGCGGATAATGGACTGCATCCTTGATATTGGTGACAGTATCAATCGATTTGTAGGTTTTAGTTTGCCCGGGGGCTTTTTGTATGATAAGATGGTTTATTTCATTTACAGTCTCATTTGTAGGCGATGTTATTGTTCTTGAACACAGCCAATTAAAATCTCTTTCTAACAAATTTTCCAGGCTAGGATAAGCTGCACTTATTAGTTGCTGTAGACGATATAATATATGACCAGGTGCTTCATTTTAAATGATTTCATTGCGTCTAGTGCTCAGATTCGAAGACGGAAAAGTCTCTTTCCTAAGTTTAAGAAGCTGTTGTGGAAAGTCATTTTGCAGTTCCCCATAACGGTAGGCTCTTTATTGTATGTAAGCAAAAGCATTCACATACAGCGTGTGTGTGTATGTTTGTAAATGGCTCTTTTGCTTGGTTTTTATCTTATTATAAGCTCCATTTAATAGTACTTAAGCTATTGCACAAAGTTTTGAGACTAAATGTATCACCCTCTGTTTAAAAAAAATAATTTTGTATGGATGGCACCTCTTCCCCTGCTTCGATCCTTAAAATATTTGACTCAAATAAAAAAATGTTTAAATAAATAACTTTTACAAAATTTTAAGCAGAAAGCGATTATAGTTCTCGAGATATACTATCAAATTCATTTTATTTGTATTGGAGGTACTACGCCCACTTAAGGTAAAAAAAATAAACTATAGTCTATGTCCGTTCAGGTAGCAAAAAAATAACATTGCTGAAAAAATCATTCAAATCGGTTAGGTAGTTCCCGAAAAAAAATCAAGACATACAAAAAAACTTTTTCTCTTTATTATATTAGTATAGATTTGCGACCCCATTAAATATATACATTCTGGATCCTTATAGATACGAAAGTCGATATAGCCATGTCCGTCTATCCATCTGTTGAAATCAATTTTCCAGAGTCAATTTAAGTACTACGGACTAGGTTTTGGTGCAAATTATGAAAAATGCCCCTGGAATGATCGCTGTTTAAAATGAGCAAGACCGGTTTACCACGGACCTAGATATAGGCAAAATGCTGCGATTGCCTCAGTTTCTTTTAAAAGTAAATCAAAAAATCCATACAAAATATTTTACAAATGAAAATAGGCAACGCTGTTAAACAAACTTATATGTATATATTAGAGGTCTGCGTGACTACACATAAATGCCGTTTAAATACATTCGTTTGTTTTTATAAAAACTCTAACTGTAATGAGACTTTGCTATGTTTTTGTATTTTCAAGTGAGTTTTATACACATTCAAAACAAAAACTGTAAAATGAATGTGTTCTTCTTGTATCAGTGCGTGTAACACACAATATATTCTTTCTTGTGTTGTTACTGGTTTAACTTTATTTATCTCCCATAGAATGAAAAATGTTTGAATGAATATTGTTTTTGTTGTGTATAGGCAATCAAATGAATATAGTCATGCAGACGTCTAGTATATATATATGTATGTATGTATAACCAAAACTCACTTTTTTCGCCTTAAAACGATGTACAACTTTTTATTTAATTTTAGGTTTCAGTGCATTGTGTGATTGCCGAAACTAGCACCATGAAGTAATTGTTGTATGCATTATTTATTGTGAAAAAATTAAGAGTTTCATCGGTTTTTACAAAGTTTCCTCTACGTCTACAAATTCTCTTAAAAATCAATGCACCAGAAGTCCTTATATTGAGTATTTAAATTTTGTGGGCGTATGCACCGCCTAATTTATTACCTTTAGAATTTTGCGTTAGAGGACTTATATGTATATGCATAGAAAATTTAATAAATATCGGTGCAGTTAAAGCACCTGTATTGAGATTTGTATTTTTGTGGGCGTGGCACCGCTTAGTCTTCTAAAACGTATATCCTATCGCATACTCCATGCTTGCGAACCAATTAAGATGACTTGGAAAATATTGAAATTGCTGTATAGCCCATTTACACTGGCATGAAATTAAGTAATTTCTTATTTAAATTATGAACGAAAACTTTAGTGTTTATACTGGCACTAAATGAAATTTTCGGCAACATTTAGCATTATGTAGTTGTGTTCAATAAATCAACAGTTAATATTGCAACAAAAGAGTAAAAATACACTTTTTAACATTACGCTTAAAAATATTAAAATATACTACTTAATTTGGTACATCTTAAACCTAAACAGCCATTTTATTTTTTTTTATCACAGACACCATTATTGTTGTCAGGCATAAAAAAGCACAGAACAGATGATAAGCAGCGAATAGTAGAAACAGCTTTTAAGGGCGACGATTTGCATCAACTAGCTTCTTCGTTAGCAATACACTATAAAACTGCGTATACATAGGTTAGACGAGGTAGATTGGCTGCGGCAAAAAAAGGGGGCCTTAAACCAAGAATATTAAACGATGAAGAAGGCAAGTGCATTTTGGGATGGATTAAGGGGAATCCTTCAATCCCATAAAGGAAATAAAACAAAAGATTTTGACAAATTTTAACAAAAATGTTTGCTTTCAAACTATATCAAATTTTTTGGACATAAAGCCGTTCACAGTAAAAATGCTTCACCGTCAGCCCCTCACGATGAATTCTCCCGAAAACAAGAAAAAGCGATCTGTTTATGTAAATTCTGTAAACGATTTTATAACGGAGGGCAAACAAATTGTGTATATCGATGAGACTAATTTTAATCTCTTTACACGAAAAATCCAGCAAAGATCAAGAATGGGACCAAGAGCTGTCCAAATACTACCAGCGTGTCGCGGCCCAAACGTCTATGTAATTGGCGCCATATCAGCAAATGGTGTCGTTAAACTTGATAAAAAAAACGTGGATCGTTTAATTTAAGCGCAGGGTTGGAGTGGGTTGCATCTGTCTTTGAAAAATGGGTCGAACTTGGAAATTCTTTGCACGACCTTGTAATTGTATGCGATAATGCCCCTGCTTACAATAGACTACAAACAATATTTGAAGGTACGCCTGTTCATTTACTTCGATTAGGACCGTATTCCCCACAACTTAATCCCATCGAAATCATATGGAGTGTTGCGGGGCTCTTTGCACTAATGCCTTGGTTGATACGGCCGTGTTGTTATTTTTGGTTTGACAAATACTTTTATTTTTTTTTGGCCAAACAATCCCATGGAATGTTTAGGGCACATATTGTGTAAAATTTATTTGTTTAAGGGAGTGCCACCATTTAGGATTGCGGTGTGTCAGTCCGCAATGGCATACAGACACAAGGGAGGTTCTGTTAAAGTGTGGTTGAGTTAGACCTAAACCATCCCCGTACCCATGTGACCCCACAGCTAGGCAACATTGAGAGGATCATTAGCAGGTCAATATATTGTATGAATCGCATCTGAAAATAAGGGAAATTATTAAATTAAATACTAAATTTTGTTTTTTGTGACTTACCATCACGCGTGTTTGGCTTATTTTATAGGTAGAATATAATGACAGCTGAGTGGAAGATGAGGAGCGTTGCCATACAATGTTATCTTTTAAGGTAGATAATACAGTGTGTAAGATTGTAAAAAAATTTGTTATGAATGAAAGTTTGAATTTGTTAGTGTAAACGTTAATTTTGAATTATCAACATTTATTCAAACATTTAGATTCAAGATATAAAAATTTAGATAAGGATATTAATAGTTAGCTGGTAGCAAAGGATAAATAAATATTATAAAACGATAAGACTATAGTTTAAAAAATTTCGTTGTGTTGGAAAGCTTAGGTGCGCAAAAATTAGGGGTATAAAAGGCTTTGTATTTCAGCCATTTTGAGGAAATCTTACAAGTTTTCGAGTGATCACAGTAATTGTGCTTAAGTTTAAATACTTTTTTTTTATAATAAAAAATAGCTTATAGTTTTATTTTATATACTTAAAAGAAATAAACTTGACTCCTAGAGTGCGAAATAGTCCTGGTGGTGAAAAAAGAGAATTCAGTGCTTCCCTGGTATCTGTGTGTGTGCTGGTCTCCGGCTTGAGCAGTGCTAGCTCAAGGAAATTTTGGGGAGACCAGAGGACAGCCGTTTTTGGAAGAGTTCAAAGATCACTTGTGGTAAAGTTCATCAGTATACCAGGTAACCGTAATTGAAACTAATTTAACGGCCAGGATAAAGTCCAAGTTAAAGAAAGACAAATTGAAAATTTTGAGGATAGAAAGCCAGTTTTATCGGCTATTTTTTTTTGCGCCATAATAGTTTTAAGTTTTATCAGCTTTTATTGTTTTTTTATTTTTTATTTTTGGTTTAAAACCCATTTTTATTTTTATACCCTTCACATAAGTGATAAGGGTATATATAAGTTTGTCATTCCGCTTGTGATTCCTTTATTATCCATTTGGGACCCCATAAAGTATATATGTATATTCTGGATCCTTATAGATAGGGAAGCCGATTTAGCGAGTCCGTCTGACCGTCTGTCCGTGTTATGTTTGAAATCAACTTTCTGAAGCCCCCCGATATCGCATAGACCCGAATGTGGTATCAAACTGTCACAGATAGTCGCGAGAAAATCGGTATTGAAATTCAGCAAAATCGCCCGATAAATGGCCGAGATTTAAGCAAAAAACCAAGACTACCTCATGTAATAATAAAAGAACAACAAAAAAAAAAAACAACAAAAAAAACAACAAAAAAAGAAAAAAACAGAATCAGTCATGTTGATATTATTGAAACACACCCAAACCAAAAATTTTATTAGTATAAGTGTTCATACATAAAACAGCGTTGCCATACAAAGCTTAATTTAAACATTTTTAAAATCGCTCCTACGGCTTCCAGAGTTCTCCTACAAAGGTAAAATGTAAGACCGACCCAAATTATTTTTTTCCTCCAAACATTTTTGTGGAACATACTTACTCTCTATCTCCAGCCCCTGACGTGGTTGCCATACAAAATTTTAAAAAATAAGGTAAAAACCGCTACAACTTCCCCGGAGTCGCCCGTAGAGGAAAAAAATGTATCACAGACCCCCATTAGTTTTCCCTCCCAAACATATTTCTAGAGCATACTTACCACCTATCTCCACGCCCTAATGGGGTTGCCATACAAAATTTACAAAAATGATAAAATGCCCACAACTTCTTCAGAGTTGGCCATAGAGCAATAAAGTGTACGACCAGCCCCCATTAGTTTGCCCTCCCAAACATATTCTTAGAACATACTTACCCCCTATCTCCACGCCCTAAGGGGGTTGCCATACAAAATTTACAAAAAGGATATGAAAATGCCCACAACTCCTTCAGAGTTGGCCTTAGAGCAATGAAGTGTACGACCGACACCTATAAGTTTCTTCTCCCAAACATATTCCTAGAACATACTTACCCCCTATCTCCACGCCCTAAGGGGGTTGCCATACAAAATTTACAAAAATTATGTAAAAATGCCCACAACTTCTTTAGAGTTGGCCTTAGAGCAATAAAGTGTACTACCGACCCCCATTAGTTTGTCCTCCCAAACATATTCCTAGAACATACTTACCACCTATCTCCACGCCCTAAGGGGGTTGCCATACAAAATTTACAAAAATGATGTAAAAATGCCCACAACTTCTTCAGAGTTGGCCTTAGAGTAATGAAGTGTACGACCGACCCCTGTTAGTTTCTTCTCCCAAACATATTCCTAGAACATACTTACCACCTATCTCCACGCCCTAATGCGGTTGCCATACAAAATTTACAAAAATGATGTAAAAATGCCCACAACTTCTTCAGAGTTGGCCTTAGAGCAATAAAGTGTACGACCGACCCCTATTAGTTTCTTCTCCTAAACATATTCCTAGAACATACCTACCCCCTATCTCCACGCCCTAAGGGGGTTGCCATACAAAATTTACAAGAAATGATATGGAAATGCCCACAACTTCCTCAGAGTTGGCCTTAGAGCAATAAAGTGTACGACCAACCCTTATTAGTTTCCCCTTCAAAACATATTCCTAGAATATACTTACCCCGTATCTCCACCCTCTAAGTGGGTTGTCATACAAAATTTGTAAAAATTAGGATAAAAACCCCTACAACTTCCCCGTCACCCGTGGAGCGTTAAAAAATGACACCGACCCCTATTTAAAAATTAGAAATATTTCATAAGTAAAAAAATGGTTAAAAATAAAAAAAGTTTGGGATTGCGAAAGGTCAATCTGAAGGGTATATAAGATTCGGCATAGCCGAATATAGCGCTCTTACTTGTTTTATTTCCAATAGCATTTTGTGAGAAAGAAAAGACAATATACATAATTATAAAAAGAAAATCCTGAAATACAATTGGAAATTTCTGAAATTCAAATGGAAAACTCTGAAATACAATTAGAAAATTCTGAAATACAACAAGAAAATTCTGAAATACAAATAAAATATTCTGAAATACAAATAAAAATTTCTAAAATTAAATTGAAAATTTCTGAAATTGAATAAGAAATTTCTGAAATTGAATTAGAAATTTCTGAAGTACAATTACAAGTTTTTGAAATTGAATTAGAAATTTCTGAAATTGAATTAAAAATTTCTGAAATTGAATTAGAAATTTCTGAAATTCAATTAGAAATTTCTGATATACAACTAGAAAGTTCTGAAATACAATTAGAAATGGTGTAGTACATTAACATGAATTCTTTGTTTACAAAAGTTACAAGACGAAAATATTGTTGAAAAAAAACAGCAAGTTGACTACAATCACCTTTATTAGTTAGAAAACAAAACAATAACAGCATTACAATTGCGAAACCTAAAGTTAAACAAACTGTTTTGAAATAAGAATTAAAATTGTTTTTGCTAACTCCATGATTTCCTGGATTTTTATTACCGAAACGTTTAATCGGCATTTTGACACCGGTATCAAGGGAAACGGTGTTTTCATACCGGTATTATGCGAAACTAATTATTTCGGTATTGGTATAAATACCAATAACCGAATTTAAACGGTTTGGGCTGCCAACCTTGCGTTTTACCACATATTTTATACGCATAAAACCACTAATGCTAATTCTTGAACCAACAAAAGCACTGTGAGCACATACAACTAAGGTAAAAGAAGGTAAACATTACAAAAATTGCGGGTAAAAAAGCACCAAGCTAAATATTCCTTTACTTAAGCTGAACTTGACTAGTTAAAACAAGATTATGCAGTCATAGATTATGTCATTGTGAAACAAGAACTTGTAGTTAAGCGACAGATCTTAAGAGCGGCAAGAACTTGAAGCCCTAACGGGCCCAATAACCGTCGAGGATCTGATCGCCACAATGAAAAGGGACGACGATTTTGCATACTGGATACTGCAGACATACTGCGGTTAAAGAATAGGGATCTAGATTCTGCGGAATAGACTCGCAGCATGCTAAGAGTTGACCTGGACGCAGGCAATAGACACAGATGGACTGGCTCAGTCAATAGGAAGCCACCCTAAGTAATGCTAAGTGCGGTTTAGGAGTAGACCAGTTCCAGGGGGAGAGAAAAAGGGGGTTTTGTCGGTATGCCAGATGGCCGACATAACCCATTGCTGACGAGCTTTGGCTCAGGGGTAGACCAGTTTTCAGGGGGAGAGAACAAGGGGGTTTTTGTCGGTATGCCAGATGGGAGATCCCGACATAACCCATTGGTCACGACCATTGGTGTATACAGAAATGCATACATAAGGAGGAAAAAACCTCCTTATCCGCAAGAAAATATTAGTATTATTATTATTATTATTATTATTATTATTATTATTATTATTATTATTATTATTATTATTATTATTATTATTATTATTATTATTATTATTATTATTATTATTATTATTATTATTATTATTATTATTATTATTATTATTATTATTATTATTAATATTATTACTATTATTATTGATAGTATTTATAATAAACGGCAATAAACATTAATATAATATGAGTAAGAAAACATAGTAAATACTATATGTAAAACGGGATATCAAGCGCGGAGCCAATGGAAAGGATAAGATAATGTAAAAAACCGTCATATGAAACAAGTTTTACTTCTGACTCTCGGCGTATACTTAGTGATTTTAATGTTCTTTTCAGTAACCATTTTATATAAAAAACTTTATTAATAAAATATTAATATAATATGATTGTATATATAAAATAAATATTATAAATTTGTATGCGTAACAGTTATAAACTAATAGATGTTCAAATATATTTATGCTTAAATAAACTTAACAACTTAAATTGGCAGTAAACGGTTATATAATATTAGTTATAAAACTTTAGTAGTTAATACTATCTGTGAAAAAGGATAGCAAACGCGGAGCCAGTGGAAATGAAAAAGTAACCTCACATCCTCCTTTCAAAAATTATTGAAAAAAATGGCATTAATTTGATTAATTGAAGTTTTCATTGCTCTTTGTCCTACAACTCCTTCAAGGTTACCCTGGGCTCACGCTGTCAGTACTTACTTAATATAAAATATTTTTTTAATATATGAACTTAACTATATGTAACAAATTTATGTAAATATGTTTTAATCAACTGTAAACATGTGTATATTCTTATTAGCTAAACCAACATACTGGCATTATTGTCACAAAATTCATAAATATTGTCAACAAAGAGCATTTGTTTAGAATTTGTTTTTTCTACAATGTTCATTGTTGAAGTCGGTTCCTTTTCGCTTTCTGTTTTTATAGGATTTTCTCCATCCGCTGGAATATTATAACTAGTTTCATCTGTGTCTAGCGTCAAACGTTTAAGATTATTAATAATTGAAATGTCCTGTTGTATTTCGTTTTTAACTTCCAATAACTCGTGTTCAGTATTTATAATTTCTTTTGCACAAGCCTCAATGTTTTTTTGTATTTGTCCTATTGACATTTCCAAATTTTTGTCGGACTTGGTATACAAATCATTGTGAAGTTTGTACATTTTACATTTATTTGTAAGTTCCCTGGTCAAAGCATATTCACGGTCATATAGCTGATTCATTTCAGCATTTTTTTGGGCCAACTTGTTGCGAACTGAACTACGTATAGAGGAATCCTTGCGTTTACGTAAAAAGTTATTACCGTTATTGCCACAATTGTGGTTGCTCTCACGTTTTCTACCATGTGTTAACCTTTTGTCCTTACGCCGGCTGGCTGAACGACGTTTACGAATCGAGCACCGAGTTTCGGATAACTTGTATAATTTCTCTTTATTTATTTTTGCTTTATCAAAAATTTCCGCCTCTTTAGTTATATCCTTTGTGCGAGGATTTTTAATTTTTGCTTCGACGTTGTTATTAAAAGTATCTAAAACGATTTGCTGCTGACAACATTTTGCATTACGATTGTTTGATAATAATATATCATTTGATTTTTGGTTAGTTCCTTTTTCGTGTATCTTAGGTTCGTTTGATTTTTTTGATTTTGAGTTACGTTTTTTACTTTTTCCAAAGCTAAGTAATTTAAGAATGTAGTTACGAATAGACGACAAAGTTGTGTTGGTTTTTAAAGCCTTTGTTAGATCAGGTATATCCTTGTGATGTTTAAGGCTTAAGCGTATCTGAAATAAAAATATACAAAATCAATAAAGGGGTGTAGGCAAAGTAAATGTTCGTATTTATATCCTTCCAATATGATTAATAAACATAAGATTACAGTTGTAATTTAAATGATATAACAAAAAGCTTTAATTTTTTTAAGTTACTTGGTAAATATAACTTAAGGTTTTTAAATGGGAAATGCAACTTATATCTTCAATCCACAACCTATTGTTGGCAACCTAAACGAATAACGGTATCGGTACCAATATTAAACAATTTGTCATTTCGGTATCGGCATTTTGATTCTATCGGTATCGGTATTTAGAAATTTCTTTTTTTTCGGTATCGATATGGGTGTCGGTATTTTGATTATATCGGTATAGGCGTGCCGGTATAGGTACTTACTTAAGGTGTTTAAAAAAAAAAAATAATGTAAATGCTCAAATATGTTGTTATATACATGTTTTTTTATTAGGCTCCTAAAAAAATAAACTGCTTACTTATGTAAGTAGGTATATTGTAAAAAAATATTTTTAAAAATTATTATAGCCCATTCGGCCTGCCCCCAAATTAAGTAATTTTATGTTTTCGGTGGAAAACAAGTTGAAATTAAGTTGTTTCCCATACATTTTGCTGTCTCCCAAATTAACTCATTGGACCTAATTTCGCCGAAAACAACTTCAAATTACAAGTAAGAGTGATATATTCGGCTATGTCGAATCTTATATTCACATTAGTCTTTCGAAACATTGAATATTCGTTTTTATTTTTAATAATTTTTTTATACATGAAATATTTTTCAACTTTTTAATAGTGATCGGTGTCATATTTTTCCCTTTTAGGGTGACTATGGGGAAGTTGTAGGGGGTTTCACCCAATTTTTTTTAAATTTTGTATGGCAACTCCCTTACGGAGTAAAGATAGGAGGTAAGCATGTTCTAGAAAAATGTTTGCAAGGAAAAATGGGTTGAGCCAGTCCTGCATTTTACCTATCCACGGGCACTCTGGAAGCTGAAGGGGGGGATTTATTTCAATTACCCAAAATTTATTTGTGTAGAGCCCCCTTAGACAATGGAGAAAGTGGTAGAAAAATGTTTGGGAGGGAAAATAAATGGGGGTCGGTCGTACACTTAATTTCTCTTAGGCCGACTCTAGGATTTGTTTTCGAACCGTAAATATTATAAAAAAATTAGTTGGTGTGGACTTAAAGTCGATAATTGTTATAGTTTTCGAGATTAAGCGTATGAAAAGTTTTCATACTACTGCTCTGCCTGCTCCTTTCTAAATAGTTTTTTTTTCAAAATCTACAATTATTTCGCACCAAATTTAAAGTCGGTAGCTGTAATAGTTTCCGAAATGAAGCGTATCAAAAATTTTTATAAAAATTTTTCGCTTGTAGGGGGCTACTGCTCCACCTTCACCTATTTCCCAATTTAGGTCGCCGTCTTCAAAGCATTCGTGTCAGGTTTTGTGGCAACAGTGGCGTTATTTACTAAAATATTAGAATGGATTTTTTCCTCAAATAATAAGTTATTTTAGGTCTTTCGCTTAAAAGTTAACCGATCTTGCTGATTTTAAATAGTTTTCTGCTGATAAATGTTTATGATACTCTGACCACTATGTGAAGAGTATAATAAACCACCGGCTTTCAAAAACTTCTTAAATGCCATTTAGTGCTTGTACGAAGGTACCATGAAAAACTCCCAACAAAAACAAAATACCCCAGCGTAAGAAAATGAAATAAAGTAAAAAAAGTGAATGAAATAAGACACAACAGAAATGAAACAACTCCCAAAAATAATGAAATAACTCCCAATAAAAATTAATTAACTCCAAAAAGTATCGCATCTATTATTAAGACTTCACCAACGTAAAATTATTCTCCAAAGAAGCTGTCCTCCTTTCAAAGGCTGGAAAAATAAACCCTAGTGGATTGTGCGTGACCTTTGAGCTCTTTATTTTAGGCTTAAAAATGGATGTTAAGCTCTAGTTAATACAAAAACTTCAGATGAGGTTTTTGTTTTTTTGTCAAATTGCTTAAATTGAGCAATTGTATATAGTGTTGCCATTAACTCGACCTTTTTGAAGAAGTGACTTATGTCATTTTCAAAATAAACGGCTCAGTTAACAGTGCTGTTGAAAGCCGGACGCAGAAAAAATAAACTTTAGCGGATTCGAACCACAAGCTTCGATATAGGCTTCGGCCGGTCACCGGACTCTACTGGTTTATATTTTAAAAAATTTTCAAGGCTAGTTATATTTTTTACATAAGTGATAAGGGTATATATTTGCTTGTAATTTCTTGATTATCCATTTACAACCCCATAAAGTATATATATTCTAGATCCTTATAGACATATCCATGCCCGTCTGCCACTCTGTCACTCTGTACGCCTGTTGAAATCAAGTTTCCGGAGTCAATTTAAGCACTACGGACCAGGTATTGGTGTCAAACTATTAGAAATATTCCTGTGATGATTGCTATTAATTTTTTTAGAACAAAATCACAAACTCCATACAAAACATGTAACATATGAAAACTGGCAACGGTGTTAAACATACATACATATATATGGATGGACATAGAAAAATACGCAAACAATTTTTTGGATGCTTGGACGTAGGTATGTATTGTCATATGGAGGTATGTAGGTACATATGTGTGTACATATGTATGTATTTATTTATGTATGAGTTGTTTTATAGTACCTAGTAAGAACACTTAAGTTTTCGTTCGTGGTTTCAGTATGAAATTACCTAATTTAGTCTGGCGGTAGGTAGAAGGAGCATGTTTACCGGCTTTTGCAATGTGTTTGCTTAGGCTCTTAAGACAATCATTGATGTCTTCCTGACTTTTTAGCGATTGGTTATCATCTGAGTAGTAGGTGCTGATGTATGCTTTTTTTTAATTTTGAACCAATAAAAATTGTCAAAATGATGATAACCCAGCATAAACTTACATTGCTTTGTAATAAAATAAAATCAAAAATCTCTTACTCATAAGCATTTTAACCCATTATTTTCACATGACGATGGCATTGGAGGCAATTACTTACCATTCTTGCTTACAAAGAGGCAGTTAAAAAAGTATTTACCATGCTCGCTTACAAAAAGGTACTTAAAAAATCTATTATTTTATTTGCATTAAAATAACCTTTCCATGGGGGCCCCATTTACTCATTGTTGCATTTAAAGTTTTTTTATTTGATGTTTTGGTTAAAACTGGCTTAAAACCTTGAGATAGAATAAGTAAAGAAATTGTCAAACTGAAACTATCTGCCTAAATTTTAGATAAGAAATAACTCATTATCTAACAACTGTTAAGTAACACAGACGGTTTGTAATAGTAGTTGAAAAATAAGAAATTTGTAATGACTAATCACTTCCAAGTTTTTGCTGGAAAATCGTAAAATCTGGCAGCTATGCATGTAAGGTTAAATTGCTTGCCAATTAGTGTGAGTATATACATACATACAAGAGTGGGTAAGTTGGTATGTTCAAATGTATGTCTTAAATTTATTAAATATTACCTCATTTTGTACACGGCTCCAAGCTTTCCAAACAGGTAAAATTGCCATGTTACCATCGTAGCTGCGTTCTATACCGCGCCAACATTCCGTTATAACGTAATCGCTGTAGTCACGCGATGCTGTTCCATCTTTTATTGCCAAAAGTGTTTCGTGTGTGAGTAAGCGTTTTTTATTGGAAAAGTTCAACAAGAAATGGCGCCATCAGTATGTACAAACATTCGTGTATGTGGTAGTTAAAAAAACGGAAGTAGGTACAGTCATCATAAAATTGTAATAAACGAAAAAAATAAACACAAAAAACATAAAACATTGTACGTATGTATATTTATTGGCTTAATAACTAAAAATAGTCTGCAGGAAGTCTAATTCTAATAATATACATATGGGTGTATGTAAGTATGTATGTATGTGCATATAAAGGGTATTTTTTAAAGAGGAGTAAAATATCCAAGTGTTAGAATGTTTCTGGTTTGTGAATAGAATTATGACCAGTGTGACCATATAAGCCTTTTTCGAGCTTAATTTAGCTTAAATTTCTTCATTTAGCCCGAAATATTTACGTTTAACTTTAAGATTTGTTTTAGATGTTGCATTAAGTTTCTTTAATAGTTTTATTAAGTTTCATTAAATTATATTTTGAGCTATATAAAAAGCTAAAAATCTGTCGTAATTTTTTCGGTAGATATCTCAATTATATTGAAAGGTATCAAGCTCCAAATTTTTTTCGAATTTACAACTTCACAGTTTCCGAAACATTGTTTTACTAAATAATAATTATACCCTTCACATAAGTGATAAGGTTATATATAAGTTTGTCATTCCGTTTGTAATTTCTTTATTATCCATTTGGGAACCTATAAAGTATATATATTCTGGATCCTTATAGATAGGGAAGCCGACTTAGCGATGTTCGTCTGTCCGTGTTATGGTTGAAATCAACTTTCTGAAGCCCCCCGATATCGCATAGATCCGTAAGTGGTATCAGACTATCAGAAATAGTCGCGAGAAAATCGGTATTGAAATTTAGCAAAATCGCCTGTTAAATGACCGAGATATAAGAAAAAACCAAGTCTACCTCCCTTTTTAAGTCCAAAACAACAACAAAGAACATACTTATGTATGTAATAATAAAAAAAAAACAAAAAAAGAAAAAACAGAATCAGTCATGTTGATATAATTGAACCACACCCAAACGAAAATTTTATTAGTATTAGAATTCATTCATATAACAGGGTTGCCATACAAAGCTTAATTTAAACATTTTTTAAATCACTCCTACGGCTTCCAGGGTTCTCCTACAAAGATGAAATATAAGACCGACCCCAATTAGTTTATCCACCCAAACATTTTTGTGGAACATACTTACCCTCTATCTCCAGCCCTTAACATGGTTGCCATACAAGATTTTAAAAAATAAGGTAAAAAAGGCTACAACTTCCCCGGAGTCGCCCCTAGAGGAATAAAATGCATCACTGACCCCCATTAGTTTCCCCTCCTAAACATATTCCTATAATATATGTACCCCCTATCACCACCCTCTAAGGGGGTTGCCATACAAAATTTGAGAATATTAGGGTAGTCACCCGTGGAGCGTTATTTAAAAGTAAAAAATATTTTATAAGTAAAAAATGGATAAAAATGTTTGGGTTTTCGAAAGGCCAATGTGAAGGGTATATAAGATTCGGCACAGCTGAACATAGCGATTTTACTTGTTTACTTTTAGCGACATTTAAAAACGCAAATCAGTACAAAAAATACAATAAAACAAAGATATAATAAAGGAATGGTATAACAAAAATAACGTAAGAAATTTTTTGTCCAAAACAAACACTTTTAAATGCGGCAATTTTAAAGTGTTTGCCGTTTTTTTTTGTTAAATCTTAAAATCTTTTAATATTTTGCTCAAAAATTTATAAACACTTGCGCTTTTATATGAAACAAATTTCTTTTTGATGTTTTTGTTTAATAGAAATCTAAAGTGTATTTTTTTTAAATAAATGAAATCAAAAAGGACCAAAATCAAAAATTTTCTTTCAATTTTTTTAACAAAAAAGCAGGCACAATAAAACATCGGAGAGCCAAGTAAAGCTCACAATTTTGATAGATTAAACTAGATTTGTTGAAAATCAAGTTATTTTAAAAGTTTGGAATTTTTGTTTCGTTCATACCACGAAAAATATCTATATAACGAAGAAATTTTTGGGAAACGCATTAAAAAATTGGGCTTCATTTTTTGGCTTAAAGTTTCAGTTTTAAGCTATTTTAAGCTGTTTTTTTAATTTAGCTATAACTTTACTTGAAAATCTAGTGACACTGCTGATGACTCTATATAACCATAGAAAAAGGAATCTATATCATTAATTCACATAAACGGAGTGGGAAGTAAACAGTAAATTACGTCTAAATAACTAAGAACTATCAAATTCAACGCATTAAACTGTGTTGCACATTTACATTGTTGAGTTTCTAAAAAATATACCCTTTAAATAATTATGCGTGCAAATTAAGTGTAATAAGTAACATGAAGCATATTTATACTTAAAACTATTTATATGTATTTTTCTCGATAATATATGCTTAAAAAATTTTGCACTAGCTTAGATTTGCGATTGCCTTTACCTTTAAAGCGCTGACAATATTCGTAATTGCCATTCCTGATTTCATCATCAATCAAAGCTTTAATTATGTCATTGCATGTAGTTTTATTGGAGACACCAGATACATAACGAGGTTCATCACAGACCCATACTGTTATTTCTTTGTGGCTTTCTTCCTAAAACAAAATAATTAAAAACATCAAATTAAATTTGAATTAAAAAAAATATTTTTAAGCAAAGCTTTAAAAATGAGTTCAACTTAATTATTTTAAAACGACTATTGTGTCACTTTTTTTAAATTCTTAGCGGCCATTCTGCCTCTAAATTGACTTTCAACTCATTGGGAAGAATCCCATTTATAACAACAAGGATAGTACGATCTCTGAAAAAAACTCGTAACAAATCGAGAACATTTTTGACTGACGCACAATGGGGTATTAGATACCAAAAGTGGGAAGCAATTGAAAAATTAAATTTTTGAAAACTTACTTCATTTGTACATTTAGTAAAAGGACAGAAAATTCTACATCACTTACAACACAATGTTGTTTATCACAACTACCATTACACCTTTAGAGCTGGGGCCAAATCGTTGCATTCGATTCGAATCAAAATTTACTTTATCGATCGAGTTGTCAATGCTTTTAATATGGGAATTCTTATAAGGTTTGGCCCCTGGGCTTTCTTGACGTTTTTATTGCATTCAGTAGAAGTTTAAACATGTGATATTTTAGTAATGTGTTTTCGATACTTTCTGAAGTAAAAATTAAAAATATAGTTGTGGCTTTGTAAGCCACAGGTTAGTAGTATTATGACTTTGTTCTTGTTTTTATGATATTAATTGTTGTTGTTCTTAATTTAATTTACGAGTGATACGGGCTTTCGGGAAAAATTATTGTAATTAGTTATAAATTTAAAGAAATAACTACAATTTATTTAAGTCGTAATACAACCAGAAGCTTTGAATTACTTGATAAAATTTTTTTCTATATTTAAAATAATATCCAAATGTTTTTGCGCCTACTACCACCATTGCAAGAAAATATGATTATTAAAACATTCACTTAGAGATAAGTATATGGGGGATTTCATGTCAAGTGACCCAACTTTTAAAACCGATGTCTTTCGATTGGAAAGAAATTTGGACCAAAGTAAGTTCTTGCAGAGAGTAGCATAGGCACAATTTTTTAACACGATCGGCCAAGAACTCTCTGAGCTAGAGGGGTTCAAAATTTGACGTTTTCGGCAAATAGGTGTTTTTTCTCATACATGTAGTTTGTTACCTTTTGCTTTTAACAAATTCGTCCCAAATACTTTCGATAGCTTTTTCTTCAATCTTCCAGAAAAAAATATTTTTAAAATTAAAAAAATTTTTTTTTTCTTTTTTTTTATAAAATAATTAGAAAAAAATTTTTTTTTCCAAATATGCCCATTTTTTTTTTTTTTTTGCTCAAAAGAAAGCTTAAGTCTTTTGCTTGAAGTACTTGGAGGTCGCTTAGTGGGATGCGAGTGGAATATCTATAAAAATAAATGTTTTGTAACTCAAGGCAGAGGTTTTCCAATTTTCGCGTATATTATATTTTAATTTTTTTTCTTATTTATGTAAAATTATTTCTTAAGCAAAAAAAAATTATTTTATGTTAAGAAACAAAATAATTTAACCTTTCCGACGGCATGCATTGAAAATATTAACAAAATGTGTTCAGACATTGCCATATAAAAGTGATTTTATTCCAGAGGCCTACAATTTTGTTGGTAATGCAGTGTCGAGTGTATGAGACTTTATTTGGTACTTGCATACCGTCGGAAAGGGTAAATTATTTTGTTTCTTAGCATAAATAATTTTTTTTTTTAGCTTAAGAGAAAATTTTACATAAATAGCAAAAAAATCAAAACAGAATATACGCGAAAATTGGAAAACCTCTGCCTTAAGTTACAAAACATTTATTTTTATAGATATCCCACTCGCATCCCACTAAGCGACCTCCATGTTCTTCAAGCAAAAGACCTAAGCTTTCTTTTGAGCAAAAAAAAAAAAAAAAAAAATGGGCATATTTGGAAAAAAAAATTTTTTTCTAATTATTTTTTAAAAAAAATAAAAAAAATTTTTTTTTAATTTTAAAAATATTTTTTTCTGGAAGATTGAAGAAAAAGCTATCGAAAGTATTTGGGACGAATTTGTTAAAAGCAAAAGGTAACAAACTACATGTATGAGAAAAAACACCTATTTGCCGAAAACGTCAAATTTTGAACCCCTCTAGCTCAGAGAGTTCTTGACCGATCATGTGAAAAAATTGTGCCTATGCTACTCTCTACAAGAACTTACTTTGGTCCAAATTTCTTTCCAATCGAAAAAAAAGTTGGGTGACTTGACATGAAATCCCCCATATATATAAATTTGTAATTTCTTAAATATTCATTTGCGATCCTACACTCAAAAAATTGTTAATGTAAAATCAATGAAAATCTATTTAACATAGCTGGATATTCATTTAAAAACCCTCCAACAAGATATTCATTAAAATTAACAAAATATTTAATTTAAATTTAGACATCATAAAATTAACTGGCATATTCGTCTAAAACTAACTAGATTTTCTGTCATTAACAGCAAAATACAATGTATCAAAAAAAAAAAAAAATAAAATTAAATATTACTAAAAAATAAATGACAAAATTAACTTCAACTGAAAATCAGTATTTTTGTTTATTTGAGGCTTTGAATAACCCTTCAAACAAGTTAAAAAAAATATTGTATTAAAATTTAACTGTGTTTTCATTTAAAAACAACTTTACGTAATACTTCCTAAATAACTTTCAGTCAGTTACTGTAATTATTTTTTAAGTGCACTAAGTATGTGCCCCAGGCGCTCTAGCTCAAGCTTTTTAAAAATTTTCTGGGCGGTCTTTATAAATTTTCCATTTTTGTTTCAAATGCAAAATGCCAGCCTTTAATTTCGGTGTAAGCAGTTTGTTTTTATAAATTTCCTAAAATTTTAATGAATCTGCAAGATATGAAATTAAAATTTCTAAATCAGTAAATGTATGTAGTTATATTCTAAAGCAAAAGTTGAGGGATGTTGAACAAATAAAGACAGATTAAACTAAGAGTATGTAGTCCTCGATGCGGTAGTATATTTCGACATCTTCAAAATGATTTTTTCTTTCAAATCTTGGCTTTTCATTTAAAATTCCCATTCCAACGCAAATACTTTTTATCTCTTCAAAAATAGTTTTAAATTCTGTTTCGGCTTCATTCCGTTTAGTCTCAAGACACATTATTAAGGTTTTTATAAAAGATGATCCTTTTTGTAAATCTATACCCTGCTTTTGTAGAATTACATTAAGTGGTTGTGTGACAGTAAGTATATCATTTAAAATATGTTATCCGCAAATATATTCGAAAGTGCTCAGAGAAGTTCTTAATAATAAAGCTTTTGAAGACGTATACCTATCTTTCCTCTCGGGTATATTTTTCAATGCCTCTACTATGTGCTTTTTTCTAACTGCAAATTGTAAAATCGCTCCACGGCTTGTTCACTTGTATTCTACTCTGCATCTTCCAATAGGGGGATTTCTGTTGTCCCACCTTGTATTTAGAACACCAAAAATTGTAATAGTCGCGTATCGGCATTTTAAAGAGCATTTTAAAAGCCACACTTGCCAAATCCTCCCTTCATATGCGAATGATCATGATATCTTTGAAAGGATAGAACAAAAGGTAACTGATGCTTTTCTTCGAGCTGAAAAGAATCAGCATATATGGGTCTTATGGTGAACGAGAACAAGACCAAAACAACGCTTGCAACTGCTAGGCAAACATCATGACGACGAAATGATGAAATTGTTAGGGCTGGTATCTGCAACAAAGAGTTTATATACCTTTGCTCCACCATCAATTAAAT
Source organism: Melanophora roralis (assembly GCA_963583895.1). NCBI lineage: Eukaryota > Metazoa > Arthropoda > Insecta > Diptera > Rhinophoridae > Melanophora > Melanophora roralis. Next base: position 69,497,918 of record OY757189.1, on the reverse strand, counting down.
TTATAATGTTTGCATTAAAATAAAGCGAGAAACAATTCAAGAAAATAGATGCTTCTTAAAGCCAAGCAGACCATTTAAGAACAGAGCGATTGCGTTGGATGGGACGGCTACGCAGACAGGGAAGGCTAGTAAGCGAAGAAATGCAAATCTAAATGCTTGGAAAGCATTCAATTGTTAGGCAAAAAGTAAGTAAATTTCTTTTTAAAATTTAATTTTCCATGCACAAAAAATGGAAAACAAACGATTGTATAACTTTTCTTTAGACCGTAAAATAATAACAAAATGACAAAAAAAATTTCAGTTGTGGCCAATTCCACGTAAAACGGCCCAGAGTACGAAGGTATTGGTTTTTTATTAAAAAAACGATAAATTTACGCCTAAAAAAGAATAAATATGATCGAAATATAAAAAAATTGGGTAATATTTTATTTTATTTTTCACAAGAGCTTATGATGAACCCATACTCAATGTTGTTTGTTTTTATATTTTGATGAAAATATTACACCCGTCACATTTTCTAACAGAATTTCAATTAAGCAAAACAGTTATTTGTAGGAATAATGAATTAAATACAATTATGATAAACCCATTCTCAAAAATATTTTACAAAATATAATCTTAAAGTAAAAATTCCTTAAAATTAAAATTTTGTAAGGTCACGCCTGTCACAGTCTTCAAGTGTTAATTGTGACCTGAAATTATGTTCTTTTAGTGTCTACTTAAAAACATGAAAATCATAGCCTTTTTACAAATTTGAATTTTGAACTGCTTGAGTTTTAAGCAAAAGTGTGAGCGAAATTAACACACCCGTCACAATGAAATTGCACTTATATTAAAAAAAAAACACCATACGTTTTTTTTTGCTAAACGAACACTTATACAGACCAGTTTGGCCTAGTGTTCCTAATATTCTAAAAACTAAAAATAAACATTTTCTTAAAATATAATACATAATTTTCCGATTTATAATACTTCAAATATAGAAAGGGTTTCCCAAAACTATTTAAGACTAAAAAAAAAAATTAAGAAATTTATAGTCGGTCAAAGCCGACCAAATTATTCCATACGCCGCAATTTATATTATGTTAGTTACGCATAAGTGTAGGCCGGTTGAGGTGGTGTCAACTTGATTTTCGTGAGGTACGCTCGATAGGAATCAATCTTCAAATATTTAGTTAATTCATTTTTAATTTATAGGGTTTGTTGTTGGTTAAGTTTGTCTATATGCATTTCATTGGTTCTTACACCAAATCATCAGTAGACTTCAACCAATGAAATGCATATAGACAAACTTAACCAACAACAAGCCCTATAAATTAACAAGAAAATTGGGATTAAATCCTAAATAATTTAAAAATTGTGTTAATTCATTTTTATTTAAAAAAAAAAATGTCATTAGACAGATGTGCAAAATTTTTGGAAGATGAAGTAATATTCAAACGAGTTACAAGCCAGAGTTCTTATTCCAAAAGAATATTTGTATGGAGACTACGTCGAAATATGAAACGCTCATTATCTCAAGCAATAGGCTTCGTGTCAGTACCAAAAAAACTTACCTATGTAAGATTTCATTAAGATATTCAAAATTTTAAAAATTGCGACTTGTACTTTAAGTGCAAGAAAACAAAAACACTCAACCGGATGGACGGACATGCTTAAATCTACTAAAAAAGTGATTCTGAGTCGATTGGTATACTTGAAGGTGGGTCTCAGACCATTATTTTTAGGCGTTAATAAATAAATAAATAAATAAACAAAAAAGAAAGCAAAGAAAATGAAATGTGAGTTAAAGCGTAAAATAACTTACCACTGTACTGTTGACGCCGTATAATGAAATTGAGCGGCTACGACGACTATGACTACTACGGTAACTTCCGCTTTGGTAGTGTTTGTATTTGTAATAAAGACGTTGTTCCTTTTCCGTTACCTCACAGATTGGAATAAAATTGGCATTTTGATGTTCATGACACTTATAATTATTATTACAATTATTGTTGTTGTAATTTTTATTATTATTTTTAAAGATGTCCTTTCTATTTGTTGGTGGCAGTATTGGACTATAACGATTAATTTCTTCTGGTATATTTAACAATGACGGACAAACTTCAAGATTTTCATCGATAAGTGTGGAATTTTGCTGAGGAGCCATGTTTTTTAACAAAAAATTATTCTGTAAAAAATAAATTAAATATAATTTATTTAATATTTTTCTAAGTTGCGCTAAAAAAAAGAAAAATTTTTCTAATACATGCATATGTATGTATGTATAGGTATGTACATATGGATTGCTGTATCATATATGTACATGTGTATGTATGTATATGCAAGTTATAAATATATATGTTTAAATAAATGTGCATGGAAGTATGTACATATTAGACATCTGCAGCGGATAAGAATTCAAGTAAGTAGCGAAACTCGACGTAAAAGCGAGTTTGTACTTGTAGTCGCTCGCAGTGTGCGAGTACGAAACATAATTGAACAGTAGTTTGTCAAATACCAACAGTTATTTATGAGCTCGCTACAGAAAGAACAAAATCTAATTTATGAATTGAAAAAATTTTTAATAAATTCCTTTTTTTTTTTAATTATAACAAAAAGCCCGAGTTGTATGTAGCAAACGATTGGCACTGTAACAGGAGATTAGAAAAAGCAACAAATTGTTAAACATTCATACAAATTGAAAATATAGGTACCTACAATTATATGTAAGTATGTATGTAAACTATTTTGTAAGTAGCGTCTTTTTGTCTCAAGTTGTTGTTGTTTCTAACTCAACTTTTTTTTAGGTTTCTTCAGGGCCATTACAGTTGTTGTTGTTAACGCATGTGTGTGGTTGTCATTGTTGTTTTTTTTTTTTTTTTTTGCTAAGTAACATCATTTTCAATAATAACTTTTTATTGTTGCTTTTTGCATAGATTTTTCGTATGGGGTTGTTTTTACAGAAAAATATTTTTAACAAATTATAGAATCTTATAGCTGTTGCAGCAGGAGCACAGGAAAAATAATAAGCAAATATCAATATAATTTTCTAAATATAGGATAACATGTTATGATCAGTGCTGTCATGTCGTGAAATTTATATTTTGTTTATTTGAATTTTGACATGCAAATAACATTGCTATTTATTTAAAGGTTTTTTTTATATATTAAAATAGTTTAAATATAAAAATGCTGTAACGAAAACGTATGTTGGCTTAGAATTTCTTAATCTTTATCTTAAAAACATTTTTTAGTCAAACATAGAAACAAATTATATTTCTCATAATTCTTGAAAATATAATACGACAACACTAGCAATGAACCCGTTGATTTTGTTGTTTTGGGCGTCGCATTCTTAATTTTTTTTTTTTGGGCTTTTCCACAGTCATTAGCATTTGTTAAAGGGTGTTTGTTGTAGTAATTTATTGATGGTTAAAGGGATTTTTATTGCTTTATTTATGCAGGAACAAATTTGATATATGTATGTGTATGCAACATTGTAGGGTGATACATTTATGCTTCTAGTTGTTTTCACAAAAATACTAAATAAATCCGGACCAATACTTTAAAATCCATTTGTTTATTTTATTTTTATAAATTATTTTATGTTTATTAAATACCAAAGCTTAATATTTATATTTTAATACCTTTGGGAAATTGTGTTTGCGTTTTCTATGAAACAAAAAAATAAATCATTTAAAATGTCCATAATTCCGATATTAGCGATATGCTTTCTCACAACATAATTAAAAAATTCCAAAAATTGTTAAAAACCCCCAACAACAATAAAAGGGAAAAAGTTCATTTTTCTATAAAATTCTAATTTGCATATATGTATGTATATGTGTTTGTGGTAATCCCAAAAAGTGCTGAAACACACAGGCAGTTTCTCGATCTATCTCTCTCACTCTTTTTTTAAAACCCTTGTAAATGGTTTTGGCCTTTTCCATCATGCCGGTATAAATAATGTCAACAGTTCTGATATTCGCGACATGTTTTCACACAACACAGTTTAAAAGTTCCAACACTTACCATTCATTCTACCTACATACACTGAATCAATTAAGTCTCCGTACAGATTATGTCTTATATATATTACTAATTTATTATGTCTCAAAAATGTTTTTGATAAATACTTTTAATTTTTTTTAAAAACAAATTTTATTAATTATAAAATTACATAAAACTAATATAACAATATTCATTAAAAACATAAAAAAATTAATTCAACTTCATTAAAATCAATCCCAAAAAATCCGTACAGTCCATTGTTTTTAGATTTTCAGCCCTTATGCTAACTTTTAATACGTAGTTGGTCCTCCTTTATTGGAAATTACGGCATTTAATCGGCTTTTCATTGAATGTACAAGTTTTCTTGTAGTCATAGGATCTATTTTGTCCCATTCGTCCCTAATAACCGCTTTAAGCTGATCTTTACTCGATATAATGTGTTGCCGGATCTTTTTTTTCCAAGTGGTCCCATAAATGCTCAATCGGGTTGAGATCGGGTGACTGCGGTGGGTGGTTTAACTGCTTTGGGACATTGTAAATGAGCCACTCCTTTATTACTCCAGAGGTGTGCTTAGGATCGTTGTCCTGCTGGAAGTAATACAAATGTCCCAAACCTAATTTTTCTACACTTTGCTTTAGGTTTTCTTTTAGAATGTTTAAATACGCAAATTTATCCATTGTATTTTCAATAAAAACGAGGTTGCCAACACCAGAAGAGGCCATACATCCCCACACCATTACGTTACCTCCACCATGCTTTACAGTTGGGGTCAAATGCTTTGGATTCATTTCTGTATTTGGCTTTCTCCATACTATTCTTCTTCCATCTGACCCAAAAACATTAAATTTGCTTTCATCATATTTGCCTTGCGGACATACGGCTAACCCGGCCATTATATTCATTTCTTTTAAGGACGTTTCTTACCGTTTGGGGGTCAACAACGATTCCATCACTTGTTTTTAGGTTTCCTGCAATAACACACGCACTTATTTTGGGATCATTGTTTACGGTCCGTATAATTCTCCTCTCCAAGTGTTTGTCTATTTTTCTTGGACGGCCAGTTCGAGGTTTGTTTGCCATTGTCCCAGTTTTTTTATATTGCTGAATGACGTACTGAATAGATGAACGTGGTCTTTTCACAATTTCACTAATTTCCAATAGGCTTTTTCCATTATTTCTGAGGTCAATGATAATTTTTTTGGTGCTTATAGAAATTTCCTTATTTTTACATTCCATAATTATCAGTTTTAATTTTTAACACCTTAATTTAGAGAAACCACTACTTTCTTTGATAAATAATATTTTTTTAGATCAAAAAAAAATGTTGGAGGATCGTTATAATACAAAAACAAAAATTGTACGGAGACTTTTTCGTTGTAAAAAATTAGTGTTGCCATATAGAAGTCATTATTACATGATCCTATTTGAAATACATCTCATAAAGTTGCCATAGTCTACTTCACTAGTAGGCTAAGATTAAATTAAAATGTTAAAGTTTGAGAGATATTAGGTGTTTAAGGTAAATATATAAGCTTAATTACGAACAAAACAACTGTACGGAGACTTATTTTATTCAGTGTATATAACAAAAATCTCAAACCGTATAGGTACTTGTGAGATAAAAAGCTTAAGATTTTGTATTAAATACAGCCAGAAACTAGAATTGATTATTAACCTAAAATACCGTTCTTTTAAGTATTATTTTATTATAGGTAGGTTTATGAACTAACGCCTTATTTGAAAATTATTCCATAGATATCTGTCAAATAAGCTTTTAATAAACCTACTACAATTAGTATGAATACAGCCGTTTAACTACATATACGTTTTTTTTATCTGGTAGTAAGTTTGTGTAATATTAAACGCAATAACAACAGTTTAAAAATTGTTTTTGTTACAATAACAAAACATGCACAATATGCACATCTTAAAAGTTACAATAAAAACATAGGCCGCTATTTCTTTTTTTAAATAACAAATGTTTTTCAAGTCGAAAATTTTTTTCTTTAATATAACACCCTTTTGCCAATGCCTGCTGCCGTCGAAAGATTGTTTGTCTTATGCAACAATGCGTGGTTCTCTTTCAGACAAAACCTTCTATTACTAAAAGTTATTAAGGACTTATAAAACATATACATTAAGGGTCTTATTCATAAACGTACAATAGTGTACATTAAAGGCTTATTTGACAAGTATATATGGAATAATTGTCAAATAAGCCTTTAATAAACACTATTGTACATTTATGAATAAGACCATAAATATTTATATTACATTTTTAAATATTAAGCTTTGGTATTTAATAAACATAAAATAATTTATAAAAATAAAATAAACAAATGGATTTTAAAGTATTGGTTCGGATTTATTTAGTATTTTTGTGAAAACAACTAGAAGCATAAATGTATCACCCTAAAATGTTGCATACACATATATCAAATTTGTTCCTGCATAAATAAAGCAATAAAAATCCCTTTAACCATCAATAAATTACTACAACAAACACCCTTTAACAAATGCTAATGACTGTGGAAAAACCCAAAAAAAAAATTAAGAATGCGACGCACAAAACAACAAATTCAACGGGTTCATTGCTAGTGTTGTCGTATTATATTTTCAAGAATTATGAGAAATATAATTTGTTTCTTTGTTTGACTAAAAAATGTTTTTAAGATAAAGATTAAGAAATTCTAAGCCAACATACGTTTTCGTTACAGCATTTTTATATTTAAACTATTTTAATATATAAAAAAAACCTTTAAATAAATAGCAATGTTATTTGCATGTCAAAATTCAAATAAACAAAATATAAATTTCACGACATGACAGCACTGATCATAACATGTTATCCTATATTTAGAAAATTATATTGATATTTGCTTATTATTTTTCCTGTGCTCCTGCTGCAACAGCTATAAGATTCTATAATTTGTTACAAATATTTTTCTGTAAAAACAACCCCATACGAAAAATCTATGCAAAAAGCAACAATAAAAAGTTATTATTGAAAATGATGTTACTTAGCAAAAAAAAAAAAAAAAAACAACAATGACAACCACACACATGCGTTAACAACAACAACTGTAATGGCCCTGAAGAAACCTAAAAAAAAGTTGAGTTAGAAACAACAACAACTTGAGACAAAAAGACGCTACTTACAAAATAGTTTACATACATACTTACATATAATTGTAGGTACCCTGCCGTCAAATGAGTAGCTAACTACAAAAAAAAAACTAACTTTAAGTTAGCTTTTATAGACTAACTTAAAGCCAACTACTACGCAATGCAAAATTTGCATTAACCAAAATGTATACAAACACTGCGCAGTATTTTTTTTTTAAATAAGATTAGATTGCTTTAACAAATCAAGCAGAAGAAAACTTGTTCTTTCAATATATTATTTTACATTTAAAAACAAAGTGTCTCGGTGGCCTAGAGGTAATGCGCTTGTGCTGCAGTTCAGAAATCCCTGGTTCGAATCTCAGCGTCGGTAAATACAAAAAATGAAATTTTTAAATTGTAAATATTAATTATAAATAAAATATAAATAAAATATAAAGTTCTTCTTCTTTAATAAAGCGCCCCATATGTCAAAAAAAATTACATTTAGTTTTAAATCAATCTTTTTTGGCTTAAATCAAGTACGGTTTCGAACTTAAATCAATCTTTTTTTGGCTTAATTGTGGCTAAAAGTAAGAAATTCGTAACTTATAGTTAATTAAAAAAAACCAACTTAAAGCTAACTTAAAGTAGTAAGTTTATAGCTAGCTACAAAACGTTAACTTTAAGTTAACAGCTATGTAACTAACTTCAAGTTAATTAAAAGTAATGCAGAATCGGACAATTGACTACTTCCTAGGACATCGCAATGTTAAAATAGTTAGTTAATTCCATATAAAAGTAATGCAAGTGTCAACCACCACTACTTGAGAAATAGTTAGCTTCAAGTTAATTTTAAGTTAACTGAATGTCCGACAGGGTACCTATGTTTTCAATTTGTATGAATGTTTAACAGTTTGTTGCTTTTTCTATTCTCCTGTTACGTTTGGTACATAAAACTCAGTTTTTGTTAATTAAAACGTTTAAAAATGTCTGTCTGATGTGTTACAACGAATTTTTTTGTGTTATTTATGTACTTCATCACCAACTGAAAGTTTTTCGGCAGAAAGCAAGTAGTCTCAAATAAAAAACTCTGTCAAGTAACATCGATTACATAGTTGATGATGAGCGAGTTCATAGAAAAAGATTCTTATTATTTAGAAGTACTACAAATAAGAGTTCATCCCTTAAAATACTCAAGTATACTACAAGTTCGAGTAAATTGGTGCAGCTCTCTAGTACATATGTATGTTCTCTAAATCATGCAATTTAACATTTTCCCAAAAACAGTCATGCAAGCATGTAATTTAAAAGGCAAAAACCCATGTTGCATATTTTGCCTTTTTAGAATATGTATGGATGAAAATGGTTGTTACAGATTTTGAACTTTTAAGCAACTAAATTAAAAACAAAATCACCTCAAAGGATATTTTGCTTTTTTTCTGCTGTTTAGCCTGTATTGAAAAAAACCGCCACAAAGTTGGCAATTTTTTTTGTCTTTGTTTACACTAACGATCAATTTAGATTTCAACAAACGATAAAATAAATTACCTTGTTCTCATAAAATTCTAACGATAATTTTACCTTAGTTTTAAATATTTTGGCAAGACTTAAAGGAGTCAAAGACGAATTCTATGTGGCACGTACATACATACACGTAAACAATAATAAAAGGTGAACACGAATATGTGTTGGTAAAAACTAAAATATTTGAGTACGTAATAAGCTCAAATGGAATTCAAACTTTGTGTTTTATTTTAGGTTTATTTCATGTTACGTTCTCGAACGTACAATAATGAAATTAAGTTTTACTATTCCGGAAGCTAGCAGTAAATTTTCTGCGGCTATAGTTTATAAAAAAGGATTTTAATTTTGAGCATAATTTAGTATGCACTTAAATATCAAAGTAACATACATACATAGAAAGGGCGTAGATCGATTTTTTTTTTGTTACTTAACATGGAAAACAAAACACTTAACAAAATTTGTAAAAATTGCCAGGGGCTTGTTTGCAATTTTTAATAAGGAGGCGACAAATTTTGTTTTGAATCAAAAAAAAATATAATAATTTGTGTGGAACTTGACATTTAATTGCCAGATTAATCAAGAAACGCTATTTAAAAATAAATTGAGTTTGGCCTTTTTATATTAAATCATCGATATATAAGTTTTGTATGACAGTATGAATATATGAACAGGCATATAACGTCAATTAAGAAAAATATACTTAAATAGCAGTTTTATGAGCGATGGTTTTTATTTCACTTTAAGAGTTCAGGGGGTGACACATTGCGTCCTTCATTCGCCTCTTTTTTCGTCTAACACCTGAGATGCAAAAACAGGTTAATGAACGGTGCGAAGAAGGGGAGGGGGGGGGGGGGCAACGTCCAGTAGTTTGACCTGCTGTTTTTATGTACATTTAGTTTGTTGTTGTGTGGTTTATTTAATTTTCGTTAACGACGTATTATATGTGACGGCCTTTTTCGTCCGCACGTTTAAAACTGTTTAAAACGGGGACGGATGACATACGACGGACTCTTTCGAAGATATTACAGTAATTTAAATCATTGGTATCTAGCTTTTGTACGTTAATATTTATACTTTTTATAAAATGTAAATAAATGGAGCATAAAAAGTGGAGTTTGTTCAGTGCTCGGGATTCGGCGTTTTCACAAATCTTTACCGAACACTGACCGAACTTTTCCTGAAAGACGAATATTTAAAAATACAGGTGTTTAGTGTTATGTAAGACAAAAAATGTGTTTTTTAATTAAATTATGAAAACTTATATTTGTGCCTACAAAAGCATTAGCTTTTTTCGGTCTTTACGTAATTTCGCATATATTTATACCCTCCACACAGTGATAAGGGTATATGTATATACTTAAGTTAGTCATTCCGTTTGCAATTTCTACAATATTCACTTTAGATCCCATAAAGTGTATATATTCTCGATCCTCATAGGTAGGGAAGTCGATATAGCCATATCCGTCTGTCCGTCTGTATGTCTGTTAATTTTAAGTTTTTGGACATAAATAAAGTTGCACAGAAAACGTTTTGGCATCAAAAAATCAGAAATATCCCTGTGGCAATCTCAGCAAAATTGGTTCACTATTGGCCGAGATATAAGCAAAACCCCAAAATTACCATTTTTTTCAGGACAAAGTCCGTCCATATATCCCTATATATCTCAGTAAATACAACCACTCTTGCCACAAAACTTAGCACGGATACTTTGGAGATAGACACCTAAATTAGGGATAAAGTTTTTCAGATAGTTTAGGGGAAGTGGTGTTTCCCCTACAATTGCACAAATTTTATGAAATATTTCATGCGCTAAATCTGAGAAAATATAACAGCTATAGAATTCATATGTCCTACAAGAACTTATTTTACAATAATGCCTACATTTTGCGAAAAAGTTATTTTATTAGGAGCAGAGGAAGGGGTAGCCCCTATACAAATAAAGAATTTTTATAAAATTTTCGATACGCTATATCTCGGTTGGTTGCCCGCATGAAATAACGTTAAGTCCTAATTCAGATTCGGAATCATACAAAGCACGACCTCTTGTACTAATAACGCGAGAACCTTTGCACGTATGCTTAGCGTTATATTCTCCAGCGACTACTAAGCGGGGAAATAAACATTTGGAAAAACGGTTGAGGTGATCCTTCGTTATGGAGAATCTGGGTGGACAACACACTGACTAAATAACTAGGGCACGGAAGAATTCATCAACGCAGACGTTTGTTGCTTGTATACTCGTATAACATTCGCAGAGACCACCCAGGGATCCTTCGAATCGTAAAAAGGTTAGCCACTTATTTTAAAAGTGCTTTTAGATGTTTGGTTATTAAAAAATGCTCGAGCTCGTTTTTTTGTTCGCGGATGCCGTTTGCGTTCCAGAAACAAACTCTAAGGGAGTTCATGGCCTTTCAAGCATAGCCTGCAAAAGAGCAGACTGTATTTTTTGCATTACTTGCAGCGTGCCCGCCGTTTGCGCCATGATCTGAGTAAATTGTTTAACCATATTGTCAATTACGGCTAAAATTGGGACCAGTTGGTTCTTTTGTTGACACATCTTGTAGTATTGTTGGCTGGTTAGTCTTACTTGTGTTGGGCTGGTTAGAAGCATTAGCTGTATTGTTGTTAGCTGTGCTAATGGGGGCATATTTGTAGTTGGTATTTTTAAGTGCTGGGAAGGGGCAGAAATTATTTTCGGCTTGGATGAGCGCTTAACTTAATCAAAAACAGGGCAAACCCTATAGTTGGCCGTGTAGTTTCCACCGCAATGGCTGCATTTCTTTACCCTAGGATCATCTTTTGGTTTGTCGCATTTGGTCGTAGCATGCAGGTACCCACACACAATGCAAACAGAAGCAACTTACGAAAAGTTTTGCTGTCCCCATATTCTTGACAGTTCAAGCACTGTACGGGTCCAGATCGCTTATGTGGCGCTTCAGCAGCAACTCTACGGCGCAAAATATTTTTTTAATTCATAAATGGGTTGAGTTTCATTTTTCTTTAAAGTTACATTACCAGGTTCAAGCTACACTTACCAGGTTGGGGATACCCTTCTCTGTTTCTATTGTTTAATTCAGATTTGGCTTTTAAGCCTTTGCTGCACAAACTGGCCTTAATCTCATTCGGGTCAACATTCGAATCAATTCCCTTAAAAACGACCTGGAGACCTTTTGAGTTCTTAAGTTGTTAGGTGTAAAAGTTGTTGGTGAGTTTTTCAAGTATAGAACACTTATATAAATTTGGCACACTTGCACTTAAATTGTCTTTAACTATTTTTGGGTTTTCCCTTAAATAGTTCTTATTATATTCTGGGTCTCTAATGTTTTCATTGCTAACGCTTGTGGAGCTTAACACAATGTAAGCATTTTGGTTATTAGGCCCACTGTCACGAGGATTATTGTAACTCATTAACCGTTAGTTTTTATATTTAGTTGTTATTTTTTTCTTTACTCAATTATTAGAAATATATTTATATTAGATATATAAATATGTTTCAAATAGGTGGCAAAAAATTTTAATAATATACATGGGGGATTTCATGTCAAGTGACCCAACTTTTTTTTTCGATTGGAAAGAAATTTGGACCAAAGTAAGTTCTTGCAGAGAGTAGCATAGACACAATTTTTTAACACGATCGGTCAAGAACTCTCTGAGCTAGAGGGGTTCAAAATTTGACGTTTTCGGCAAATATGTGTTTTTCTCATACATGTAGTTTGTTACCTTTTGCTTTTAACAAATTCGTCCCAAATACTTTCGATAGCTTTTTCTTCAATTTTCCAGAAAAAAATATTTTTAAAATTAAAAAAAATTTTTTTTTTTCCAAATATGCCCATTTTTTTTTTTTTTGCTCAAAAGAAAGCTTAGGTCTTTTGCTTGAAGAACATGGAGGTCGCTTAGTGGGATGCGAGTGGGATATCTATAAAAATAAATATTTTGTAACTCAGGGCAGAGGTTTTCCAATTTTCGCGTATATTCTGTTTTGATTTTTTTGCTATTTATGTAAAATTTTCTCTTAAGCTAAAAAAAAATTATTTATGCTAAGAAACAAAATAATTTAACCTTTCCGACGGTATGCAAGTAGGCCTCTGGAATAAAATCACTTTTATATGGCAATGTCTGAACACATTTTGTTAATATTTTCAATGCATACCGTCGGAAAGGTTAAATTATTTTGTTTTCCAATCGAAAGACATCGGGTTTAAAAGTTGGATCACTTGACATGAAATCCCCCACATACATATAAGCAAATGCTCTAATTAGCACTCGTGTGCACGTCCGCACACTACAAGATAACGAATGTATCGAAAATTTTTAAAAATTGTTCTTTTGTATTGGCGCTGAAAAAAATTTTTTCCCTAATTGAGGTCTCTATCTTCAAGGTATCCGTGCAAAGTTTTAGGGCTGTATTTACTGAGATATTTTGGGATATTTTGGGTTTTCAAATATATCTCGGTCACTAGTGAACCAATTATGCTGAGTTTGAAAACCGATTGTCTCAGGGATATTTTTGATTGTTTGATACCAAAACGTTATTTGAGTCCAGAAACTTGATATAAATAGACACACAGACGGACATGGCTATATCGACTTCCCTATCTATAAGGATCCATATGTATATATATTTTATTGGGTCGCAAATTGATAATAAAGAAATTATAAACGAAAACCTTTTGGTAGTAGAAACGAACCTAAGCTATTACATCTGTGTATCTTAGTTATTTGAATTACAACTCCTAGAAAATTTCTCTATCACGTTCATTTTTGGAAACTAAATCAATTGACCTTTGACAACTGCAGGGTAATAGCATGAACTGTATAAAGACCGTAGTCATTCATATAAAAATGTACATTTACATATGAAAATGTGTTGGTAATAGTTATTGTAATGAGTACTTTGCGTGTTCCGTATGATTTTTTTTGTTAATAACCATTTATTATAAAAATTAAAAGTTTTTAATCAAGATAAAATTATACATATATTGAAACATGCATTTGTAGATTTAGCAACAAATGAGTCTTTGATTGTTGTGTATGCATTTGGTTTATACAAAACATTGTCACTGTAAAATCCTTAATGGCGCACAATGGGTTGAAACAAGGCAAAGTGGCGCTTAACGCAAGGATTAATGTTAGAGTTTCTTTTTTGTTTGAAAAGGTTTATGTCTTAATTAATAAAACAACAAAAACACTTCTTTTAAAGGAAGAGAAATATTCTAAAATATAATGTGAGTTTTGATGTTTGTTTTACTATAACGCAAAAACCGCTACATCGATTTAAATAAAATATGCTATAGGAACAACATTATACAAAACAAGTAATACAGAAGAAAAATTAAAGAGGGAAAATTCTTTTTATTATTTATTTCAGTCTAAAAAGTTTTTTCCTTAAATTTTATTTAAAAAAACTGAATAAACCGCGCAAGCTTTTTCTTGGAATATTAAAACTAACATACTGTAAAAAACAGTAAACAGAAAACATATGGCGGAAATAGAAGTCAGCTGATCAGTTACTCCTACCTTGTTCAATATACCTTGATATTAACAATTTGCTGACCTTGAAAGCACACTGCAGAAAAACTGCGCGAACTAAAAAAAAGATTTCATATATTAGTAATATTCAATTTTGTTTACCTTTTCGCAATACCTTTTTCTATTGAAAACAAGTAAGAGCGCTATATTCGGAAGTGCCGAATCCTATATACCCTTCACATTGGTCTCTTTATATACCTAGCCGAGTTATTTCGTACTGCAAATATTATAATAAAAATGCTTTTTACATGTATGTTTGTATGCATTTACATTTAAACATACATACATGTATACATATACATGATCGAACCCAATGTGCAGCGTATGACAGTAAGATATATTACAGTAAAAAGCATATAAGTACATACAACCGTTTGGGATTTGTGATTTTCATATTTAATTTATATAAATAATTTGTTTCCTTAAGTGCTTTTGAATATTGTTTTACTAAACATTTGGAATTATTTTTGCTAAAGACCGATAAACTAAAACAAATTATTTGGTATATTTACATGCATACAGATGTATGTATGCACTAGATGTCTTTGGTAGATAAGTTTTTAGCAAAATTTTAGTATTTGACGTAAAAGAGAGTATCCACTTGTATTCGCTCGCAGTGCGAGAGTACAGAATTTAATCGTAGTTTGTTAAATACAAACATTTATAAATTTGGTACAATAGATTTCCTTTGATTTCTTTTTTCTTTTCCTAAAAAAGTGAACGTTAATAAGAAAATATAAAGAGCGGTCAGGTAAAAAAGTTGTTTAACCCAACCCTAGAAAAATGATCGCTCGATTAAACGAACAATTTTCAGTCGATTAATCACTCAAGTAAAAAAAGTTACATATTTCGATTAAGGAATAGCTCGAATGAATAGAATACAACTCTCATGTATTGGCTGGTGCACCAAAGTCTATTTTGGGGCTACTTGACCGCGTACAGGAACTAGCGAAGATACTCATCGGCGACGTTGTGGTATCCAATTGTCTTGATTCACTCGGACACCGTCATGATGTGGGGTATGTTTCGCTGTTCCATCAATACTATAATGGAATGGGCTCTGAGATATCAGGGAGCTTGTTCCTGAAACCCGGAACTTTTTGCGTGATACACGTTTTTCTAGAAGAGCACACCCATGCGTAGTAGACTGGTCAGTTAGTCGCACCACTCATTACAGGGAGAATTCCTTCTTCAGTCGCACGGTTTGTATGTGGAATAAACTTCCTAAAGATGTCTTTCCTGTCACAGTAAATATCGAGAAATTAAAATTAAATATCCACAAATACTACTCCCTTTATACTCCTTTCCATAACCTATTTTCCTGATACCAACACAATGCAATACGTGTATAGGGGCTATCCCCTTTGTGCTGGTTATTATTTAAAAAAAAAATTTGGGTTATCCCAGTTTTTACTGTTCATTTTATCTCTCGTTAAAAAAAATATAATAATAAAAATGCGTTTTAGTTGATTATAACTTCAAGCAACATTTGCGATTAAACATATTTTCGGTGATAAAAGTACAAAGTACCTTTGCACTCTTGTTAGGTATCATACGAAGAGAACGATAGACAATTTTTAATGCACAAAATATTGCTTAAACGCTTTAAAATATAATAATAAATATAATGAATCAGTACTTATCAATCACGTTAACCTAAAGCGTAAGT
Organism: Melanophora roralis; assembly: GCA_963583895.1. Lineage (NCBI taxonomy): Eukaryota > Metazoa > Arthropoda > Insecta > Diptera > Rhinophoridae > Melanophora > Melanophora roralis. The sequence continues at coordinate 69,482,097 of OY757189.1, read as the reverse complement.
AATCATAAGTAAATCCCAACCAGCTGGATCAGCACCAAAGACGAAAAACTATGGCGGTAAGGTTATGATCAAATCTATTATAAGTTACTGTAATCCTGCCAGACAATTGCTGAGAGTCTGTACCTAAATGCAAGTTATTTGCTTAAAGCTTACGTTGCTTAAAAAAACGCCCAGAATTTGCCGCCATATATGAAACCGTAGTATTGTAGCCTGACAACGCTTGGCCACAGATCGCAATGCCTTTCAAAAAGTAGTTGTTGTGAAGTTCCATCATGTCCTTTTAGCTGGTTTGTTTGATGCAGAACATTATCTTTGGGATATGCTTCACTTTGCAATACGGCATTTATACTCGATTTGATGCGTTCTTCGCTTTAAAAGATTTAGAGCTCTTTCTGTGCAGAATGCATAGAGTATCAAATAAATGACAAATGTCACAGCTAGTAGTAGTCAATACTTTAAATTAATTAATATTGAACAAATGTTCTTGACAACAAAATCTAAAAATTTTCAAAATAACATTTTTCAAAATATTATTTAGGATTTAATCCCAATTTTCTTGTTTATTTATAGGGTTTGTTGTTGGTTAAGTTTGTCTATATGCATTTCGTTGGTTCTTACACCAACTCATCAGTAGACTTCAACCCAAATTCTTAAAGAACTCATGAATATTTTGTGTCTTTATACAATAACCTCATTAAACAAAATGAGAATTACTAAAAGCAACCAAAACGTTCAAGTTTTTTTAAGAATTCTAAATAATATTTTGAAAAATGTTGTTTAACAACAAGGTTTTGTTTTCGGTAGCCCCTTAATACATTTAGTAATAACCAATGGTTATTCAAATGTAAGGGGAAAAAGAAAATCAAAACAAGCGAATAGCGAATATTGGTTTGTTGGATTCATTGGCGTTTTTGTTAGACGGTACCAAAAAAATAAAAACGACTACGCCAACGCCAATCACAATAAGGGTGATTATTTGCTAGAATATACATATATAGAATATCAAAACCCGACTATAAGGGTACTCCAGGTAACAGAAGCCTGGTGATCTACCAATTATTCCTGCTTCTCCAAGCGTACTTTAGCTTATCCAAGACTAGGGTTAGTTTACTTTTACCTGGACAATATCCTCTTTTTATGTCGTCAGCGGCAGTCTTTCTACTTTTTCCGCAAATATCCGGAGTTTTTCGACTTTTTACAATCCCCTTTATTTTTTATGTGCATACAAGTTTTTATTCTTGGCATCGTCGTTGTTTAAAATGTCTTTTTACTTAAGGTGAGTGCCAACTTATCATTAAGTAAAGTTACAACATTGACACTATTTTTCTGTTTTAAAGAGGAGTTTTTCTTTAATAATAATAATGTGGTATTCTTATAAAATTTAACGTAATCAAACAGTGTCCTCCTTATTGAGGAAAATGTCCTATTTTTTATCAATGTAGGAATGGTAATCCTATCCAAGACCTGTGTATCCTCGCGAACTCATCGGCAATTTCATTACTGGTAAATAAGTAAGTGCGCAAGCCTACCAGCCTGGGGGTCGTAGGTTTAATTCCTGCTTTATCCTATTTTTCTTTCTTTCTGATTCTTCTTTACGTATCATCCTCGCTTCTACACTCAAAAAATTATTACAGTTACTGACTGTAAGTTATTTAGGAAGTATTCCGTAAAGTTGTTTTTAAATAAAAAAACAGTTGAATTTGAATACAATATTTTTTTAAACTGATTTGAAGGGTTATTTAAAGCTTCAGCTTAACAAAAAAACTGATTTTCAGCTAAAGTTATTTTTGTCAGTTATTTTTTGGTAATATGTATTTAATTTTGTTGTTTTTTTCTGATAGTTTGTGTTTTGCTGTAAATGACAGAAAATCTAGTTAATTTTATACAAATATGTAAGTTAATTTTTTGATGTCTGAATTTAAATTAAATATTTTGTTAATTTCAATGAATATCTAGTTGGACGGTTTTTAAATGAATATCCAGTTATTTTAAATGGATTTCCAGTTAATTTTACCTTAATAATTTTTTCAGTGTATATCCACTTTTTATATCTCCCTTTGAAACTTATACAAGCCGGTCGAATTAGTGGACCCCAGTAAGCTTTATCTACCTGACCCGAATGTCAGAATGTCGCGGCACCCAACTATGCCTTACAACGCTCATAGCTATGATCATCCTGGGAGCACGCTTATAGTGGCCCATAAGCCCAACCTTAAATTAATATCCGTCTTAAACTGTAAGCGCAGCTTGACTGTTAACATAAATTATCACGTTCACTTTTTCTTCCGCATTTCCCTTTATCATATTTTCTCTCACCACCTCCAGAATCTTCGCTTGAACAACGGAATACTCCTCCAGAATTCTGTATGATTGATAATTGACTTTGAGTCCGTATTCACTAAGCTTAATAAATATCATTTCAGCCACGAACCCCTCAACTGGAAGACGATATATGATGATATCCAGAGCTACTTGTAGTGTTCTACTAATGCAGCGCACATCTAGACATTTAAGAAAAGCTTTCTCATGTAGTCTCCCTCCAAGGCCTTCCGCCATATGTAAGAATCTTGTTGTAACCCCTAGTTCATACCTATGTAATTTCTCAAAATGAAGCATTCAGGGCTTTCTTGACCCATTCCACTGCTTTCGCCCTTCAAGACAACTTTCTACCCAGGGCAATACATTAACATCTAGCACTCTCTGCTAGTCTCGGTGAATTATAGATGATACTTCCAACCATATTAATTCAAGTGATGATTAGAAGGTTTGTGAAATTGTTCTTAAGGGGCATCGAATGCCATTTTATATATATTTTCACATTTCCTATAACGATCGGACAATTGTAAAGATTTTAAAGATATCTCATATGATAAAACCTTTAAAAGTTAAAGGTGTTCTCATTTTCTAACTTCTAATCGTCGGATGGCACAGTCGCTTTTAACGATACCTTATATGTATAAACCATTGAGCCCTTTTAAGTTTTACTACCAAAAACTCGGGACAAACTACGACACTCAATAACAATCTAAAATAAAAGGTTTTTATTAGAATCTCTATAACAAAATTATGGACAACTCGTTCAAAAAAGTAAAATTTCAATTATTTACATACATTTATTTATTTAAACACACAATAGTAAAATAACAAATTTTTACGGTAAAATAGTTGAAGACTTTCAAAGCCATTCTATTCGCAGCTTTTTAAAAGTAAATAAACCATATATTTATGAAACTAATCCGTATTTTTATACCTTTCACATAAGCGATAAGGGTATATATAAGTTTGTCATTCAGTTTGTTATTTCTTTATTATTCATTTGCGATCCATTAAGGTATATATATTATGGATCCTTATAGATAGGGAAGCTAATTCAGCCATGTCCGTGTTACGGTTGAAGCCCCCCGATGTCGCATAGACCCGTAAGTGGTATCAAACTGTCAGAAATATCTGCGAAAAAATCGGTATTGAAATTGAGCAAAATCGCTCAATAACTGACCGAGATATAAGCCAAAAACAATGACTATCTTCTTTTTTTATTCCAAAAAAAAAAAAAACAAAGGAAAGGAAAGGAAAGTACATATGTATGTTATAATAAAAACAACAATAACAGAATCAGTCATGGTGATATTATTGAGCTACACCAAAAACGAAAATTTTTTTCACTACAGGTGGTGGTACATCACCTGATACATTAATTGACCTTGATCAGGTAGTGTTACGAGCACAGCTGATCTAATTTTTTAATGCATAATCCGAGGCTGGGTCGTCAAAGTTGTTTACTTTTACATATCTTTTTTGACACATGAGCCAACGTTTTCCACAATTTAGTTGTTGTAGAGTTACCCCCACCTGATGCATTAATTCACCTTGAGTTATACTATGAGATTGCACGTATTAGTATTCATAAAACATAAATTTTTAATCAATTGTTTATTATGCCTTTTAAACAACGTCTACAACGTCTCTCATGGATTGGCAATGGCTGAGCGAGTAAAATCAAGGGCGATAGACATTCGATACCTGGCCGGGACAAATTTAAAAACATTTTTTTTGCCTTGTTTTATTTGTTTATTATTTACATGCATTTTAAATAGAAATATTTAAATTTTCGATAACAAAATAATATAAGCCAGCAACTACCTGTATTAAATTTGTGCCTAAAAACCTCTAAGACTTACCCGGTGTTGCCCCTACACGAGTGCAATGTAAGATCGACTCTCATTAATTTTTTTTCTCCCAAAAATTTTTTTGGAACATACTTACACAACCTATCTCCGCCCCCTAACAGGGTTACCGTACAAAATTTAAAAAAATAGGGTAAAAACCCCTACAACTTCTCTGAAGTCGACCCCAGCGGAATAAAATGTATCACAGACCCCCATTAGTTTTTCTTCCCAAACGTATTCCTAGAGTATACTTACCGCCTATCTCCATCATCTAAGGGGGTTGCCATACAAAATTTATAAAAATGATGTAAAAACGCGCCTAAATTCTACAGAGTCGACCTTACAGAAAAAAAATATATGGGCGACCTCCATTAGTTTCTACTCGTAAACGTATTCCTAGAGCATAGTTGCCTCCTATCTCTAGCTCCTAACATAGTTACAATACAAAATTTAAAAAAATAGTGTGAAAACCCCTACAACTTCTCCGTAGTTGCCCCTAGAGGAATAAAATGTATCACAGGCCACCATTAATTTTCCCTCCCAAACATATTCCTAGAGCATACTTACCCCTTATCACCATCACTCAATAGGGGTTGCCATACAAAATTTTAAAAAATTGCAGTAAAAGTTTATACAAAATTTTAAAAAAATTAGGGTAAAGCCCCCTGCAGCTGCCCTAATCACCCTAAGACGGTTTAAATATGACACCTACTCCTATTTAAAAATTATAAATATTTCATAAATAAAAAAGCATATAAAAATAAAACGGGTTTGGGGTTTCAAAGGCCCAATGTGAAGGGAATCTAAGATTCGGTACAGCCGAATATAGCGCTCTTACTTGTTTAAAATTAGAAAGGAACAAAAAACAAAATTAAAAAATAAACACATGTTTATGTACGTTTTTAAATATACTTAAATATATTTTTTTCGTTATATAATTGCAATTAAATAAGTAATGAGATAAAGTTTATTGACCTTTGCGTGCGACTATTCTAACAAGTTCAAATTATTAAAGCAATTTATAGAATGAAGACTAGTGAGTAGTGGACTGTTGTTTTTAAACGCCTTTTTATAAGCATTTCTTTTATCCATGTAAGTGGTAATCCCCACTATCTATATATGACACATGCAAATATTGCATATCGCACACTTTAATTACAAAATTTTTCAATGTCAATTTTTAATAATTAATTAATGGTATTAACAATACAAGTATACATATGAACTTATTTATGGGCTATTCCATTGTGGCGGGTATGACTATTTTACTGCTTTTAAATAAAATAATTCAGTATTTTAGATTAAAAAAATGATGGTTCGTTTTGTTTATTTTTGTAAAAATTTTAGTCGGTCTAATTTTAGTTAGCTTTGGCGTAGGGGTTTTAAAATTGTTTGGTATCGAGTAGCAAATACGCCAATATTCCATTAAATTCGACAACACTCGTCACGACAACACCAAACAAAATAAAGCTAAGTATTTACTAGCTATAAAATTTTTTCTTTTTAATGTATTTTTGAAAAAAGTTACATGCTTAGGGTGCCACAGTAGATCTGTGATAAATATGCAAGTCTACCAGTCTAAAGACTGTGGGTTCGATTCGATTCCCACGAGATACCCTGGCAAGTTTGATTCATCCTTCTATTCTTTCTCTCTTATTTTTTTTATAATATTTCCTCCTTTTCTATCTCCATCCTTTCTATTTTTCTCTCCAGGTATTACAAAGGGACCGAATAAATTAAGTGAGCAATACCTTTCTTTTAACGGTTGCCTGTTCTACTATATCTAACCAAACCTATAAATGCTTATTTCAGGTTTTAAATCAGGGATGCGCAAAAATAAAAATGTATTTGTATTGGTAAGAAAAAGAGAATTAACTGCACAATAGGTAATTTCAATGAAAAGGCAAAAGGAATATTGTAAATTTTTTCTGGCATGATATTTGTTGTTGAAAAAATAGTTTCAATATTAAAGATAAAACGAGATAAGTAAAAAAATTGTTAACTAAGAGTTGTGAAAGAAATTTATTCAAATAATTTGTAAAATTTAAAATTTTTTTAAGCAAAAAACATATGTATGTTTATTTTTTGGCAAGAATAAAAACAAATGTTTTTACTTTTTTAATGGTTTAAAATATTTGGATAAAGAGAAATTTATTAAAAAATTTTAAATCTAATCTTCATAAAAATTTAAAAGTGATATGGCCCAGTGTGCAAAAATAAAAAACAAAGAAAAAGCGCGTACACCCTTGCACATGTTTATTAGTCGCCTTCTCATTGACGACTAAATAAAAAGATCATAAGAATACGTGTATTTTTATTTTCCACAATTGTGGTATGGGCTGCGCATCACTATTTTAAATTCATTTTACCTTTAACCCATTTTAAGCTTAAAAACGTTAATGTTTGAATTCGAATTCATAATCAGCATTTAACTTTTATTATTTGTCATTTCTCTGTAACAAACGAATGTATTTCATACAAAAGTGTCCCTATAAGGTGGTAAAAATATTCCAAACTGCAGGCAATTTAACCTTACAAATTGGACCATATAATCCAGCAGTGAACTATATCCGAAAATTTTACTAAAGAGTAAAACATCAAACTAAAGGCTTTGGTATAGGCACATTCCTCTGCAAAGTTGAAGAAAATAATCTGGTGACTGATAAAGATGGTGTGCTGAGGATATGGAAAAACCATTTTTCACGCCAGCTGAAATCTGATAGCAGCAATGACGAAGAAAGCACATAACCAATCCCAGAAGTGCGTACGACCTAGCCAGGATAAGGTGGAATGGCAGTTATCCGGCTTAAAAATAGCAAGGCAGCTGCAGCCGAGGGGTTTCCACTGAACTATTTAAGACCGGAGGCGACACGACGATTAGGCGTATGCATCAGCTTGTTTGTACAATCTGGCTAGAGGAACGTATACCGGAGAATTGGAACATTAGTGTTTTATGTCCTGTGCACAAAAAAGAAGACCAGGCAGTATGTGCCAACTACAGAGGAATAGGTCTCCTTTCCGTTGTGAAAGATCAAAACTAAAAGCCGACGAGATAATTGGGCCATATCAATGCGGCTTTAGACAAAGCGAATCCACCATCGACCAGATATACACACTACGCCAAATCCTGAATAAGAATCAAGAAAGCCATGTTGACACATATCATCTGTTTGTTGATTATAAGGCCGCTTTTGAATACCCTAAACGTTTACAGGTGTTTCAAGCTTTATCTAAAATTTTTAGCCCTGCGAAACTGGTACTACTCTGCAGGATGACCTTAACTGATAAGTAATCCTCAGTTAAGAGAGACAGTTATATCCTGAGCCTTTCCGTAACAAACGAGGTTTCAGACAAGGATCGTGTGATCTTTTTAACATCTGATAGAACTGGTCACGGGGAAGGGACACTTCCCATTTAGTTAAAATATTGATTTACGTATAATTAAAACTATATAAGATTAATTATTAGTTTAAATTAATCTTAAGATCTTAATTTTAACATTATCCAAACTATTTCACTCAAGTTATGATGTTGCTACGATTTTCACACCACCGGATAATCTTTCAAGACATCGGAAGATATTATTACATAATGTTTATAAAAACCTTACACACATAAGTTTATAGGTAGTCTTAAAGGTGGTAACACTTTCAACGTTTAACAATGGTACACATTGAAAAAGTATACTTTCTGCTCAGAATGCTCACTAGAAGACTGTAACAGATGTGACCTTAAAAATTTGAAAATGAAATTTCTTGACTTTTTAATTACACTTCTTCACAATTACTTTGCTTATATTATTTTTTCTCTGTTTTGGGTAGTTTTCGAGGAATAAACTATTTGTTTAAAATTTAGATCTTGGAAACGTTTTTTTTTTTTTAATTTAAACAAATTTAAACATTTTAATGTGTTTAACAACACTTTTTAAATATTGTTCCGGATTTTATTCCACTTTTCTTTGTATATTTATAGGGTTTGTTGTAGGTTAAGTTTGTCTATATGCATTCCATTGGTTCTTACACCAAATCATCAGTAGATTTCAACCAAATTCTTAAAAAACCTCATAAATATTTTCTGTCTTTATATAATTACCTCAACAAACATATTGAGAATTGCTATAAACAAACCAAAACGTTTAACAGTTTTTTTAAGAGTCCAACAAACCATTATTCGCTATTCACGGTTTTGATTTTCTTTTTCCCTACAACAAACCCTATAAAAATACATTTTAATGTGTTTTCGAAATGCGGGACTCGTACATGTATGTAGTTCAATTAAATTTATGGTATTTTTCTATTACTTATATAAGAGGTTTTAAGCCCCATTAAATGCTTAATCGATTAATAGGGTAACGAGTTTTAAAAGTAATAGCATGCTCACACGATGTTCGCTCTTTCATTCATGGTTCGCATCCAAACCATAGTTGAAACTACATGGTTCGCCATACAAAATTTTAAGAGCGAACCTACTAGGTTCATTTTGAATCTTGTGCAAACCGTGATGAATTTTTTATCATCTCAAATTTTGACTACAAACTATCGCAAGTTATTCTGAGCTAGCGCCACAAAAAAAATTAATAAATAATCAAAGAAAACACCAAAAAAATAATGTGTCAAAAACTTAAAAAAACATTCAACAAATGAAAAGTGCAAATTCACATACTTACAGTCATATACATATATATTTAAATTAAAATAGAAAAAAAAGAAATAGTAAAAAGTAATGATTAAAGTGAAACAAGAGCAATCGTGTTAACAGAAGAATTCGCAATCTAGATTCAAAGAGCCAACCTAGTGGTTCATATTACCGTGTGAACATGCTATAAATTGCTGCACTTGAGCCGGCATTAAAATTTGACACCCAAAGAACCACAGAACTTTCATATAAAACAACTGTGAATTCTCCCAGTGCCAAGATCTAACACCGGCGTTTCATTTGTGGTTTTATTTATTTTTTAAACTAATAAAAAGGATATAATTTTATAAAAAACTTACATATTTTTGATGGAAGCGATTGTGAAGAACGGTTGTAAGTATTCGATAATTAACAGGTTTAGTAATGTTGATTGACACTTAGTGGGTTTTTAAAATATAAAAACTATAAGTCAAACACTTCTTAAATGAAAGTTAAAAATAAAAAAACAAAAATAATTTGGCACTTAATCAATAACACATTTAAATGTGTGAAAATGTCATTAACGTTCAATCACTGTTTATGTATTTAGCACCACTGCTTTCATTTAAATTTAATGCAGAAGTGTAACCAAAAAGCATGTTGATTCTTTGAGCTTTTACCCTTGACTGGTTTTCCAATTTGAAATTCTGTTATAGTTTCAGTACCAGGACGAAAAGTACTGGCTAGATGTTAGGCGTCACAACTTTACGCTAGTAATTTTTTCTATTTTTCGACGTTTTGATATTTTTTTTGTCGGTCGATTTTAGTAGCTTTTATTTATGTAAATATGTATGTAGAGTCTATCTCTGTTTAACGAAATGCACTACAACTCTTTACACGATTCGAAATATGCTTTTACGCTGCTGTCGTGTTCTATATATGCTCTTTGTAGTTTGTATTCAGGTCCTTGCTTTTTAAACAGCTTTCTTACATATTTTTGTATGTAAATCTTTCTCTAAATCAGTTTTACCTTTTTATACACTTATATTTATGTCAGTTTGTAAATATAATATAAAGTTGGGGGTGAACCCCACTGGCAAAGAATGTTCCGAAATTTTTTATATAACAGCAGTTCCTTTAGAAGTTTTAAAAGTTAAAGTTTTTCGTTTGGTTTTGGTAACTACGGTAACTGGCAAAGGACTCGCGGGCTCTGGTAAATTGTAACGCACAGTATCCTTGACGACGAATGACTAACTTGAATTTTATTTGTTACCACAAAACTTAAGCTGCTAAATAAAATTTATACGATATGAAATAATAAAAAAAAATTACACAACAACCATAATGATATTGTAAAAATAAATATAAAAAATCCCTAATAAAGAACCTGTCGCTGGCACCTTAAGTCTTAACACGATATTCGGTGCGGTATTGCCGTTTTAACAGGGGTAGGTTTTTGTATTGTATTGCTATTAACCTGGTTGGTATGACAATGACTTCTTCCATGTATGTGTTTGTATGAATGTGTGTTAATGTTGGTAAATAAGCCAAATGTAGTAGTGTGGCATGTGCTGGTTGGTAATATTTTAGGTAAATATGTGTTTTGTGTATTCGTTTCGCAGTGTAGTAGCAATGACATGCGATAGAGCCAAGCACTAGAACTTTTTGTAAGAATAAGAAACTACCATTACCAACCTGCAGCAGTTATAACACTGATGACTCGAGCTATAATACATAATGCGAAAACAAATAAAATGAAAAAAAAACAGGTAAAACAAAAGCAAAATTACACCAGCTGAATTAAAATGAACTGCGGCATGCGGCTGTTTTTTTCATATGTCTTATGCCTTTAACTTTGTGTTAGCAATCAACATGATTTTAATAGCTGTTGTTTTTGTTTTTAGTTCCTACTACCAACTGACTGCCAAATTCATAAACAACTTGTTTTACCAAATTCCTAGTTTTATCATTTCTACATGAAAAAATATTCTCATACACATGTGTATTGAAATATATTGACTTAATATGTTTGTTTATGTGTGTATGTTAACCTCTTTGCCGTCACACCAAGCCCTAAAATTAAAAAGCATTAATAGTTGGTTGGTTTGGTATAATTCTGTGTATTAGTTAGGAATTCTAAATATTATTACCAAAACTATTAAAAAAAACTAACACACTAAGGCACATACGTTTATGTGCACTTAGTTTAAACGATACATATTATGGATACCACCTTGACGCATCGTATAAGGTATTGTTTTCAAATAAGGCCAAGAGGTTAAATGTCATAATCGAACAATAGTAGGCTTGACCCAATATTACAAAAAAGGAGCCACTGTTGCCACGTCTATTAAATTAAAAGATAAATTCCAAAACATTGGTGATATGGTGGAAAAAGATGTTGCTAACAATACAAACGAAGAGGCTAGTGACAGCACTAAGGAGCCAAGGGGGGGAGGGGGGTTCAAAAAAAATTTCCAAAAGCGCAAATCTCATTGAAATCCGCCTTAGTTGCTGTCAAGGCTGGTATAAGCAGGTTAACCGTACAGAGAAATGACTCAATACTAAATGATGACCCAAAAGTCAGAAATAAAATAGTACCTAAATACCCCCTATGAAATTCGTATCGTTATTTGGTGTTTTTTGTCGCACATGGGGAAGCGCCGAAAGCAAAAGTGGGAAAGATCTAGTTGTGGTGGCGTTTTCCAAAATTAATTATGTGCTGAAGGAGTATTACTGCGGTTAAAGCGATGGGCTTCTTAGCGTCATTAAAGCAACGATTTTATTGTGTAAGTTGTACCCACAAAAAGTAAGTAAGAAAAGGTCGCAACATTTGTTAGCAATTTAGCTAGGCTTTTTAATCTAACAGTCTCTTTGTATTGCTAGTCAACCGATGAGTTAAGTTGTTTTAAATTTTTGTTATCAAAAGAAAATTATTTTCTGGTAGGATAAGGGTCAAAAGCTGTTATACAGGGTGTCCGGTGCCAGATTTTTATTTCAAAACCTTAATAAAAACTTAATAATTGACACAAAGTTTCATTGAGAGCATTGAACGATAGAATTTAAATGCGGATTTTATTTTTTTAAAGAGTATGTCATCCAGATATCTTCCGTCGAGCTAAACACACCGTCCAAAACGGCACCTTGGGATTTTAAGGAAAATTTTTCCGAAACAAATTCGTCGAATCTTTGGCTGTGTGTGCATTCGCCCCATCCTGTTGAAACCTCGTGTGTGTAGAGTACGATGAATGAGCTCGCAGGTTTGGCAGAAAGAGTTCCGTAATTATGCATTAATAATCTTTACCGTTGACATTTGCCGCCTGGCCTCAAGAATTTTTGAAAAAATGTTTTAATTATCTCATGCGTGGATAAAGTACACCCAATAGTTGCTGGAGACCAGCTTAGATTGTTGGCGTGGCCGTTTGAAGTGAAAATGAGCTTTATCGCTAAAAAAAATTAGATTTACAGTGCGTAAGCCCTCCAACATCATTTTACAAAAATTATTGCATAAATCAAAGTCACTTTCTTTCAGTTCTTGAAAGATTTAAATTTCAAAGGAATTGAACTTTATATCCTTTTTTAAAATTTCATAAAAAATCACTCTTGGAAGTCCCAGTGAAGCTGTTCTTTTCCGTATTGAAAGTCTAGGATTTTCACGTTAATTGCTTTCAACCAGTTCAATGTTTTCGGGACTCCTTGAAGATTGACTGGGCTCTGGCCGTGTGACATTCATAGCCAAAGCAGTTCGGCGGAATCTTTGCACCCACGAAAGAATTAAATTTACAGTCGGTCCATAACGTATTCGCCGAATATCGAAATTTGAGCAAAACTGTTGACGAGAAATTACGTAATAATCATTACTCTTAAAAAATGTCCTCACTGCGAACATGCGATTCTCACTAGACCACTTTGACATCGTGACTGACAAATCCGCACAATTAATATATCCAACAGCGCAAACCTCCCTCAGCACCGTTTATTACTTTTTGAAATATTTGTTTTTAAAACTATAAATTTGCCAGCAGACACGCTGTAGTTTTGCTAAACTGTATTGGTTAAATCAAGAATAAGCACTCTTCTTCAGTGGCTTATCTAAAGGTGGTTTTATACGAGAAGCATTTTACACATGACTTGTCACTTTTGCAATCCACATGTAATGTATGTCTGTCAAAATTGGCATTTTACAGATGGTTTAAAATTTTTGCTTTCACACGTTCACATGTAATTACATCTGACATAACCTCCAAACCAAAATAAACAACTTGCTTTTCCTTGTTGTTGTTCTAAAAACAGCTGATGACACATGCTTTGTCAGATGAAAATAGAACGCGCTCTAATTGAAAATTTGTCATGTGACTTTTACATATGTGTTTCCCACAAGCAATGTTGCCACGCGTTCACACGACATGTATCAATTTTGCAGTGAAAAATTTGACAGGTCATATGTATGTATGTAAAATACATCTCTTAAGCCTTGACGTATTTGTATAAATCTTAAGGTCCCCTCTTTAAGCTACTGACGACTATAACGATAAGTAGACGTACTGGTGCTCAAGTCTCATAAGTTCAAGGCGTGAGGTTTTGCATGATTTCGCATCTGAAGTGGGAGTGAATGTTGTTTCAACTAGACAACTTTTATTATCAAGTTTTTGGTATCGGCGTAAAAGACGCGGATGTTTTTGGGGTTTAAGCCTCGTTGGGTCTATCGTTAGACCAGTTTCCCACAATAATCATCATTTGTGGTTCTGATCAAATAGTATCTAGTGATTTTTTCTATCTAACAGGGTAAATCGGCTCAACAATTAAGAACATATTAGCACCCAATGCTTACAAAATATACCGTTAAAAACTTTGGAATATATTAATGACAGTTTAAGTAGCCTTATGAATATATCGAAAAATCCGCCAAACATGCTTTTTCCACACGTCTCCAGACCAGATACAATAGAATTTTTTCTACAGATGTGACACAGATTTTGTCTGAAAAAGGAAGAGCCCTCAGAGAATGAAAAAAGCATGGAACCCCCATACTTAAAGCTTAATAACAGGAATGCATAAATCAACTCATTAAATTGATGCAAACACACGAAACAGCATCACATAGAAAGTCTAGACCTCTCAGACATATAGTTTCCTTTGGCGATCAGCTTAGGGTCTTAGAAGACCCGCTATCCCAAAACAACCACTGCGTATTCTAAAAAGCATTCTTTTTTCAAATCATTCAAAAGATGTGTGAATTACCACCTGTTGTTGCTAGACGTTTTATAGAGATATGCTTTCGATTTTTAGATGTCGATCGGTAATTTAAATGCTAAAAAAGCAACTGGATTTGATAAAATCAGCAAAAACATTTTTTACGAGCTACCTTGTACCAACCACGTCAAAATTGATCTTGAAATCTCTTAAAACTAAGCTGACTCCATACTTGAATGACATCACTGCACTCCTAATAACCAGTTTGGATATAAACGACAGAATAGTATAATCGGACCAATCCACATGTTAGTGCAGGTCATAAGAAATTACTATGAGGGGAAAAATTGATTTGCGCTATTTTTGTCTCTCAAGTTATTAGTGATGTATCACAAGAAGTCCTATTAACAATACTCAAACTGAACTTTGCAGCATATTTCTATAATTTTTTTGGAAAAGTACAACCCCAACCGAAAGCTCATTATCGAAGATGGGAACCACTTAAGTTGTCGTTTAGCCAGTTGCGGCTGATGTACCTCAAGGAGATATTGTAGGACAAGTTCCGTACTTTGTTAACATTGTAGACATGCCAACCAGTAGTTAAACATATGCATCGACATTTGCTGATAATACTACTTGTCTCAGTTCTCATGAAGATTCTAAAGAGGCATCGAACCAACTACAGCATCATATTTTCCAAGCAAAGACATGGACAAAGTTATAGGGGAAAAATATTTAACCAAAAATACACTCACGTAACTTTTGTATTATGCAAGGAAACCAATTCCCCAATCTTTATTAAAAACCAAATGGTGCTTTAACACTTTAAGGTGAAATACCTTGGCATTCTCCTGGATCATCGGCTTAAATGTGGGTTACATAAAGATGCAAAGTTGATCAGAATAAAACTTAAAGCAACTCAGATTCTATAGTTATTTGAAAAAACTTTGTAATTTGTCTTGGTTGTAAATTTCTGCTGTAAAAATTATTTCAGAAACCAATTTGATGTTATGGTATACAGTTACGAGGCATTGCAATCGCCTTCAACAAAGAGAAAACTCAGCGGCATTAAAGCAAAATCCTTAAAAATGATATGTTAAAAACATCAACATTGATAAATATCAACAAAGTTCCTCTAGTTAAAGGCGAAACCCTAAAGTATTTGGATAAGAACTTAAATAAACAGCATCTTACAACATGGCAAACACACTCGTTTTGAAAGGAAATACACTGTTGTCTTCAGCGGAGACTATCGGAATTGACGGTTACTTTAATTTGAGCACTAATGACCATTTTTAGGCTAAATATTTACTTCTAAATTCAAACAAAGTTAAATTTTATAGTTATAGCGGTATATAACAATTCATTTCTTAATACAAATTGTTTATTTAAGTTAACAATTTTACTTTTAGTAAAATACTGGGGTGCACTTAAGCAAATGAAAGTCACTGTACAAATACAGCTACATTCATTGGCACTTGTTCCACTACTACTAATGACTTTGTTGTTACCAATTTTAGTGGCAATTTCCCCGCGCATTTGCTTTTAGCTTATTTATATTTGATCGTCGTTGATAAAAAAAGAACACAAACACACTTACAATCAATAGAACGTCCGTCCAAAACAAATACAAGCACAAACAACTTAAAAAGTCCATACTGTCACTTATATTTTATTGTTAAAATAGTTTTTGTGCTTTTAACAATTTTTTTATGTCTTGGTTTTATTTTAGCTTTTATTGTTAAATGCATTAATCTGACAGCAATGTTTGTCTGGGATCTATTGTTGTGTAATTTTGTTTTCGTGATATAATTTCGAAATGTATTTTCGAATAAATGTTAGTTTTGTTAGTGTGAGTGTTCTAAATGTAAAGTGAAATATTGCTACTTATTGGGGATGCCAAAGGATAAAGGTTAAAAACCCAATTGTTATCTAAATACACTTTTAAATATAAATTAACACTAAAATTTAATCTTTGGGACATGTTCTAAATTAACCAGCTATTCTATTAGTGTTGTTTTAACGGGTCACAGAACCACTTTTTTAAGGCCATTGATTCGATCTTACCTAAGGGTTAATAATCCTGCTGGAAATGTGGGTCAATTGGACAGCGCACTCGTCCTGTTACTGGTACAAAGCAATAATTGTACAAAAGTTATTGGTTGGGATTGTTTAAAAAGCGCACATCAAGTAACTGGTTAAAAGGTGTTTAAGAAGTTAAGGAAAAAAATAATAAAACTGGTCTCTACACATAAATATACATCTGTTTATACATACGCACACGTAAATACATACAAAGTAGCTTGAACAGGATCTTAAACCATTAATGCCTGTAACCCGTTCTTAGGTATTAGTTTTTAACCGATTGCCCCCTTCAATGAGAATGCAATGTAAAAGCGACAGGTTCCCTTAATAAAAAATGCAAGAGCTAGAACCAGTCCCTACCCTAAGGAACCGGTAACGCCAATAGTCTTACACCAGTACAGTTCAGCCAAACAGATTTCTGCTACAACTCTGGCTATCACAATCTAAAAGATCTGCAGTTATGACAGATATCTTCTATTAGCAAATAGAGGAGAAGAAAAACCCCGAAAACTCTTTTAAACCTAAGGATCCCCAAAAATCCTTGCAAACAATTTCCGATATAGTTTATTATCGATATACTCTTAATTTGTCAATGCTGGAAAAAAGGACCTTTAAAACTTTGAAGATATAGCCGTCGAAGAGGAATGCACTTGGAACCCAGAAGCAAAAGATTTTTTAATTAGATTAAAGATCTCTATGCTTGGGAGCAGAAGGTTAGAAGGCGTAAATTGCAGGAAAGTAGAGACCAGAAGAACACCACAAGGGGGATATTCTCCTCCCTCTATTAGGAACTTCAACCATCAACGCTGTATATTGAGGAAGGTTTGTTGCTGAGGTATCAGGGAACAGGTTGGACGTAGTATAAGAAACAGTATTTCCTCCAAAACAATTCATGGATGATTAAACATTAAGCCGTTAAACAAAGCTAAAAGTTTTAAATCTGAAAGTGTCCCAAAAGAAAGTACTTATACTTTTTGCGATATGAAAGCTACAAGAGATAGATCTTACGGTGTCTCGGCTATATGGATCATATTAAGAATCAAACACTATTTATTGGGTGGCCTTTTTGAGTTTTTTATCCAAACATCAAATATCTGTATCCATAAAATTTTTCAGAATCTGGCGAATTCGTCGGTTAAATGCCCACCTAGATTTTTAGTAATTAAAGATTATTATAAATTTTTTATAGGTCTTTAGGCCCCTGCTTCCAGCTACTGCTGGCGACTTCAACGCTAAGCATATGTATTGGGGCTCCTGCCTAATTAGCCCTAGAGTCAGCGCTTTGATTGAATGCGTATCTAAAGTAGGATTAAATGTTATTGCAATTGTTGAACCAACCTATTGACCAACTGACTACAACAAAACTACAAATATTATCGATTTCGGCATTTAGCCCTAATGAACATATCCAAAAGCTGAACTTGCTTTTTCCACGCACATTAAACGGATTTTGTCTAAAAAAAGAAGAGCCCGTAGAAAACGACAAACGCATAGATCGCCCCAACTTAAAAATAAGATGAATGAATATAAAAACCAACTAAAACATTTAGTAAAGGCATACAGAATAGCATCACTTAAGGAACACGTAAAACGTCTACACTCAACTATGCAGAAGAATCATTCTCTTAGAAAATCTGTTATTGTTAAATCCCTACTGCGTAATCAGAAAGGATCTTGTGTAAGGAATTATGAGAAAAAGTCATTTGGTACACGCTGCCATGAGTGAATTAGCGCCTGTTATTGCCAGACGTCCTATAGAAATAAGATTCTATATGTCATCGAGGCTTTGATAAAAAAACAAAAAAACGCTTCTACAGCTGCAAAGAAAATATTTTTTCTGTTTAACGTCATATTACGGATTCAAACCTGTTCTTCGTTGCCTTTAAAGGATGCTTGGAAGCTAAGGTCTTACAAAGTATGAATTTGTTGTCAACTATACTAAAGTTGTTCCAAAATTTTCTTAAAACCAAGCTGACTCCGATATGAAACGAAGGCAACTGCATTTAATTCGGCTTTAAGCCAGCAAATAGTACCATTTAGCAAATGTCCACTGATTGGTAATGGTAATTAAAGAACCCTTAAATGTCTCTCAAGCTTGGAGGCCTGTTAACCAAACTAAAGCTGCACTTGCCAGTAAATCCCTATAACCTTTACGAAGAGAACGTAACCGACCCACAGTGCATGATGAAAGAAGGGGACCTCAATAAGTAGACATGCCAATCAATAGACAAACACACATGTTAATACTTGCAGATTTGTTTGTCTTAGTACTCAAGAAGCTAATAAAAAAGTCTTAAATGAATTACAGCATAACATTATACATGCAGAGAAATAGCAAAGTTATGGGAAAAAATTGCCAAAAATTAACCGATGTATTACCTATTATTAGTTATAACCAGATTGGGCTAACATTTTGAGCCAGAATACATTATCGTTCACGTAGTTGCTTCACATGAAAGCCTATATAGTTGCAAAAATGACACAAACGAAACTATAAGCAGCCCAAACTCTATTTGATAGAAACTCTGTACTTCGTTTCGATTGTAAATTTCGGGGTTTCAACTTCATTTTAAACCCCATATGATGCTAAAGTGAACAATTTTTACTAATAGTAACTTGAAATGTAAATATGCAATGTGTTGTTCAGCTATTATTTGCTTTCTAAATTTAAAACTTTGTTTCGGTTTTTTGATTTTCATAATTTGAACCTCGTGGATTTTTGGTGCCTCAGAAGCGATAGTTTTGCTTGTTAACGTACCCGTCCATTCGGCCTTAAGATTGAGGATGGATTGGGCGTAAGCTACACGCGCATGGCGGTCAAAAGGCAGCAGCTGATGCACGGGCTGGACATTGTACGGAAGCATGCTCAGGTCTTTGACCGAAATTCGCCTTAGGGCGACCGGCTAATTGCGATGCACGGCCTCTGGCCAATGTTTCTAACGACAGCTCAATATCCTCGCTAAAAGCGGTAATATTCTCGGCAAAACGGGTGCTCCGAAGCCGGCCACTCTTGGCAGCGTCTCGTGTGGTCCCACACTCTTCAAGGCTGGTGACCAAACCACGCAGTGTTTGTGTTGTCAGTGCCGGACGACCAAGAAATCGGCGGCGGAATTTGCGCTGCGTTAACACCAAAGAAATAGACACTATTATTCCGCGTTCTTGGGGAGTGTATCGCTGCATGGCTAGTTTACTTGTATTTTACTTCTGCCTAGTTCGCAAATGTCAAAACAGATTTGAAATTGGCCGTCATTTGCAAAAATATGAGGGTGATTTCTTTTAGTCCACCTTGTATGTATACTTTATGAGGTTGCAAATGGCTACTAAAGAAATTACAAACGAAATGACAAACTGTTAAATACCCTTTTTACCACGTGAAGGGTGTAAAAATAAAATATATTTAAGGCCAACTATAACGTGATAATTTAGACGATATAAATTTTTTGCTAAACAAAGTTTAGTAAGTTACAAATAAAAACATATGTAACACATAGTTTACTTTGAAAACTTTTCTATCTGCCTACGTATATCTATATTATTAAATGATAAAAGGTTTATGAATTTTGTCCTGGGTTTCTAATGTGAGCCTAGCATGTCGCTTTTCTATGCGATTATGATAATGATCAATTTGATCCTACTCGCCAGGGGGTAGCTGCATAACTCATTAGAATTGAAACTTGTAAGTGTATTTAATATGCATAAAAGTTATTATTCATAGATTTATGGGAACAACCTGTCATACTATACGGTCTAATGATTTTCAAACTAAGTTAAATCTAAGTACATAATAGACTAGAGTATGAGAGATATCTAGAACATTAACATTTAATCCTACAGTAAAGGAGTAAAATTTCTTATTATATTTTAATTTTTGTATTTATAACTGCGTTTATTTGTTTGGTAGTAATTTGACTGGATATAATTATAATTATTTTAAGTTGTGTGAGTATGTTTTATTTATTTAGGTTTTTTGTTATCCTGAAATTACTCATTTATCTAATGACCACACAATCCAGTAATTACAATTCATGGGAAAACTTACTTTGACGAACTATAAAATATGTACGTAAATAATACATACATATGAACTTTTAAATAAATAGAAATTTTGATCATTTTGATACTTTATATACATATGTACGTATTTGGGTGGTATTTTTTTTAATACATTTTAGAACTTATTTATCTGGGTAAGTTTGCAATAAATGCCTTAGTTTCTGGTTCCTTAAGGGTTGCAGCTTATGTTGTAAAGAAATGAATTTAAATATGTCTTTCAAAAATTAACGTCTCGTTTAGCTTTCTTAATTTTTTTGGTAGCTTGTACAGGTATCAGCTTGAAACCTGCCGCAAAGTTATTTTAGTTTAATTGTTATATTTTAGAAAAATGGTAGGATATGAGCACAGAAATTGTAGGCAAAAAAAAAGTGGAATAATTTTTTAATTTTTTTAATGAAATATACCTGAAATTTTTAAAGCCATCAAATTTAAAACTACTACGAAGAAGAGTACACTTAGATAGAAATTAAAGATATATTTAAGGAAAGGTAATGACACAGTAGACGCTCCATTGTCTCGACCTTGTCTGCACCCTTACTCAAGCAACCGATAAGAATACCCGTGAGTAGTGACAGGTTGCCCAAACAAAAGGGAGCTTTGGTTTTATTGGCCGGTATTACATGGCATATTGATTTTCACGCTCTACAACCTAATTTTTAATCCCTCAAAATCCCCATAGAAGTTACACAGTGGAAAAACCAAAAAATTTTGAAAATTTGTATTTGGATAAGATCCCTTTCATATCAATTCATATGCAGTCTTATCTCCGGGATTCTCAGAGTGCCCTAGCGCAGCCTGACACTCTGCGTTCCTGAACTGAAAACTTGCAGTCCTTCTCCTACCTCCCAAAGGGGGGAATTAGTGTCTCAAGAGCAGCTGAGCCCTCCATATAGATATTCATGACATCTTCCTCAGTCCGCTGTTTTGCAAAAATAGGCCAGCAGCTCGCATTATTAAAAATATCTTCGCTTGAAATACACAGCAGTGTTCGTATATTCCGAATGATTTTTTGGTTTTGAGTGAGTTGCTTCTTAAGTTCACATATGGACATCAAAGTTCCCTTAAATAGTAAGTAACTGCATTTTCCTGAATTAATATTTTTAAGCCTAGTATAGAGTGGACTCAAATTTTCTCAGTGGTTTGATCTTTCCCACCTAAATTAGTAAGCTGTCATGTTTCGATCGAGAATCTCCTCATGCATCTGTTTTCTTGAGTCTCAAAGCACTCTTGGTTTCAGTGCTCTTGACAAAAAGATCCAAAAGCAGAGAGTTTATTGTTGTATGTAGAACAGCTTATGGTGCACACCTTATGACTCCTGTAGTACAAACTGAAGCCTTCCTTTGCAGCTTACTCAACAGCTTGTTAAATTAATTATTCATAGGTAGTTATAGGCCGTACTATTCGAGGGTACATCAAATCAAGCAAATTCCAGCTGGCGCAGAGAGTACTTACCCCCTTTTTACCCTCCTCTACATATTTCCTTTTTAGTACGGCCTCCGGTTGAATATAAAATTGCGGTGTTTTACCTTGAAAGAGAGACTTAGCTCTAAGGCTTGAGGATCTAAGAGTCTCCGAGATTTTGCCTCCGGATAAACAGTACCAAATCAGTCTTTTCTAGGCTCATACCGAGTATATTGGTAATTGTCCAGCTGGATAGGAGTCTGTCTTCGACTAGTACCACCATGTCATTCACGTAGGCTTCCATTTTTATTTCCTCCTCTTCGTCGGAGTTTTCAGCTCCGTTGATTAATAGGCAACAACTCCTGGTATCAATCCTTCTTACAAAGAACTCACCTAAGTATGCATTGTTTTTTTCATTTCTTTAGCATAAAAGGTATCAGTCCAGCTGACACAAGTGCCAAATGAACTAACTTTAGTTAAGGCTAGCAATATAGAGTTTGAGTTTGACTTTTTATACTATATATACCTGATGGTGCATTAAATTTATATCTTCCCTATGAATAACAATAGCTCTTAACTTGCAAGGATGCGAAGTGATGGAAGTCAACATAGCCCAGAACAGAAACTTTATTTCCGTAGATACTAGATTTTTTGACTTATGCCTGTAATTTAGACAAAAAAATATCTAGGTCTGTATAGATATCTACGGTGGAAAAAATTTTTCGCAATATTAACAAGTAGGTAGGTTCTGCCGAATCAAATTATCAGCGTAGTTTTACCGGACAGGTAAGGATAACTTGAAGTTACTTACCTAAGCAGGTATCTACTATTTGAAATTACGGGCATTAAAAAAACTAACTAAGGCAGAGTAAACGTTTATACCAAGTAAATTTCCTAGAAGATTTCAACTCGACAATAGGAAGGGGAGATATCTTTTGTCAAACAGTCGAAAAACATCCGATAACGGAATGAGCAGCACCAGATTTTGACATCTCGATATACATAAAACGAGATCTAAACACGAAAAACCAGGTTGATCATGTTGTGATAGGCGGAAGGCTTTCACTCAGCGTGTTAGACGTACGATCATTAGAGGAGCTAACATCCATTCAGATTACTATCTTGTTGTAGCAAAGGTTCGCACCTGTCTGAATTTGGCGAGAAACGTACCATCTGACACAGCACGGAAGCTCGACGACAGAAGGCTGCAGGTACAACAGAAAGAAAGCACTCCTTGTCGCGTTAATGTAGCAGCGCAATGGCAAGGCACTGCCAACTTCATGAAGGAAACTACAATATCCGTACTTGGGTACCAAAAGCCTTCTCTAAGGAACCCATGGTAAGACCAGGAGTGTTGTAATTCTACCGAAGCGAAAAATGCGGCATATAAGGCAATACTGCAGTCAGTAGCAACGCGTTTTGCAAAGGAAAGGCATCGGGAGAAAAGGAGAGAAAAAAGCATCTATTCTTCAAAAAGAAGAGTGAGTTTGAGCGTATCGAGACGTGCAGGAGTCAGAATGAAGTCCAAAAACTTTACCAGAAAGTAAAACATCAAATTGAAAGCTTTGGTATAGGCACATTCTCATGCAATGATGAAGAAAAAAATGTGGTGACTGATTCAGATAGTGTGCTGAGGATATTGAAAAACTATTTTTCACGCCTGCTGGTATCTGATAGTAGCAACGATGAGATACCTTCTCATTAGCTATAAAATTCTATTCAACGTATGGTGTAAAAAATTGAAAATGAAAGTCGTCGTGATAATTGGGCCACATCAATGCGGCTTCAGACCTGGAAAATCCACCATCGATCAGAAAGACAGATCGACACATGTCATCTATTTGTTGACTATAAAACCGTTTTCAGGATTACCTTAACTAAAACACAATCCTCAGTTTAAAGAGGCAGGAATATTTCTGAGGTTTCAGGCAAGGAGACAGCCTTTCGCGTGATCTTTTAAACATCCTCTTAGAAAAGGTTATACGAGACGCAAATGTGAATAGAACTGGCACGCTATTCACAAAACAGCATATGTTACTCGCTTACGCTGGCGATATCGACATCATGAGGCAAACATTGCGATCAGTATCTTCTACCTTCAAAAAAGTCGAAAAAGAATCAGCCAAAGAAGGTTTGGTAGTAAATGCAGATAAACCCAAGTTGATGGTATCAACGCACAAGAGGCCTAGTAGACTTGGGCGGACAGTGGAAGTTGAAAACTATAACTTTGAAATAGTCAACGATTTTATCTACCTCGACACCACGATTAACAAAACAAACGACATCAGTTTTGAGGTAAAAAGACTAAGTAAGCAGTTTAAAAGTAAAGCCACCTCCCGACAAACAAAAATTACTTGCTACAAGACACTAATACTACCGGGGCTTATGTACATATGATTCTGAAGCACGGATACTTTCAAAAGCAGATGAGGCAGTGCTTGAAGTTTTCGCGACGAAGGTTCTTCGGAAAATCTATGGAAAAATCTGTGTTGACGGAGAATACTGATGTCGTATGAACCGTGAGCTGTATGAGTTGTTTGGCGGCATTGACATAGTTACGCGTATTAAAATTCAACGTTTAAGCTGGCTAGATCATGTTGTGAGAGAAAATGAATATGCTCCAGCTAGGAAGTTATTTGAGTGCGAGCCTGGTAACGGATCACGCATAAGAGGAATGCGAAAACTCCGATGGAAGAATTAGGTGGAGGAAGACATCTCGAAACTTCCTGTCAGAAATTGGAGAAGAAGCACAGAAGATTGAACCGCCTGGAAATTTTTTATAATTTCGGCTAACAGAACAAAAGGTCTGTAATAGCCCCCTAGAAAGTAAGTTAACAACATTTTTAAAGCAGTACTAGCAATTTTAAATTCTGATGTTCTGACAGCATTAACTTTGTTTCATTAACAAAATTTTCTATTTTTGTTAATTTGTTGTAATTTTATCACTTAAGCTGCCACCTTGTATAAATTTACTACGTTAAAAACTACTAAGAAAGAAGTTATTAGGAGTTTTACTACGGCTGGAATGCTCTCTTTTAGAGACGATTTACCTAAGAATTGTTCGAAATTGCCTGGTTTGGCTTGACCTCAAATGTTCTTTTGTTGTGAGATCCCTATATTTCTGAATAAATTTTTGATACCTTCAACAATTTTTTATTGTATAAAATATTTTTTATGATTTACACTCAGTAAATTATAAAAATTACAGGTATCGCGCAAATAATTTGAATTGTTTGTGTTATTCGAGCTTATCGAGTTATTAAAAAGCTTTAATCGATTACTTGACCAAAATCAAATTTTCAAAATCGACTAATTATTTGGTCGAACAAATTCAAAATCTGATTAAATGGGTACTTTAGTATTTACTAAACCTACTTTATGTATGTATGTAAAAAAAGCTTTAATAAACCCTAATGCGGACGTACCAATTTCGTCGTGCTTATATGACTGGATACTCCATTTTATACGTTTATACAAGACTGTTATAAAATATGTATATTTTTATAATATTCATTCTTCTACATATTTACATACATAAGAATGTAATTACCTGAAATGTTTATAGCGAAATATCGATTTTTCCATATAAAACCATTTAAAAAACGAACATGAATTTTTGATTTGTTTGTAGTTGTTGGCGCCTATGACCATTTAGTCGGTGAATAATTAAAGAAGTGTGCATGTAAACAATTACTACAATCCGCACACGAAAATCACTTTTTTAACAACTATAAACCCTAACTATTTACATACATATGTATGTATGTACATATGTAGGAAAGTATATGCTTATTTACATACAATAAAAACGGCAAAATAACGATAAAACTATACTTTTTACATACATATGTACATATATTTGTAAATTTATATATGCAATTAGAAAAAAGCAGAGAACTTAAAGAGTTTATTCCAATTAAGAAGATTAGTTAACTATAGAAGACATGCATAAAAACATATGCTTTTACAACACTTATCGTCGCCCTGAAGTTTCGGTCGTCCGCTTTTGCACCTTTTCGTCAAAAAGTATTTAAATGTCTTTTTCACTGAAGCATCACAGAAAGTGTTCAAGGCAGATCAGTCCTTGGGTTTCCACGCGCTACACTGTATTGATAGCTCATACAGTTCATGGTGAAATTATGTGTACCAGGTGGTGTGGCTGTGCTCGTACAGCTGATCTACTTTTTTCATGCATAAATCGAGGCTGGGTAGTCAAAGTTGATTACATTTACATATCTTTTTTCGACAATTGAGCCAACGAAAACTACAACAAAAACGAAAATTTTATTCACTAAATTTTGTTGTTGTAAAATCAACACCACCTGATAAATTATTGCGCCATGATACAGTTCTTGGTATTTCTCGCGAAGTATATTTCTCTCAAGCACTCAAAAAACAACTTCTTGTGCTAAAGCAAGTGCGCATGCCAAGTATAGTATAGGGTGGCTGATGAAAGCTGCTACAAAAATAAATAACTTTTTGATAAGAAATCGCCCATGTGTCGCCGAGGGTGGAGGCCATTGGAATTAAATTATTTTTAAATCTTCCCGCATATGATTTTGGTAAATTATTACGCAGTTTCTTTAAAAAAAATTAAATATATGGAGAGTTAACTAACGATTTGGTTTCGGTTTAAGTCATCCTAAATAATCTGCTTATCTTTTCGGACTTGAAAAATTCGGACATGGTCTCAAACACGAATTGGAATGTTAAAAGCGGCCTTTTAATCGACGAATAGGTGAAGACTGTTGATCTACTTCTCATTGCTTTTCTTTTTCTTTCTCTGTAGTTTGCGAAGATAGCTTAGTATCATTTTTAGGGAATGGGGCATATCACACTAAATCTTTTGGCAATAAACAGCTTTTTCAGTAAGCCAACACCACCTTCTGTTTTTAATGCAGAATATTGGCATTGTCACCTCGTCTTGGTTACGGTGAAAGCACTATTTACTGCTATCTTTGATTAGAAAGGGGTACCTCTATCAGACATCAAAAATTTCAACACAAAAAGTATTTATTTTAGTTTTTTAGAAAGTAATATTTCAAACGTCTACAGGTGCCCTTCCTGGACTGGTCTTAACCATAGCCTTCAGTTTGTGATATTCCATGTTGGAATTTCTTTTTTGCATCGCTTTGAGGAGATAGGAGATAGGAGATGTATTTTGATTTCTTTGTGACAACTTCTTATCGTTTTTTGGAAGGGGTTTAAGTCTTTAGCTCAGTTTTTGCATCATTTTTAATGGAGTTGGTTATTTGCTGCCAATTAACGCAGATATCGGGGAAGAAAGGTTCTTTAAGTGGGTGGGCTACTCGAGCAGAAAAATCGTTAGCGTTTTATTTTGCTTGTAACTTTACAACGTCTTTATTTTTTCATTTGTATAAGTGGCAGTTTTACTTTACTTCTACAGATTTTTAACACATTTAACGCCTGGCACGAATTCGGCTGATATAAAAGTGTTTTGCCTTAAAACATGATGTGGCAATCTGCTTACCCACTAAAAGCAATCGGTAGGCCAAGCCCCTCATTTTCTAGCCGTACTAAAAATCATGTCGGATTGGATAAAAGCTGTTGTATGTTAATCAGATATCCCTGCTATAATAACACCATGTTCGTTTCATTGCACCTCTTTGTATAAGTATCTTATTTGGATCAGTACACATACTTTAAAAACGTTAGAATATTCAAAGTACAAATCTGTAAATTAAAATCCTTAAATCGCTTGTGGTGGTTGTCAGCAGAAGGGGCCGTTTTGTCCTTCTTTCGTTTTTAATGGCAATAGTTATTTTTCGGAGTGCATGAAAGATCTCGCGGCACACATTAGTTCTCTTCTTTAATCTTAAGGGGAATAATATATAGGATTGTTTCTAGTATTGGCTATGTTGAAGCTGATCAGTTGTTGATCGTTGGAATTACGACGAAGTGATAGTTTTAGTTTTTTTCCATTTCACCACCTAATTTGTTTGAAAAAAATGTAGAGAAACCATTTTGTATCAAACAATCTTGAGTAATGCTGATGCTGTTATTTTGCATAAAAAAAAAAAAATATTAAAAAATATTATTCCTTTTAAGCTCTGTAAACAATTTACAAAAACTTAGCTGTCAAAACTAAAATAGTGTGATGTGTTCGTATATATTTATTTTCTACTAGCTGACCCGGTGAACTTCGTACCACCTAACAATTATTGAATATATGGATTTTTTTAAAAGCGTATAAAGTTTATTTAGTCAAATAGTTCATTGGAATATATTTATATAGAAAACAAAAGCTCAAAAAGATAACAAAAATAAGGCGTTTCAGGTAAAAGCTGTTAAGAAAGCTATGTATTTTCGTGCATGGGATATGTTTAGGTTAATTCCCTTCAGTGCAGTACCTTGTGATACACCAAACTTTTGGTTGTGTTATTAGGCGCAAGTACAAATAAAGCAGATGGTTTGCCCACACGTGAACATGCAACGTATATTTGGCCATGAGAAAAACATGTGTTTTCTAAGATCACAAATACTCAAGGATTGTCCTTGTGATTTGTTAATCGTCATTGCGAATGTAAGACGAATAGGAAATTAAATTTGCTTAAACTCAAAAGGCATATCGGTTGGTATCATCGGAATTATCGGTATGAGAACTTCTTTCCCTTTAAATTTTCCTCTAAGTATAATTGCGTGAATAACATGGCATATAAGTTTTGTTATTACCAAACGCGTTTCATTGCAAAGTTTTGGTTGGTTTGAATTTCGAAGCACGATAACTACGGAGCCAACCTTCAGTTGTAAGTTGTGCGGTGGTAAGCCAGGCACATCCAAGGAGTTTAAAACTTCAGTTGGATAGTTGGTGGCTTCATCTTCATTTGTTACACAATCAATAGATTTAAAAGAATGCAGAGTACCAACGATTTTATTCTGAACTATATAGTTTAAATCATCCATTACCGATAGTCAACAATTGGTTGGAGAAATCTTGAGCTGATAAATCGTTGAGCAATATAACTTTCACGTTTTCTGTCATCTGCAGTATCTTTGGAATACGCCACAGACTTGAGGATTTAACGCAAACATTTTTTTGATTAGCTGACGTCGATCTTGGAACGACTGGCAGTGTTTGGCGGAAATCACCAGACAGTAAAATCATTGCACCTCCAAAACATCTTGAGTCACTGCGCAGTGTGTGTTCTTTTAAGAGCTTCTATTGCGAGTTTGTGTGCCATTGTGCATTCGTCCCAGATGATGATTTTACACGCTACTAAAACTTTGGACATAGCGGAGTTTTTCGCAATGTTACATGTCGGTTGCTCCATATTTTCAAGGTTTAATGGCAACTTTAACGCTGAGTGAGCTGTGCATCATCTTTCTTACAATGTGGCCGCTATTCCAGATGAAGCTTCCGCTGCAACAATGTTGGATCTCGCAAGAACAGTGGCTAAAATCAATGACATGACGAATGTCTTCCCAGTTCCACCGGGGGCATCCAAAAAAAGAAACATCATTTCCATCATTAATTGCCTTCGAAATTATATCATGGACTTCCTTCTATTGGAGGTTTAAAATGGAAGCATTGGTTTGAACTAATTGGCTCAACTCATGTCGATCGTATTCAAGTTCACGCTTCAATAGTCAATTTAGTAGCTCATTCATTTCATGTTCTGGTGCTAGCAGTCCTAAACTGACTAATAAACTGCCGCAAAAAAGGTAACACATGTCTTCATTGACTTCAAGATTTGAATTTCTCGAGCAGACACGATATTGATGTAAAATGTCTTTTGACATATTGTCCTTGTATTTGTTCCGCAGGTCACTTGGATTTGACGGGATGTATGTCGAAATGATGAAATCAAATAATGTTCGTATCTGGCTTGGATATGCAGAAATAGTTGCCTCAGCGATTGTCGTATCCCAATGAGTATCATTTTCAAACAAATTGAGTTCTTGACATGCATCACAAAATGTTGGGCAGACTATACCATAAACATTACGAAATGCTGCAAATGATGTTGGACCACGAACATTCACCAGCAACAACCGCAAATAAAAACATTCATCATTCTTCGGATGAACTGTATAAATGCAACCAAGAGCATCACTTGAATGCAAATCCGGATGCCCAGGAACCATAGTGCCTTTCTTTTGACGTTAAAATTTTTTGAAGAAGCGTTCCAAGTGTAATACCGTGGCATCTCCGAGTAAAGTAAAGTTCGTACAAACGGATCGCTTTGACAAACAGTAAAGAAACTTGTCAATGTTGTCGCTGGAGGTATTTCAGCACGTTGGACAATATTTGCCGCAGTGAAATATACTCGTTGGCCATTCTCCAGATGCACTGCTAAATGTGCAATAGTGGGATGAGTAGGACATGAGAAATACGCCAAACCGCCTCATTGCAATTCACATATCGCCCAACTTGATAACGCGTAATTTCGTCGTTGCAATTGGATGCTAAAAAGAGCCATATCGCTGCCTTTCGTGACATATTTGCAATGTGTCTTAAATGATTTGGAAAGAAGTGGCAGAGCCCAACTGGTGTCAATCACAAAATCGTTTCCTTTTACTTTCTTTGTAATAGTTTTACCGTTGTCATTAGGCCATCATTGCCAGTGATATTTTCCGCCGTCAACTTTCGTGGATAATGTTTGAAACACTTGCCGTCGAACATGCACGGAGATGGGGGGTTGATGGGGCCACACGGTCCGTGAATCATATATGTAATTACAACATCATGTAGTTCTTGATCTGTTTCAGGATCAGGGATCTCGGCACTTTTAATATCATCTTTCTGGTCGAACTTCTCGACTAACCAAATAATAATGTGTGCATGAGGCAAGCCTCGTTTTTGCCACTTTATTGAATACATCCAGCATCGAGTATCTGCGAACACGTATTGCCTAACAATATATATAACCAGCAAACGAATTTTTACCTAAACACACATAATTCACAAAATATTATCCTTAATAGCGTGTCAATAACGTATAAACATGTTCTGTTTGTTTCTTTGATAATTACTGAAAATTGATAATTGCTGATAAAGCGTGAATAGAAAAGCTGTGGCCTATCGCATCTTTCATGATGGGAAGCTATTACCAAGAAAAATTTCACAAACAGTTCAGTTTATAATGGCTTCATTATTTTGTAGCCCTATCCGCCACTTGTAAATATTTTTTTTATTTTATTAAATGTTTGTTGTGCTTACAAAACAATGTATAGAAAAAAATTGCGTTAATGATTCGCTAACTGACAGACAGATTCATCATTGCATAAACTAAGTGCAAAGGGCAAGACTTCAAATATGTATTGGTTAATCTTGTTGCTTCTGAGCTAAAAAAAGATAGAACTGTAATTTTATTTACGCTCGAGAGGTTTCAAGGTTATGAATGCAGTTTTCGTACTTTTTTTGAAATATTTGACCATTAGGGGCAACACAGAGTAAAAACCATATTTAAAAACTGCTTATATCCATTTTGTACCTTCGGAACTAAAAAGCTAAAAAGGGGCTCAAATTATATTTTGATATTGCGTTCGACAGGTCTCGAAAAAATATGATTATAAAATTTTGATAGTTTTGATCCTAAGGGGTAAAAAGGGATAAACATTTTATTGGTAATTTTTAAGTTATTTTTTTTACTCTTAAACTAATAATTTAAATTGCGTAAAACTGGCTTAAGAAAAATATGAACACGTTATTTGAAGTTTTTTACAGTTATTGAGACTTATATAAGAAAGTATTTTTTATTGTACGGGAGATGCCATGACCATTATTCCCTTTCCTCTTAAGTATACTCACCACAATTATGTATATTAGCAAACATAAACATCCATAGACAATTTTGAGACTCTAGCTTTAAGAATTATTGAAGAACATGTAAAAAAAATCAAATTGTACGGGAGGTGCCACACCAAAAAGTTTGGAGACCTTAGCTGTCACAGTTAATGAGATACACATATAAATATTTCCATGCTATTAGAGGTTCCACAGCCATAGTTCACTTACTGCCTATACTCATCTTAGTTATGCATATAAGCATAATAAATACCCATATTAAATTTGGAGATTTCAGCTGTTACATTTATTGACATACATATATATGTAAGAGATTCTTTCTAGTAAAGGAGGTGGGTGCCACCCCTATTGTTATCTTTACGCCCAAACTCAGCTTAATTGTAAACATCAACATTGTAAGCACCTGCACAAAATTTTGAGACTTTAACCTTACAAAGCTCAATTATGCATATTAGCACTATAAACATACGTACGAAGTTCGGAGACTTCAGCTATTACAGTTGTTGAAATATATACAAAAAACTATTTTGGTTGTATGGGAGGTGCCACGCCTATTTATTTTTTCCCGCCCATAAAAAACTTAATTATGTGTATTAGCACTATAAACATACGTACGAAGTTCGGAGACTTCAGCTATTACAGTTGTTGAAATACATATATACAAAAAAATATTTCGGTTGTATGGGAGGTGCCACGCCTATTTATTTTTTCCCGCCCATAAAAAGCTCAATTATGCATATTAGCCTTATAAACATCCGTACGAAGTTTGGAGACTTCAGCTATTACAGTTGTTGAAATATATACAAAAAACTATTTTCGTTGTATGGGAGGTGCCACGCCTATTTATTTTTTTCCGCCCATAAAAAGCTCAATTATGCATATTAGCACTATAAACATACGTACGAAGTTCGGAGACTTCAGCTGTTACAGATGTTGAAATATATACAAAAAACTATTTTAGTTGTATGGGAGGTGCCACGCCTATTTATTTTTTTCTGCCCATAAAAAGCTCAATTATGCATATTAGCACTATAAACATACGTACGAAGTTCGGAGACTTTAGCTGTTACAGTTGTTGAGATATATACAAAAAACTATTTTCGTTGTATGGCAGGTGCCACGCCTATTTATTTTTTTCCGCCCATAAAAAGCTCAATTATGCATATTAGCACTATAAACATCCGTACGAAGTTTGGAGACTTCAGCTATTACAGTTGTTGAAATATATACAAAAAACTATTTTCGTTGTATGGGAGGTGCCACGCCTATTTATTTTTTTCCGCCCATTAAAAGCTCAATTATGCATATTAGCACTATAAACATACGTACGAAGTTCAGAGACTTTAGCTGTTACAGTTGTTGAGATATATACAAAAAACTATTTTCGTTGTATGGCAGGTGCCACGCCTATTTATTTTTTTCCGCCCATAAAAAGCTCAATTATGCACATTACCACTATAAACATACGTACGAAGTTCGGAGACTTTAGCTGTTACAGTTGTTGAGATATATACAAAAAACTATTTTCGTTGTATGGCAGGTGCCACGCCTATTTATTTTTTTCCGCCCATAAAAAGCTCAATTATGCACATTACCACTATAAACATACGTACGAAGTTCGGAGACTTTAGCTGTTACAGTTGTTGAGATATATACAAAAAACTATTTTAGTTGTATGGGAGGTGCCACGCCTATTTATTTTTTTCTGCCCATAAAAAGCTCAATTATGCATATTAGCACTATAAACATACGTACGAAGTTCGGAGACTTTAGCTGTTACAGTTGTTGAGATATATACAAAAAACTATTTTCGTTGTATGGCAGGTGCCACGCCTATTTATTTTTTTCCGCCCATAAAAAGCTCAATTATGCATATTAGCACTATAAACATCCGTACGAAGTTTGGAGACTTCAGCTATTACAGTTGTTGAAATATATACAAAAAACTATTTTCGTTGTATGGGAGGTGCCACGCCTATTTATTTTTTTCCGCCCATTAAAAACTCAATTATGCATATTAGCACTATAAACATACGTACGAAGTTCAGAGACTTTAGCTGTTACAGTTGTTGAGATATATACAAAAAACTATTTTCGTTGTATGGCAGGTGCCACGCCTATTTATTTTTTCCCGCCCATAAAAAGCTCAATTATGCATATTAGCACTAAAGGCACCCGTACGAAGTTTGGAGACTTCTGCTGTTACAGTTGCTGAAATATATACAAAAAACTATTTTCGTTGTATGGGAGGTGCCACGCCCATTTATTTGTTTCGGCCCATACACAACTCAATTATGAACATCAATAAATAATTTAGTTGTACCAAATTTGGAGACTTCAGCTATAATAGGTATTGAGATATATGAAAAAAACTGTTCAATTTGTATGGGAGGTGCCACGCCCAGTCGGAATTTCCAAAAACAAATAAGCCTAAAACGCATTCCCAGATATCGGGTATGACCTTTTTTCAAGTTTCATTAAAATCGGTCCAGCCGTTCTTGAGTTATAAGCGGTGTCACTAACAAAAAAAAAATTGTTCTTTTATATATAAGATAAACAACGCCTAACACCACTCTTACACTTTAAATTGGATATTTGAAAAGGATATTTATTAAATCCACCAAAAGTGATTGCATACCGTGTTGACAGATTTATCGATTTCTTGACAAAAGTGGATTTTAAAGATTAGGAATTCTATGTTAGGCAAATTCGAAATACGTATGTATGTATGAAATACATATGCATGTGGTATCTAATCGCCTTGATTCACTCGAACACCGTCGTAATGTAGGGTGTGTTTCGCTGTTCTATCGATACTATAATGGAATGTGCTCTGAGGAAATCAGGGAACTTGTTCCCGAAACCCGGAACTTTTTGCGTGATACACGTTTTTCTAGAAGAGCTCACCCATACGTAGTCGACTGGCCAGTGAATCGCACCACTCATTACAGGGAAAAAATTTCTTCTTCGGTCGCACAGTTCGTATGTGGAATAAACTTCCTTGTGATGTCTTTCCTGTCACAGTAAATATCGAGAAATTTAAATCAAATGTCCACAAACACTACTCTCTTTATCCTCCTTTCCATAACCTATTTTCCTGATACCAACACAATGCAATGCATGTATAGGGGCCATCCCCTGAGTGCTGGTTTTTATTTAAAAAAAAAAAAAACAAAAAATTATTATTAAGGATTTGATACCAGATTTCCTAGTTTTTTTAAGGGGTTTGTTGAATCCTGAATAATATTTGGAAATTGTTGTTATACGAACAGGTTTTGTTTTCGGCAGCCCTTATAACTTATTAAGTGATAACCAATGGTTATCCAAATGTATAAGAGAAAAAGAAAATTAAAACAGCTAAAAGCTCTAAAAGTGGTTTATTGGGTTTTTGAAAGAATTCTTATATGTTTTTTTTTTTATAGAAATTCTTAATAACTTTATTGAAGTTATTATGTGAGGATATAACTTATAAATAAATTAAGAACTTTTATTTTTTTTCTCATTAGAATAACTTATCATATCATAAAATTAAAAAAAAATTAAGAGAAATAATTTTTTAGGGTAATCGATCTGTATTATTTCCAGTTTTTTTCGGATAATCTTTATATTAAAGTTAGTACTTATAAAAGAAAATATTCTTTTATTTTACTCAACTTTGTCGCACAGTGTCGTGATTGCATATATCGAGTGACTATAATTGGACGATAGATTTATCAACAAGGAAACGTGTCCTTCCCATATGTTTTAAAAATAAAAATAAAGGAGAGGCAAAAATATTAGACATTAAATTTAGTACAGACATTAGCTATAACATACTTCGTGACCAAACTTTTTTTAATAAAGTAAAAACAAATAAAAATAATAAAATTTCTTTACTATACACAATGGGTTAAGAGTATAACCATACACAATGTGGAGCAAGCTATAATATCTGATCTAATAACAGGAGGACAAACAATCATCGAGTATTAAGTTAAGAACCTTTATCATGATACATATATTGTCTTACAGAATGGGACACGTAGAGTAAAAGTTATATTTCTTTCGAAAGTTAATAAAAAAAAGGGGTGACTAGAAATGGTGATGATCGCTAGATCCCCCCGAATAAGCTTAATTGATTTTAATTGACATAGGTATTACCATACCACAAAAAAAATCCGCATTTATTCAAGTTTTATTAAATAACATTATGCGCATTGATCACACATATACAAGAAACAGAAACTGCCGTTTCAAATTCCAAAAAGAGCGGTCCATTATTAACTCTACATCCATTAAAATTACCTAATTCAGACTCATATTTGATATGTATAAAAGGAAAAAGGTATAAAAAACATTTCGAAAAACGATCCACTTTGAAAATTTAGCTTTCATTATACGTATTTAATTCGAGTTTATTTCTGAACTTTTTGTTATAAAAGCGCTGACAACTTGCGTTTAGCCGCTGGGGAAATATGTGGTAGTGAAAGTAGATTATGTACAAAGTTTGCAAAGGCTTTTCTTGTTTAGTTCGATCTTAATCGAATTAATTTTATTAAAAAAAGTATATTTATCTTCAAATTAACGTGACAAGGAGGAAACACAACAAAAAATGCTTTGTTTTTGTGTCAAAACGGCTCACAGTATTCTTATGAATTTTAAGACAGAAATCCTTGACATTTGATTTTCTGTTTCTGTTTCTGTTTCTTTTTCTTTTCTTTTCTTTTCTTTTCTTTTCTTTTCTTTTCTTTTCTTTTCTTTTCTTTTCTTTTCTTTTCTTTTCTTTTCTTTTCTTTTCTTTTCTTTTCTTTTCTTTTCTTTTCTTTTCTTTTCTTTTCTTTTCTTTTCTTTTCTTTTCTTTTCTTTTCTTTTCTTTTCTTTTCTTTTCTTTTCTTTTCTTTTCTTTTCTTTTCTTTTCTTTTCTTTTCTTTTCTTTTCTTTTCTTTTCTTTTCTTTTCTTTTCTTTTCTTTTCTTTTCTTTTCTTTTCTTTTCTTTTCTTTTCTTTTCTTTTCTTTTCTTTTCTTTTCTTTTCTTTTCTTTTCTTTTCTTTTCTTTTCTTTTCTTTTCTTTTCTTTTCTTTTCTTTTCTCTTCTTCTCTTTTCTTTTCTTTTCTTTTCTTTTCTTTTCTTTTCTTTTCTTTTCTTTTCTTTTCTTTTCTCTTCTTCTCTTTTCTTTTCTTTTCTTTTCTTTTCTCTTCTTTTCTTTTCTTTTCTTTTCTTTTCTCTTCTTTTCTTTTCTTTTCTTTTCTTTTCTTTTCTTTTCTTTTCTTTTCTTTTCTTTTCTTTTCTTTTCTTTTCTTTTCTTTTCTTTTCTTTTCTTTTCTTTTCTTTTCTTTTCTTTTCTTTTCTTTTTTTTTCTTTTCTTTTCTTTTCTTTTCTTTTCTTTTCTTTTCTTCTCTTTTCTTTTTTTTTCTTTTCTTTTCTTTTCTTTTCTTTTCTTTTCTTTTCTTTTCTTTTCTTTTCTTTTCTTTTCTTTTCTTTTCTTTCTTTTTCTTTCCTTTCTTTTCCTTTCTTTTCCTTTCCTTTCCTTTCCTTTTTCTTTCTTTTCCTTTCTTTTTCTTTCCTTCCTTTTCTATATTTTTCTTTTTCTCATTTCCTAATTAAGAAACAAATTTTTTTTGAGATATCCTTTAAAAAATATAATGTTTTATACATAATTTAAAGGCATCCCTGGCATATTGGATATATGTTTATGACAGACATTCTGGCAGCACTGCTTGCAGGCCGCATTTATACACACACATAAGTACATACGTTTGTTTGTATATGTACTGCAGTCTGCAGTTATTAAACAAGTAGTTGCAAGAAGAAAACCCAGCAAAAATGCGAAATCTTTTATATCCTTCACCAATGTTTAGGCATGCAATCTAAAACTTATGCATTAAACACATTCAAGCAACAAGAACACAGGAACACACGAACACAAAAGTTTCTTGCTAAATTTGTGTCCGACTGGCTGCTACTGAAATATTTACTAGACTACCACTACAAAATAAACATATAAGCAATATGACTTTCTGTGGTGCCACCTAAAGTCTTTTTGTACTGTTTAAGCTATATTTTTTGCATCTTACCGTATTGGCAGCACTAATCTGTTATCTGTCGCGTATAAAAAAAGAAATTAGTTTAATTTCGACCACGCCACAAAATTAGCATTGACAGCAACCCGTAGTTGTGTTGCATTGTAGCAATTAAAAAATTATTCTCATAAGCACACGTGTATTCTATTTTTGGCTGGTTGTGTTCGGTAGCCTGTAGCGAGGAATGTATTTAATGCTTTAAGCTTAAATTGAACAATTGTTTTGTGACTTTAAAATCACGTATTACAGACACAAAAACAAGAATACTCATATTTTTAAATTAAACGAAAGGTATAATAGCCATCTATTTTTAATGGTGATTGTTATATGGAAATAAAATAACTAGTAAACTGACAAGACATAGATTTAGTGTGTACATGTTTCCAATTTAGGATCATAAATGAAAATTGTAAAAATAACAAGCTGAATGCAAAACGTATAAAACCGAATCACTTCTGTGCAGGGTACAAAAGCTATAATTTTAAGGGCGGATTAAACTAATGAACATTAAAAAGCATTGACTGAATTTTTAAAAACTTTTTTTATATGCTTATTTGAGTTTGGAATATATGGGGAATTACACAAAACGTTGGCGCTTTCACTAATTGCTAGTGATGGTGGAAAGTTATTACACAGTTTTTTGATTGATATTTGGGAGTGAATGAAAAATTTGAAGGGCCAATTTTTGGGTGTTGGTTTTAACTTAGTTTGTTTGTAGTTTAATTAAACTAAACAAAAATTTAAACTTTTTTTAATCCAATAAGCTGTTTTATAGTAGAAAATTATGAAATGTCTATTACTTTTTGATATCAATGTGTTGGCATTCGTATCTTTTAAAAGAGCACGCGAAAAGAATCTAAGCAACTGTAGGAAAAAAGAGGGGGTCTTAAAATTTTATTTTAATTTATTTATATTCTGTCTCTTTCAAACATAAATATATGCGAAACAGATTGCACAAAACGGTCTGTTATTGATATAATGCACACCTTGAAAAAATACATTTTTAAAGTTTAAACTGGGTTAAAACAATCAAAATGGTTGAACTACATTGTACCAACCGTCTCTAATAGTTTTGTTAGCGATTTTACAACTAAACTGGGTTTAAAATGGTGCAATTATTTTAGCCTGCTACAAGGTTCTTGGAAAGATCAATAGGCAAGGACTCGAATCCTTAATGTGATTCTATTTAATCAGTTAATAAGTGTGCGTTCAATTTTAGAAGAACTTTTTTAATTTTTTGCCCTTTTTTTACTTTTTTTTAAGAGAACATATTTCCTTGCTTAGAACTGAATGAAATTGTAAGATATTAAAAAGATTCTTAAAACTTAATTTTTTTTTAATTTCTCTGAGCTATCATTTTTTCTTCTTTATTATGACAATTTTCATTTTAAGGATATATGAGAAGGACACGAATCCTTAGAGCTTAAATCATAAAATTGGAGGTCTATATTATATTACTGTTATAGGAAATGACTGTGGGCCGCGGTACATCAAATTCTTGTTAGTTGGAAACTTGTGATTAGTGAGTCTACGCAAAATTTGGAAGAGATTACGACCTAGGGGGCATCTGCTTCAGCTTGTGCTTTGGTTGATATTTATCTTCTCTCAAAATTTTTTTTAAATTTGCTAAATATTTAAAGCTCTAGAGCTGAAATATATCTTTTGCCACAAGTTTTCAGTTTTGAAAACCCTGTGGTGCCAAAACTGTTGTTCCATTTTATACAGCCCTTGCCGCAAAATTATTCAAAAAGTTTTAAATTTTACGAAGATTAAAAAAATATGTATTCATTGAATTCAAGCAATTTCACATTAATCGGTTGTAAATGACAAAAACTAAATTTTTTTATTTTAAAATTCAATTCAATTCAGCTGGAAACACATCCAAATCCGCTCGCTCAAAGCATCCTGCAGCATTGTGGGCACACCCACCTAAAAAGAAGGGATACTATTGCTCTTAGATGAAACTTTTGAAATTAGTTATCCTTATTGTGAGAACTTAAATTGTAGTCTGGTACTGACTGGACTAGTATTAATTACTTAGTTTTAAGATTTGAATACTTATTGTTAGTTCGCCTAAGCGAAGATTCAATAACACAGTGCAACACGAAAAAAAATAACCATATTCGGACATCACTACGTGAAAGAAGACCAAAAAAGAAAAGACCCGTGTCTCCCAGTTTTGCCCAAAGTCATGCACTTTTTTTGTTATGGGCCCCCAAAAATTTGGGGCCTTGGTACCATTTTTGCAAAAAGTGATAATTTTCTCGGGCTCATATCTTGCAAACCGTTCGGAATTTTAATTTACTCTTTGAGGCAAATTTGTATCCCTTTTTATAAAGAACAAAAATAATGAACATAAAAAATTAAAAAATAAATAATTTTAAATCAAAATCACAAAAAACTTTAAAAAACTCAAATTTTTTTTACCTTTTTTTCCCTGTTCAGGTCCATAGGTAGCAAACCGTTCAAAATTCAAGGAAACAATCAACTACAAAAATTTACCTAACATCCCAATAAACAACTTTTTAGAACATATTATTTTCCTAGGAATGATTCTTAACAGCGTTAAGGTAGCGCTTAGGTAGCCGCAAAAGTTAAAAATTTTACGAAAATTTTTGAATTTCATTTGTTTTTTATTTTCTTCAACATTGAGATACTGTGCTGTCTATTACAAAAAAATAGTCAAAAAATATTCGTATTATTTTTATAAAGTTGATGGCCCTGGACTTGCATATCGCGCTCTCTTAAGTTGAGGATCTAAATCGTGGTCCGAATCTGACTCTGATTCAGAACTTACGGTGTCCACAGGCACGTTGCTTCCAGAATGTCTTCCATCATTAGCTTTTTCTTTTTAACATACCTTATTAACATTATAAAAGGTTATCTTGTGACTCCACCAACATACCTGAAATGAATAAGAAAAGAAATCAAAAATAATGCAAACCATGCAATAATAAAATTGATATTACCTCTGCAAGCAATGCGTCGAATTTTTTGCCTTTGTACCGTTTTTCTATTTGATTTTTTATTAGTTATTAGTTTTGGTCCATCTCTTCCCTGTTGGGGCTTATAGTCGATATCAAATCGATCTCGATTAGTAACACCACTTACTGTGGCCATTTCTGTAAATTTTGTCCTACGATCTGGAGTTTGCGACCTTGGGAATACAAAATTTTCAGGTGCAAGCACTGGTAGTGTGGCTGTTACAGTTGCTTTATAAATTTTGTTCTTCTCATCACGTCTATTTGGGTAATTAACGCATGCATAAGAACTGGGTGCATCATGAGGTAATATCAATTTTATTATTGCATGGTTTGCATTATTTTTGATTTCTTTTCTAATTCATTTCAGGTATGTTGGTGGAGTCACAAGATAACCTTTTATAATGTTAATAAGGTATGTTAAAAAGAAAAAGCTAATGATGGAAGACATTCTGGAAGCAACGTGCCTGTGGACACCGTAAGTTCTGAATCAGAGTCAGATTCGGACCACGATTTAGATCCTCAACTTAAGAGAGCGCGATATGCAAGTCCAGGGCCATCAACTTTATAAAAATAATACGAATATTTTTTGACTATTTTTTTGTAATAGACAGCACAGTATCTCAATGTTGAAGAAAATAAAAAACAAATGAAATTCAAAAATTTTCGTAAAATTTTTAACTTTTGCGGCTACCTAAGCGCTACCTAAACGGTGTTAAGAATCATTCCTAGGAAGTTTATATGTTCTAAAAAGTTGTTTATTGGGATGTTAGGTAAATTTTTGTAGTTGACTGTTTCCTTGAATTTTGAACGGTTTGCTACCTATGGACCTGAACAGGGAAAAAAAGGTAAAAAAAATTTGAGTTTTTTAAAGTTTTTTGTGATTTTGATTTAAAATTATTTATTTTTTAATTTTTTATGTTCATTATTTTTGTTCTTTATAAAAAGGGATACAAATTTGCCTCAAAGAGTAAATTAAAATTCCGAACGGTTTGCAAGATATGAGCCCGAGAAAATTATCACTTTTTGCAAAAATGGTACCAAGGCCCCAAATTTTTGGGGGCCCATAACAAAAAAAGTGCATGACTTTGGGCAAAACTGGGAGACACGGGTCTTTTCTTTTTTGGTCTTCTTTCACGTAGTGATGTCCGTATATGGTTATTTTTCCATGACTTAAAAAATTACACACAGTGTAACTTTCACAAAATTTTAAGCAGATAGCGATTATAGTTCTCGAGATATAACATCAAGTCCATTTAATTTGTATGGGAGCTACTACGCCCACTTAAGTTAAAAAAATAAACTATAGCCTATGTCCGTTCAGGAAGCAAAAAAATAACATTGATAAAATAATAATCCAAATCGGTTAGGTAGTTCCGGAGAAATATTAAGACATAAAAAAAAACTTTTCCTCTTTATTATTAGTATAGATATGCCACTTTGCTAAACCATTAAGCCTGTCTTCTGGAGAAATGCCAGATCTGCCGATTTCTCGCCAAACGTGGCGATTTAAAAACTGATTTCGAGTCCTAGTTTTTAATTCGGCGTTTTGGCCATTTTTGGAGATTTTAAAAAAAGTTGGCAATTTTGTTGCCTACTTTTAAAAGTCATGAATTTGCTTCAAAAGTCGTTAAATTTTATGCGAACACATAAACATCTTATGCTGGTATTTTTATTAATGAAGCTTAATGCATATAAACGGACAAACTATTGTAGTATGTTTGTCAAGTCGACGTTGATATACACTTTGTATTTCAACAGTTATAATAAAACATATGAAAAAAAAAATTCGATAATCAAATCAGTGTATCTTTACAACTAAAAAAAAACGATTCATATTAAATGTATTCCTAAGGCTAGTTTTTAAGTAAAATAATTATCATTAGATAAACTTAGCTGTTTCTCATATTTATGCACGCTTAATAGAAATATCAGACCCGTCACATATTCTTAAAAGTATTTAAAAAATTTTAAACTAAACAATTAAATGAATAGTTAATAAAATAACTTAAATATTTTACCAATTAAATTATAGTTGACGTTTGAAATATATATTTTGATTTAAATTTAAGATTTTTTACATTATATTTAATAATTTTTAACATACTGCAAATGTTTTTTTTTGTTTACTGCACAATGGTGTCAGATGATAATTTATTTTTATTCCCTTCATTACTATGTTTGTATATCAGTTCGTCATTCCGTTTGTAATTTCTGTATTATCTATTTGCGACCCCACAAAGTATATCTGTGGACTTTTGACAAAAGCACTTATTTAAAAAAAGTGAATTTTAAAGGAGAGCAAAAAGACTACTTTAACATCGCAAAAAACGTCGTGATTATTATCTAAAAAGTTTTAAAACCTTAAATTGTAAAGTAAGTTAGCTGAATTATTTTCCAATATTAAATTTTCGCATGTACTTGCGATGTTAAAGTAGTTTTTTTGCTCTCCTTTAAAATTCACATTTTTCAAATAAGTGCTTTTGTCAAAAGTCCACAGATATATATACATATATTCGAAAAAGCTATGTTCGCCTGTCCGTTTGTCAGTCTGTTAAATTCAAGTTTCCGGAGTAAAATAAAACAATACGGACCAGTTATAGATGTCAAACTGTTAGAAATATCCCGCGCTATTTAAAATCAGCAAAATCGGTTCCCTTTTGGCAGAGATATAAGCGAAAACCCAAAACAACCCATTTTTTTAGGACAAAATTCGTGTATATACCTCTATATATTTCAGTAAATATAGTCACTCTTGCCATGAAACTTGACACGGATACTCTGAAAATAGAAACCTAAAAAAGGGAAAATTTTTTTCAGATAGGATCAGGGGAAGTGGTATTTTCCACAAATCTTGTGAAATATTTCATGCGCTAAAGCTTTGAAACTATAACAGCTATCGACTTCAAATGTTCTACAAAAAGTAATTGGACAATAAGACCTACATTTTGGATTAAAATTATTTGGTTCTATTTGGCTCTACTTGTTTAAATCGGGGTTTTGCTTTTTGTTTACCAAATATTCTTTCCGTCTATCCAACTCTATCGACAAGCCCAGATAGTATAACGCCAAAAACGCCTAACTCTTCTCTGAACTATGCTCTAGCCGAAACTGCATAGAAAATGGGTTTGGTTATAGTAGCCAAAATAATTTCGAACTTTATGGTTGAAGCCACGGAACCACGGTTTGGAAGATGAATATTTTGTTTGTACTAAATAATTGTAATTACCACAATTGAAATTGGATTCTTAACCCTGAATAAATATTTTTTGATTATAAAAACCTTGTTATTCGA
Source organism: Melanophora roralis (assembly GCA_963583895.1). Classification (NCBI taxonomy): domain Eukaryota; kingdom Metazoa; phylum Arthropoda; class Insecta; order Diptera; family Rhinophoridae; genus Melanophora; species Melanophora roralis. The sequence goes on along the minus strand of OY757189.1, from coordinate 69,438,481 downwards.
TGGTATTAAGAAATGACAATGTTCGTAGTGAAGGCGAGCGGAATTATTTAGCGACCACCCTCTTAATGGTTACGTTTACACTAACAAGCCTAAAGACCTTTCAGTATCAAACCGGATCCTCAATGCTTTTAAAGTCCTTCACACTGAAGGGCGAGAAACTACCAGCTGGTGAAGCATATTACTTATAAGTATACTTACTTAGTTGGCCATTTATATCAACCCATGTGGGTTATTGGCGGAACTAAGAATGGACTTCCAAGCACTTTGGTGTTTTGAGCTTTGAAATGTTTTTCTGGTTGTCCTCTTTCGCGTCTTCCCACGGGGTCATATTCAAACGCCTTTTTCGCAAGAGCGTCTTTATTCTTTATTTGAGTTTTCGAGATAATTTCATATTTTAAGTTTTCCTTGTGCTGACTTACCACGATACATAGGCTAATGGGTCAAATAGCTGGTGTCTACAAACAAAAATCCAAAAACCGTTCAAAAAGTACTGAAGATGAAAATCGTAGCTGTTTTTAAAAATGCACTCTAGCTCGGCAAAAACTTGCTTTTGCAATAAAAAAGTTTCTTTTTAAAACTAACGCAAACAAAGGAAAAATCAATAATTTTTTTATTTGCAAAAAATAAGAATTTAATAGGGATCGAACTTGAGCCCAATGTAATAATTACAAAATTACAATTGTCTTAAAACTAAATTTAATTTAAAAACTCAAGAAAATTTAACAACTAATTTAACAGATGCGTGACGTGATAGGTAGGTGTGTTGTATTGATATGTTAAATTACACAAAAATTTTCCTCTCCAGAAATTTTAAACAATTTTAAAACTGTTCCATTTTTGAATAATTACAACAAAATCGGCAACACTGCTTCTAAGTCCAAAAAAGGTCATATCGACTTTGTTTTATTTTGAAGTATACAATGAATACAACAATTTGCAAACAATTATTTGTTAACAAAACTGTTAAAATCTGTTATAAATTTTTTTAGACGACAAATATACACAGATACATATGTATATCCAAATATTATAAACGTACAAAAGTATGTACTTACATACGTATATGCTTTAATAAACACCTTCTTTATAAAAGTAACGTATTTTTTACATTTGATAGAAACTACTTGCACGACACTTGTTGTTCGTTTTTTTTTAAAGTAAAAATTTAGTTAAAATATTCTTAAAAATTTAACCCCGGAGATCTCTTTTAGCAGGTGCAAATTCGCTGAATGGAACGAAGTTATGTAAATAATAAATTGACTTTTATTTAATAGAACACATGCTTCCATAAATGATAAATTTAAGTCTTGTTTAAAAACAACACTTGTCGCGCTCTTTTCTTTAGTCACCACAGATAAGTATGAAGTAAGGGTAAATGAAAATACAAAAGGAAAGAAACCTGTTATTCTAAGATGAACAAACATATTCACAGACATACTTACACACAAAGTATAATTATAATGATTTTAAAATTGTTAAGGGGACAGGCAAGTGTTTTTAGAAAAAGCCGTTACAAACTCTTAAGGTTTTTCTAATTTAAATTTCTTAATTTCCTTTTTTTACATTTTTTAAAAAGTCTGACAACAAGTGGAAGTAATGTAAGTCAAAGCCACATGACGAGGTTTTGGTCATACAGCTGGGCTTGCACATTCATATACATATACATATGAATGAACTACATTACATTATTTCCACATTACATGCGTGGTAGGGGTATTTTGCGTTTGTACAGATATTTAAAACGTCTAAAAGACCCACCTTCAGTTATACCCATCAACTCACAACCACTTCCCAGTCAATTAGAGTATGTCCGTCCATATAGTCCGGCTGCTTTTCGATGTACTTTTGTGATCGAAGTACAGGTCCCACTTTAAAAGATACTTTCATAAAAATTTTGCACAAATAATTTTTTTAGCATGAGGGCCAATCCTACTGAGTGTGGTGATAATCGATCTACTTTTTCACATAATCCCAAATGTCCTCCCAGAATAAGTATACTGGGATTTAGCTTGCTGTTAATTTAAAAACATTTTGCATGTTTGCTTATCGTTATGTCTCTAACTAATATACTAAATATCAACATAAGCCTGCCGAATTTTGAAATGGCTTCTATACAAATATCCTCCCAAAACACAAAATTTTGCGTAAACCCTATTTATACACTTAAAAAAATTATAACAGTAACTGATTGTAAGTTATTGGGGAAGTATTTTGTAAAGTTGTTTTTGAAATGAAAAACAGTTATATTTTAATATAATATTTTTAACTGGTTTGAAGAGTTATTCAAAGCACGTTGATGTTGATGTTAGTTTTGCAATTATTTTGTAGTAAGAACACAAGCGATTTACATATGTATGTGAGTAGAAAAAAACAAATTTACATTTGACTTCGTTAATGTATTTTATGATACTTTTTGTTTTACTGTATTTGACAGAAAATCTAGTTAATTTTAGAAGTTTATGCAAGTTGGTTGGTGTTGTATTTTTAGAACTTGCTCTACCACCTTGTGTAGATCCACCTTGCCTGAAACATTATTATAATACTTGCACGTAGCCCGCTACTTCGTAAGCGCAGTTTTAGAAATTTATTAAGTGAAGGTGATGTTTTGTGCCTTTATTTCTTAAGCCATTACCATAAAGATTACATAAATTAGAAAGAAGTGTTTGCTGGCATAAATCTGCGCCAATTTCAGATTTCTAGGGTATAAGGGAATATACACGTCTTGAGCCCTTATAATATTTCAAAAAATTTCCAAAAGTATATTCATAGTTTTTTAAAACCTTTTAAACGCAATTTGAATTATGTTTCTTTCTATCTTTATTGACACAGAAGTTAGAAAATGGACCTGAGCAGTATCAAAATATAGTTTTTACCCTGTCTTGCTCTTAAGGTCCGAAATTTCGAAAGAGTGTAAAAATGGTATTCGCATGTTTCTGCACTATCAAAATTAAGTTTTAACTCTTTTTGGCTCTGTAGGGTCCAAAATATCGAAAAAGTGACAGACACGGGTCCGCTTATTTTTCGCGAGAAATACGATATAAATTTTGTTTTTATCACTTATAGTTTAGGAGGTATCAATTTTTGCATATTTCCATATTTGACCCATTTTAACCCCCTTCAGGTACAAATTTCCTGAAATCCCGTCTTAAAGGATCTGTATATATATATGTATATGTATATAGAGGTACTCAGAGTCTGAATTCCAAGTCTCTAGCTCTACGAATTTGGACTGTGCGATGATGAAGCAGTCAGTCTCTTTATATACCTTTATACATATGTATACATATAAGAAGAAGAAGATAAATTCAAATTTTCTCCATGAAAAAACTTCTAACAGATAACAGAACAGAACAGCATTAAAAGGTTTTATGTGATACTTTTCCCCGTTTTTTATCAATAGTGTTTTAGAACTATTTTTGACAGTTTACATTTTTTAGCGTTGGTTCACGGATGGCATAACTTTTTCCCCCTAGCACAACAGCATATTGTAGTTGGATTTTAAAAGTCGGCAAATGTTCAGCAACAAGCATAAATTAAATTTTCTTAAGATTGGCAAGCGAAATGCCAAGAAAGACAAAAAAACCAAATACAATTTTTTTCCATAAGAAATAGGAAAAAAAGAAAGTTGTTATGCCAAGAAGACCTTTCATTTTAGCCAAAGAGGTATAATCATAATTGTAGACAAACATATCGTTATCTTAATATGAAAAGCCTGAACTCGTGATTTTTATACGCCCAAATTTTTATTAGTTTTGAGAAATGGTCTGCTCATCAAAATTAGCCAAAACAAGTAAGAGCGCTATATTCGGCTGTGCCGAATCTTATATGCCCTTCACATTGGTCTTTATATATACCCAGCCGAGTAATTTTGTACTGCAAATAATATAATAAAAAACCTTGTGCGAATTTTAAAGCCCATAGAAAAAATAACAAAATTTTAACGTTCGTATGAATAATAGAAATAGATGAAGAAGATTTGAGGTCGAGAGTTTTCAAAGTTTTCGACATTATTCATTTTAAAGGTTAATAAAACTTATTAAATGTTCTAGCCCCCCTGCTCTTCTCCAACTTTTTCTCCAAAATGTATGAATTATTTGATTATTACTTTTTGTAGAATATTCGAAGTCGATAGCTGTAATAGTTTTCGAGATATAGCGTATCGAATATTTTATAAAAATTGTTAAATTGTATGGGAGCTACCCCTTTTTTTGCCCCCACTCAAAAAATTTTTTCTTTAAAGCAAAGGCCTTCTTGCCCAATTACTTTTTGTAGAACATTTGATTTCGATATCTGTTATAGTTTCCGATATATAGCGTATCGAATATTTTATAATAATTGTTAATTTGTATGGGAGCTACCCCTTTTTTTGCCCCCACTCAAAAAAATTTTTCTTTAAAGCGTAGACCTTATTGCCCAATTACTTTTTGTAAAACATTTGATTTCGATATCTGTTATAGTTTCCGAGATATAGCGTATCGAATATTTTATAATAATTGTTGATTTGTATGGGAGCTACCCCTTTTTTTGCCCCCACTCAAAAAAATTTTTCTTTAAAGCGTAGACCTTATTGCCCAATTACTTTTTGTTGAACATTTCATTTCGATATCTGTTATAGTTTCCGAGATATAGCGTATCGAATATTTCATAAAAATCGTTAACTTGTATGGGAGCTACCCCTGTTTTTGCCCCCACTCAAAAAAAATTTTCTTTAAAGCGTAGGCCTTCTTGCCCAATTACTTTTTGTAGAACATTTCATTTCAATATCTGTTATAGTTTCCGATATATAGCGTGTCGAATAAATAATTGTTGATTTGTATAGGGCTACCTCTTTTTTTGCCCCCACTCAAAAAAATTTTTCTTTAAAGCGTAGACCTTATTGCCCAATTACTTTTTGTAGAACATTTGATTTCGATATCTGTTATAGTTTCCGAGATATAGCGTATCGAATATTTTATAATAATTGTTGATTTGTATGGGAGCTACCCCTGTTTTTGCCCCCACTGAAAAAAATTTTTCTTTAAAGCGTAGGCCTTCTTGCCCAATTACTTTTTGTAAAACATTTTATTTTGATATCTGTTATAGTTTCCGAGATATAGCGTGTCGAATATTTTATATTTATTGTTAATTTGTATGGGAGCTACCCCTTTTTTGCCCCCACTCAAAAAATTTTTTCTTTATAGCGTAGGCCTTTTTGCCCAATTACTTTTTATAGAACATTTCATTTCGATATCTGTTATAGTTTCCGATATATAGCGTATCGAATATTTTATAATAATTGTTGATTTGTATGGGAGCTACCCCTTTTTTTGCCCCGTCTCAAAAAATTTTTTCTTTTAAGTGTAGGTCTTTGCGTACAATTACTTTTTGTAGAACATTTTACGTCGATAGCTATTATAGTTTACGAGATATAGCGCATAAAATATTTCACTAAATTTGTGCAATTGTAGAAAAAATACCCCTTCCCCTGGTCCTATCTGAAAAAAATTTTTCCATTATTTAGGTCCCTTCTTTAGGAAAATCCGTGCCAAGTTTTGTGGCAAGAGTGACTATACTTACTGAGATATATAGGGATATATGCACCGATTTTGTCCTAAAAAATGGGTTGCTCTGGGTTTTCGCTTATATCTCGGTCAATAGTGAACTGATTTTGCTGATTGTCTCTAGGATATTTCTTATATTTGGACACCATTAAATGGTCTGTATCTTTTTATTTGACTCCGGAAACTTGATTTCAACAGACGGATAGACGGACATCGCTAAATTGGCTTCCCTATCTATAAGGATCCAGAATATATATACTTTATGGGGTCGCAAATGAATAATAAAGAAATTACAAACGGAATGACAAAGTAATATATACCCTTATCACTATGTGAAGGGTATAAAAATGTCGACTTAAAAGATACGAGTTAGGGTTTTTCTATAAGTGCATTTTTATGCAAAATAAATAATAACGACTTACTGTGAAATAAAGTGGGAATGTGTTTTTTTAGAACCGACAAAGTGAATTAAGTCAGTTTATTAGTCATATTAGAATCTAATAATTAGATTTACATAACATACATACATATGTATAGTGTATATATGTAAATAATATATTTTAGGTGTGTTTGTGGTCTTTTGTACTTAGGCTGAGGGGGCTTTTAAAGAACTTCCATTTAGTACCAATGTTTTGAAAATGGAGTAAGGAAAGATTGACAGAAAATCCACAAACATTTTTTTTGGAAACAATTAAGTTTTACATAAAACACCTTGTTTAAGACATACATATTTTAAAAGCCATTTTTTAGGAGCCAAAAACGTCAAAATATCGATTAATCGTGGAATCTGACATCTATGATTGAACGTTTGATTTACAGTAGAGAAAAGACAAGAAATTATAATCAGAAAGAATTATGGGTTTACCTTTTTAAAATGTTTCTAAAAGCAGAAGGTGATAGGCACTGATGATGCATTTAATGGTTCATGCACTTAATTTTGTGTTTATACTTTTTTATATGTAACTCGAAACTATTTAAGCTGGCAGTGCTGAACGAATGCTAGTTTAGCCATCAACCATATTTTCGGAAATTTTTTTAAAGTATGGTAGCGCGTTTTGCAATAACACTATTTTGGGTATTCACTAAACACATAGTTCTAGCCAATTTCACAGTTTTTTCTTGCTTTGCTTGTTCGAAGAGAAAAATAAGGGATTAAATAAAAGACTGTAAATTATATTTTTGTCGTGTTTTAATAAAAAAATTATGTACAAGGAAAAATTGGAAAGTTAAGTGAAGTACACCATATTGATTGTTTTAACCTAGATTTTTGAAAAATCAAGCGGTTTTAAAATTTTTTGATTTCTAATATTTTCTAAGAAAATATTTTTATTTATATTTTTTTTGCCAAGAAATAATAATTATTTTTTGATTTGTATTTTTTTCTTGTAGAAATAATTGTTATATTTTTAACTAATATAAAAAATTTCAGAATCAAATAAAAATGCGGGCGCCATCTACTATTTGCACAAAAATTACTACCCTGCAAACTTTTATTGCAAACCCGTATATTATATTTTACACTTTTTTTACCATGGATTGTTCAAGCACAAATTATACTATTAAAGGCAATGATTGCATGATTTCATTCTGGTTATGCTTGCACTTTATAATTTAGCCAAATCCTTACACTGGATTTGTGCAAGATGTAAAACATCGAGGTTAACAAATTAAACAAATAAAAAAGGAGTTTCGTCTCTGCAATCAAGGCTGGCCAAGTTTGGCGAATTATTTGATTGATTTATTATTTAACGACGATGACAGATCTCCTAGAGAGAAAAGTCAAGCAAAAAACAGGCCTTTAGTTCCCATTATAAATATTCTATTAGTGCTTCTGTAAATAACGTTGCCGCTGATGATGATGGTTCTATGCCATTTACATTATTGAATGCAGCGGGTTCCCGACAACTACTTTTTCATTTGGATAGTACGGAGATAAATGGTCCAACAACTGTTGACTTACATAGTTACCCATAAGACCCTGCAAGCGGTTTCACCAAGAAAAACAATTTTTGTTTTCCAGTTGGGATGCGACATGTAATTTATTTACTCTAAATATGGTCGTGATATAAATACGTACATATGTGCTTTTATACATAAATTTACATTTTCGATTTTCACATAATTTAAATCATTTAAAATATCAATTTTACCTGATGTTTTCGACATAATTATTGATCCGAAGTTTGGCCCGAAAATACCTTGGTTCGTGAATGTGCTTTTAGAGAAAAATTAAAATCTAATTGAGTTTGGGTTCTTCCTCGCCGTGATCCAAAAAACTCAATTAAAATTTTATCGATTTAGTATGATTATTGTACCAAAATGTTCGCGACTTAAGGACACAACTATCAAGCTTATATTTCGATAGTTTTGATTGGCTTAATAATTTGTTATTAAAGTCTGAAATACAAATTTAATAGATACACTGTTTTTCGTCAGGGTCGTGGTTTGAATGGAGTGGGTGTTCCTATTTCGGTTTGCAGTTTCATCGTAACTTTTGGTGTTTGATTCACTGCCTAGTATTAATTTAAAGCTTCCATTATAAGACTCAAAAGTAAGTATTTTCATATATTCCTTCATCATTCCCTCAGTCTTTATATATTTTACATGGTGAGGCAATATGGGTGGGTGCCTGCTCTGCCAATAAAATTGATTTAGTTATAATCATGGGCGACTTTAATATTCCGTCAATATCTTGGAATTATTCGGTTGAGGATGGTTATTAAGTTGATACCACAAACAACTATACCTTCAATGAGTTTTTTAATTTTCTGTATGATTTAAGTCATTTTCAAATTAACGGAATACTTACTCTGTGGTTTATTCAAGATATTATGAGTGTCGAGCAGTATATAACCGATTAAATAATCAATTATAATCCGTTTATCTGGCAAAAATCCAAAATAATTTAAAACGTAATTCTAAGTCCTTTAATAAATTTATAAATTCAAAGAAAAATCAACCGGTTTTATAAAAATTGCGTCCTTTCGAAATTACGAAAGTTATCATTAGTAACATGTTTGCTGAATTTTTCTTTCGCACGTACTCTGAAACAACTTTTGATGATAAAATAGAGTATCCTTGTGCTTGAGCAAAACATTATTTCATTGACAAATTGATCACTTATTGGCTGTATTTCCAGACCTTTAATCATTTGGATTTTAAAAAGGATGTTCAACAACAACTAATTTATTTCACTTACATCTGCCATTAATTGTAATTTTTGTTCTTAAATTAAACGAATGTTATCAACACCAATTTCTTGAAAGCCTTTGATAAGGTAAGTCATTAGCTTTTGATTTAAAAATTACAGATTTGGCAACAAAATGGATTAAAGAATATGTGTCGCATTCTTAATCTCGTAGTGTACGGACGTGTGTACGCGAGTGTAATATTGTTAATAGGTAATATTAGTAATAAGTAGCAAACGAAATTATTAATATACATACATATATATATACACAAAAAGTGAGAAAAGAAAAACAAAAACAACAATCTAAATAAAAAATAAGCGAACTGTTAATGAGTAACAGTAATCGTAGTGACAGTGGGCCTGATAGCCGAAATGCTTACATTGTGTTAAGCAGTGTTAGCAATGAGAACATAAGAGACCCTGAATTTAATAGAAATTATTTAAACGCGAGACCAAAAATAATTACAAGCAATCTTAGTTCAAGTGCGCCTGTTATAAATAACTTCTTGTTTTTACTTTACTTATTATTTTTTTTTAACTATGTTCACATGTAAACATTTGTTTATAAATTTTATAAAAATATTGCTTAAAAACTTCAGTTGGAAAAAAATCTGATTGTAAAAACTATTAATTTGAAGTAATAAAATCTAAATTCAAATATAAAACTGAAATTCACTTTCAAAATAGTTTCTTTTCCAACAATCTTCAAATTAATAATAATTCAAATATGTTTCGCACGCCACCAATTGATGCTGGTAACTCAAAGAGTTCCAGCGAACAGAATGTGGTGAAACATCCTGTTAATAGTTGCGGCCAATGTAACTTGGAAGATACAAATGAAATGGTGCAATGCGACAAATGCGATAAATGGTATCACTTCAAATGCGCAGGTGTAACCGAATCTGTGGAGAACCATGAATGGGTATGCCTTGAATGCACAGTGGAACCAGCAGATGATAAACCATTAAATGTAGTATCTGTAAGTAAGACGAAGGCTATGTCAATATGTTCCACAACTTCCTCAAGACAAAGATTGCTTAATTTGGAGCTTCAACGTCTGGAAGAGGAAAAAGCTTTAGAAGCTCGATTCCTTAATAGAAAATTTGAAATTCTCGCAATGTCAGAGGAACGCGCAACAAGCTTTTGTAATGAACAAATTTCACGTACTAAGGAATGGGTCTCAAATTTAAAAACATATCCGCAATCAGGAAAAAGAAATTCCCCACATAACTCACCTACTCGCTTTGAAGGAAAATGTCAACCACAAAATGAAGCAATTAAAAAGAAAGTTTTAGAAGATGTGGTAAAATTAACGAAAAACCAACTATCAGCTCGCAAAGCGCTCTCTGTTGATCTTCCCGTCTTTAGTGGAAAACCTGAAGAGTGGCCGTTATTTATCAGCTCATTTATAGAAAGCACTAAGCTATGTGGGTACTCCGATTCAGAAAATCTTCTACGATTGCAAAAATGCTTGAAAGGAAAAGCATTTGATGCAGTTAGTTGTCATCTTTTGATGCCAAAAAATGTATCAGAAGTGATACGAACGTTAAAAATATTGTTTGGACGGCCAGAAATAATAATTAATACGCTTTTGGGAAAAATTCGTTCAGAACCACCCTTAAAAGCAGACAAGCTTGATAGTCTTGTAAGCTACGCAATTTCAGTTCGAAATCTCTGTTCTACTCTTGAAGCTTCTGGATTAGAGTCACATAAAAATAATCCTTTGCTTCTTCAAGAACTTGTTGATAAATTACCAGCACAAACAAAAATCAATTGGGCCATGTTCATTGCAAATAGAAATGCCGATATACTATTGTTTTCAAAGTGGTTGTTTGACATGGCTGAGGCAGTGGCTAAAGTAAGTCCAACAGTTGTTTATTATAAAACGTACGGTAATGTACATGAACATGAGTATAAAAGAGTTGAAGATAAGATTGAGCAGCCTACAGAAGGTAAACAATTATGTGCTATATGTAACACAAATCATTTGGTAAGTGAATGTGATAAATTTTTTCAAATGAAACTGTCTGATCGCTGGGATAAAGTACGCCAATTTAAACTATGCCGCTTGTGCCTTCAAAAATATGGCTTCTATCGATGTATTGACGCAAGGTGCTCCGTCAATGGTTGTGAAGATAGACACCACAAATTGCTTCACAAATTTAAAGCGAATCCCATCGTTACAACTCATTCTAGTTCAAACATATGTGACAAGGCATTCTTTAAAATTTTACCCATTACATTGCATAATAAGGGTATTTCAGTTAAAATCTTTGCATTCTTAGACGATGGCTCAAATGTTACTCTCATACAAAAGGATATATGTAATCAGCTTGGCTTAGAAGGTACTACGAATAATCTGTGTCTCAAATGGACGTCAGAAGCTAGTCGTGTAGAAGAAAATTCAATGCAAGTTAACGTTTGTATTTCTGGTTGTAATGAAAATTCAAAGAGGTATGAGCTTTTTAATGTCCGAAGTGTTGACAACCTTTCTTTGCCAGTACAAAGTGTAACCAAACAAGACTTGGAATTCTATCAGCATCTAAGAAATATTCCCTTATCTACATATAGTAATGCTTCACCAAAAATTCTTATTGGCTTAAACAATGGTTACTTATGTAATTCCCTAAAGATCGTTGAAGGTGCTAAAAATCAACCTTGTGCTTCTAAGACAAGGTTGGGGCGAGTAATGCATGGCGGAAGTGATCCGACTCTTGAGAAAACTCTGGGATATCACAAGGTTAAGCTATGTAATTGTGACTGCGAAATAGAAAAATTGCATAAAATAGTAACAGAATATATGTCGTTAGAAAGTACTGGACGTAAGTACGAAATAATATCACCAGAAGAAAGTCGTGGGAAACTCTTACTTCAAACTACAACTAAACGTATCGGAGAGAGATTTGAAACCGGTTTGCTTTGGAAGGAAGATGCAAAAGAAGTACCAAGTAGTTATTCAATGGCGCTGAAGCGACTCCAATGTCTGGAGAAAAAATCAAATCCCGAACACATTTTAATTATCACACGACAAATTAATGAGTTAGTGGAAAAAGGCTATGCACGAAAGTTATCCGAAAATGAAGTAAAGAATTCCAAAGGTGTTACTTGGTATCTTCCTATATTTACAGTAACAAATCCGAACAAGCCAGGTAAAGTTCGATTGGTCTGGGATGCAGCAGCAAAAGTCAAGGGAATTTCTTTAAATTCTATGTTACTAAAAGGCCCAGATTTGACGAATCCGTTACTTTCCACTTTGTATGGGTTTCGCTTAAAAAAAATTGCCATTTGTGGAGACATTAAAGAAATGTTTCACCAGGTGCAAATTCGCAAAGAAGATCAAAACGCCCAGCGATTTATCTGGCGAAACGGTGAAAATAGACAAATTACAGATGTCTACGTAATGCAAGTAATGACGTTTGGTGCAGCGTGTTCGCCAAGCTCAGCACAATATGTTAAGAATACAAATGCGCTAGAGTTTAAAGATAAATTTCCGAGAGCAGTAGATTCAATTATTAATCACCATTATGTAGACGACTTGTTAGATTGTTCAGATACCGAAGATGAAGCGATTAGGTTGGCAAAGCAAGTGGCTTTTATTCATAGTAAGAACGGTTTTTTTATCCGAAACTGGAAATCAAATTCAAAGGTTGTAATGGAGAATCTTGGCGAATTAGAAGAACGAAGCAAAGTTCTAATTGGAGATAAAATGATTGAGATGTCGACAGAAAAAGTATTAGGTATGTGGTGGTCTACAGAAAATGATAACTTTACATATTCATTAAAATTAAATCGAGTAAATAAAGATGTTCTATCTGGTTTAAAACGACCCACAAAAACTGGCGTATTAAAAACACTTATGTCTATTTTCGATCCTTTTGGATTTTTATCGGCCTACGTAGTTTACTTAAACATTCTGCTTCAAGAGGTTTGGAGAACTACTGAAGGTTGGACCGATGAGGTAAATGATGATGTTTTCAATAAATGGATAGTATGGATTAAACTCCTACCAAGAATAGAAAGTGTTAAAATTCCTCGATGGCTCTCAATCCAACCTGGGTGTTCAGTGCAGTTACACATATTTGTTGATGCTAGTGAATTAGCATACGCTGCTGTTGCCTATTTTCGTGTATCATCGGAAAATGGCGTTCAAGTTTCGTTAGTAGGTGCTAAAGTAAAAGTGGCTCCGAAGCAACCTGTTTCAATTCCACGCATGGAACTGATGGTAGCAGTACTGGGTGTTCGTTTAGCAAATTCAGTATGTAATATTCCCAGCGTACAACTTGAAAGCCGAACCTTTTGGTCTGATTCTAATACTGTTCTTTGTTGGTTGAAAGCTGACCCTCGGAATTATAAACAGTTTGTTATGTATCGTGTTGGAGAAATCCCTGATTGCAGCAATTTATTTGAGTGGAAATATATAGCTACAAAAGATAATGTTGCAGATGATGCGACAAAATGGAAGAAAAACTTCGAATTTGATATGAAAAGTCGCTGGTTTGACGGTCCACCATTCTTGAAAAATAATGAGTCATATTGGCCAGTAAATAAACTAAAGGATTCAAGAATTTCTGAGGAGCTTAGACCCCATCTTGTAATGGCACATCGTGAGGGACTTAATGATATCTTAATAGATTTTAAAAAATTTTCATCATGGAAAAAATTGCGTCAATCTGTTGTCAACATTTACATATTCATTAACAAAATAAAGATGAAATTGCAATTGTCAAAAAATTGTGAATACTTATTCCCTTCCCTAATCTATCTAAACTACATGCAATGGCAGAAACCATCATTTACCAAAAAATGCAGCAGGAGTTTTTTAAGGATGAATATGCTATTTTATCAAATAACATTGAAAGTATTCCAAAATCAAGTATTTTATACAAATGTTCCCCTTATATTGATTGTAACCAAGTAATTCGATTGAACGGAAGAATTGGATTGGCAACAGCTATACCTGAAAACTCAAGGCGCCCAATAATTTTGCCGAGAAATCACTATTGCACCCGGTTGTTGATACAATTTTTCCATGAAAAATTTCACCACATTTACCATGATACTTGCCTCAATGAATTGCGTAAGCTTTATTACATTCCAAGATTACGAGTTGAGTTAAAGAAAGTACGTCAAAATTGTCAACAATGTAAGAATTCAAATGCATCACCGGTAGTTCCGGAAATGTCTATTCTACCTAAAGCCCGTTTATCACCATTCGTTCGTCCATTTTCGTACGTCGGTATGGATTACTTTGGACCGTTATTTGTTAAAGTTGCACGGCATCAAGAGAAGCGTTGGGGAGTACTCTTTACTTGCCTAACTGTAAGAGCAATACACATTGAAGTGGCCCGTGATATGACCACCGACAGTTGCATTATAGCTATTCAAAATTTCGTTGCCCGGCGAGGTACACCTGTTGAGATATATTGTGATAATGGAACAAACTTCAAAGGGGCTAAAACAGAACTGGAAAACGCCCTCAAAAACGTTGATTTTAAAAAAATTGAAATGAAGTTTGCAACTTCATCAACAACCTGGCACTTTAACCCACCAGCAGCACCACATATGGGCGGGAGTTGGGAACGACTAGTCCAATCCGTAAAAAAAGTATTGCATCAAATTATGCCGAATTTTGTTTTTAAAGATGATACATTATATAATGGATTACTAGAGTGTGAACGCGTTATTAACTCTAGACCCCTTACTTACGTAGATCTAGAGTCAACAACTGACGAAGCACTGACTCCTAATCATTTCCTCTTAGGATCTTCTAATGGTAATAAGCCGATAGGCAATTTTTCGGCAGACGATTCTGTGCTAAGAAAAAATTGGAGAAAAATGCAGTACTTTGCTGATATATTTTGGAAACGATGGATTTATGAATACCTCCCAACATTAACGAAACGTACTAAGTGGTTTGAGAAATGTAGTCCCCTTAAAGTTGGGGATATAGTTATAATAGTTGATTCAAACCTGCCAAAAAAACAATTGGCCTAAGGGCATAGTTAAATCGGTATATAAAGCAAGTGATGGTAATGTAAGAAGTGCCGATGTTTTTACAAAGGGTGGCATTTTAAAAAGGCCAGTAGCAAAACTAGCTAAACTTGATGTAAGACGACCTCAAGCTGCTCAAAATTGTATTGGTTAAAACTAGGTTTTAACGAGGGGGAGAATGTTATAAATAACTTCTTGTTTTTACTTTACTTATTATTTTTTTTAACTATGTTCACATGTAAAAATTTGTTTATAAATTTTATAAAAATATTGCTTAAAAACTTCAGTTGGAAAAAAATCTGATTGTAAAAACTATTAATTTGAAGTAATAAAATCTAAATTAAAATATAAAACTGAAATTCACTTTCAAAATAGTTTCTTTTCCAACAGCGCCTAATTTAGATAAATGTACTAAACAAGGGACTAATTTAGCCCAATCTTTATTTAATAATTATAAAAAAAATTCTGAGGTACCATCTTTGTCGCGGTCACCATTATCAAATTCTGGAATTGAACCTGCAGCTGCTAAAGCCGCATCAAGCTTAATTTCTGCACCGGCACCTAAGATCCAGGTTGGGATGGACCGCTATGTGACAGTTCTTAAAAGGGGAAGAAGCCCTAAATCGGCAGAAGCATCTCAACTTGCAAAAATTTTAAAAGACGATGAAAGGCCAACCTCATCGCAAAATCGTTTTGCAATTTTACAAGAGGATAATGAGGCCCCCGTTAGTGAAAGAAAGTCCTTTAAGCCACCTCCCATTTATTTGAGGGAAAAAAACTCAAATGATCTCGTAAAGTTTTTAGTCGGTTTGATTGGGGAAAATAACTTTTATGTTTCAAACGTTAAACGCGGTAACATATTTGAGACAAAAATTCAAGTGAACCATGAAAACGCCTACCGCGCTACGGTTTCGGAGCTCGAAAAACTTAACAAAAACTTCTATACCTACCAACTCAAGACCGCAAAAGGCCTTCAGGTAGTCATTAAAGGCATTGATTCTAATGTTGACCCAGAAGAGGTCAAGACCAGTTTATTAAGCAAAGGGTTTATGGTTAGGAGGGTATCCAATATGAGAAACAGGGGAAAACACCCCCAACCATTATTCAGAGTGGAGCTTCAGCCTGGTGATATCAAATTGAAAAAAAGTGAAACTCACCCCATCTATGATTTAAAATATATTATGCACCGACGAGTTACTGTGGAAGTGCCACATAAGCGATCTGGGCCCGTACAGTGCTTGAACTGCCAGGAGTATTGCCACACTAAAGCTTATTGTAAGCTGCCTACTGTTTGTGTTGTGTGTGGGGATCTGCACGATGCGACCAAGTGCGACAAGCCAAAAGATGATCCTAGGATGAAGAAATGCAGCAACTGCGGGGGAAACCACACTGCCAACTATAGAGGTTGCCCTGTTTTTAATTCGGTTATGCGCTCAACTAAGCCGAAAATAGTTCCTACCCCTCCCCAGCCTTTAGATATACCAACTACAAATATGCCTCCGTTAGCACAACCAACTACAAATCAAGTTTCTTACGCCGCTGCATTAAAGTCTAACCAGCCTAATGCACGTAAGTCTACCGAGCCTACAACACAACAACAAGTGCCAACAAGTGAACCAACTGGTCCCAATTTTAGCCGCCTGGAAGCCGTAATTGACAATATGGTCAAACAATTTTCGCAGGTAATGGCGCAAATGGCTAGCATGATGCAGGAGATGCAGAAAATGCAGTCTGCTCTTCTGCAGGCCATGCTTAAAAGACCATGAACTGCCTCAGGGTTTGTTTCTGGAACGCAAACGGCATCCGCCAACACCAAAATGAGCTCGAATACTTTTTACACACCAAAAAATCGATGTCATGTTGATTTCCGAAACTCATATGACATCTTGAAGCACTTTCAAAATAAGTGGCTATACTTTTTATGATTCAAAAGATCCCAGAGATAGGTCATGTGGTGGTTCAGCTATATTAATTAAATCAAGAATCAAACACCAATGGATGGGTGGTCTCTCCGAAAGTTATATACAAGCAACAAACGTCTGCATCGATGAATTTTACCATAATCTCGTTATTTCGTCAGTTTATTGTCCACCCAGATTCTCCATAACGAAGGATCAGTACAACAGTTTTTACAAATCTTAAGGTCCTCACTTTATAGCTGCTGGAGACTACAACGCTAAACACACATACTGGGGCTACCGCCTAATAAGTCCCAGAGGTCGTGTCTTGTATGGTTCTGTATCGGAAATGAGACTTCACGTTATTTCAACTGGGCAACCAACATATTGGCCAACTGACCACAATAAAATACCAGACGTAATAGATTTTGGCGTAGCAAAAGGCATACCCCCTGAGCTTATTGAGGCTCAACCCTCCTTGGATTTATCTTCTGATCACTCACCCACAACTTTTACTATTTGCAGTCCTCACCAAATTGCAACTAGTGATATTTTTCTGTCAAAAAGAATAAACTGGTTAAAATACAAAAAATTTATCAGCACGCACTGTTCGGAACACCAATCTTTAAAAACTTCCGAAGAAATCGATGATTGCCTAAATATCCTAAATGAAAATATTAAAAAAGCCGTTGAAAATGCTTCTTCTACCTACCGTCAGGCCAGATACAACAAAATTTACTCAAGCGATGTTGAAAAGCTCTTATCTGAAAAAAGGAGAGCCCGAAGAGAATGGCAAAAGTATAGATCGCCCCTACTTAAGAATAAGCTGAAGGAATGTACAAACCGATTAAAAAACATGCTGGAAGTACATAGAATGTCATCATTGAAGGAATACCTAGAAGGTCTAGACGCGACTCCTCAAACGCAATAGCGAATGGCAGCCAGACATCTTAAAAGACCTGTAATCGCAAAACCACCACTGCGTAACCTGAGAGGATCCTGGGCTAGAAATGACGAAGAAAAATGCTATCTGTTCGCAAGCCATTTAAGGAACGTCTTCACTCCTAATTTATGCACTGACGTGAGAGAATTACCGCCTGTTGTAGCAAGACGTCCTATAGAAATACGTTTCCAATTTTCAGATGTTATAGAGGCAATCGCTAACCTAAATGACAAAAAAGCTCCTGGCGTTGATAAAATAAGCAACAAAATGCTTTTAGAGCTACCCTTTACAGGTAAAAGAATTAATCTTTTTGTTTTTAATGCCATAATTCGGCTTGAACACTTTCCGCCAGTATGGGAAGTTGCCTTAGTGAAGATGATTCCCAAGCCTGGTAAAGATCCTTCGAAGGTGGAGTCTTATAGGCCTATAAGTTTGTTACCAACTTTGGCGAAACTATTCGAAAAGCTGCTTAAAAACACGCTGAGTTTGATCCTGAATGACAACAACTGCATCCCAGATTACCAATTTGGTTTTAGAAGTCAACATAGTACAATCGAACAAACTCACAGACTGGTGCAGGTTATAAGAAAAGCCTTTGAGGAAAAGAAGTACTGCTCCGCGCTTTTGATCGATGTCTCTCAAGCATTCGATAAAGTATGGCACGAAGGCCTGTTAATCAAACTAAAACTCTATCTACCAGCTAATATTTCAAGCCTGCTAGAAAAATACTTAACCGGCAGACAATTTATGATCAAAGAGGGAAACCAAATAAGTTGTTCCCAACCAATAGAGGCTGGTGTACCTCAAGGGAGTATATTAGGTCCAATTTTGTACTTGCTTTACACAGCAGATAAGCCAACCAACTGTTTTACGCACACGTCCACATTTGCTGATGATACTGCTTTTCTCAGTATTGATAAAGATCCTAAAGAGGCTTCGAGTCAACTGCAACAACACGTTAGCCAAGTTGAGAAATGGGCAAGGTTATGGGGAATAAAAATAAATGAACAAAAATGTACTCACATAACTTTTACCTTACGCAAAGAAACGTGCCCTCCAATCACTATTAACAACTATTTGGTGCCTCAACGATCCGAGACAAAATATCTTGGTATTCACCTGGATCGCCGCCTCACATGGAAGCCTCATATAGATGCAAAGCTGACGCAAATGAAACTTAAAGCTGCACAAATCCACTGGCTTATGGGTAGAAACTCTGTGCTTCATCTGGATTGTAAACTTCTACTATACAACTCAATTTTAAAATCAATTTGGTGCTACGGTATACAATTATGGGGCACTGCTTCCGCCTCTAACATAGAAAAAATCCAACGCCGTCAAAACAAAATTCTAAGAATGATAACTGGTGCTCCTTGGTATATCAAAAACAGCAACATCCATAAGGATCTAGAAGTTCCACTTGTTAAATTCGAAATCCTGAAATATGTGGACAAGTATTTAAATAAGCTGGAAACACATCCAAACCCGCTCGCTCGAAGTATCTTGCAACATAGTGGACACTCCCGTCTAAAAAGGAGGGATACTATTGCGCTTAGATAAAGATAACTATTTATATTATGAGAACGTAAATTTAAGTCTGGTACTGGCTGGACTAATATTATTTCCTTAGTCTTAAGATTTGAAAACTTATTGTTAGTTCGCTAAAGCGAAGATTCAATAATAAAAAATATGCAAAAAAAAAAAAAAAAAAGAATATGTGTCGAAAGAACTCAAACTGTTTGTTTTAATAACATTATTTCAGAATGTATAAACGTTCGTTCTGGAGTGCCACAGGATAGCCAACTTGGACCTTCTTTTTTTCTTTATTTATTTATTCCTTGCCCCAGATTATAAAGTATTTAAACATTTTAATGTGAGTGGATTATGTAAGGATCTTAATTTTAACAGTCATTTGGATCAACACAACATCATTTTCATCTTACGAATGGCTATCGCAATGGAGCTTAACGTGGAAAAATGCAAATTGATGCGATTTTCAAGGACTTCTTTAATTACTGGGAATTATTTTCTGTGAAGTTATAGGGTCAATGATGTTGACAGCTTTCTGGATATGGGTATTTCATTTGACCAAAAACTGTGCTTCATTGCGTATATTACTTGCACAATTAATAAGGCCATGGTCGCATTTGGTTATATAAAACGAAGTTGAAGCAGTTTGTGGATCCGTATATAAGAAAAGCGCTTTATATTTCACTCGTTCGTCCAATTTTATTGAATTAAATTAAATTAAATGAGCTAAAACTCAATTTGCTCTCAAAAAACTTCATTTGTAAACAACCTTCAGCCTTTAACAAATTCAGAAAATAGAATCGTCAAAAAGTATTTTATTATTAATATTTTGAATATTTAATTTTTGTAAACCAAAGTAAAACAAATTAAAATACCTATAAGCTTAATAAAACAGTTTCTTAATTTTATTTAAGAATTTTATTAATGCCAAGCTTTTACTGGTGTATTTACAATTATTTAAAGTTTGAAAATTATTTAAAAAATAGTTTTATAAAACAAATATATGTATAAATTTATTTCTGTTAATTTTCTGTTTCCTTAATTTTTTAATTTAATTTTTATTTGAATTATTTTGTTTGTTTAGAACATCTTTTAAGTCAAACTTAGAATAATTATTATTTTTTATTTAACAAATAATAACAGATTAACAATGCAAAAATGTTTTTTAAATTTTTTGTTTTTGTAACATTAAATTTTTCTATGAAACTAAGATTTTTTAAAAGAAAAAAAATTTAATTTTTTTTAAAATTGTACAATATATTATTAAATTTTATTTACGCACATATACTTAATTACTAAAACAAATATTTAAATAGTTGCGCTCCATTTTCTTATATTAAAGTTAATAATATTTATTTTAATTTGCAGATCTTTAAGTTAATTTTTTTATGTTAAATGGTTTTTACAATATAAGCTCATACTTCATTAAATGTATTTCTTAAATTGTTTATTTGTATGAGTGAAAGTGCGCATTTTTAATATATTTATACAAATATACTTCGGGGATTCACAAGGTGTTCTATTATGTCCTATTGTTATAATGTTATAAAACTTCACAATGGTTCAAGATCCTTCGCCAACTATTGGACACTCGGCACAGGTGTATGTGTAATTGCTATGATATCAAACAATGTAGTATTTTTTTATAACTATTTTTGTATGACAAACAACAAAAATGGTTTTAAACCATTGTAAAAATTTTATAACATTATGACAACAGGACCTAATACAACACCTTGTGAATCCCCCAACTATGTATTAAAGTATGTATATTTTGTATATTTGGATAAAAGTTTTTATTTCTTCACCTTATAAGTCTTATTTGGTCTTGTTCCATTTTTTGTTTGTTTTCGAATTGTCATTTCAAAATATCTGTCATGCTTTTCTTCCGTCGTTTTAGGTTTTTGTTTTCACCCTTGCAGTTATGTGCTTGTACCCAGTTGGCTAAGTCTGCAAGACCATCGTTAATGAACGTATGTATTCATTTAAAAAATAGTTACAGGTACTTTCAGAGTTGCATTTTTAAGTTTATTTGAATACGGTAACCACTAAAATACAAGCCTTTAAAAACATAACTATATAAAAATTCGCCTTTGTGCAAGTTGTTAAATTATGTCGCTATTAAAACTGCTTCAATAAGAGCTTAAAAAATTTTTAAGAGTGAAAACGAAGAAAGAAATATAACAACTATGTATACATATTTCATTAAAAATTTAATGGACGTAAAATAGAAGTGATGCTTGGTAATAGCCATTAGAAAACAAAAATATTGTCCATCTCACAACTTTTATTGTATTGTTGTACATTGCAAAACATTGTACCTAAAAAGAAAAACCATTGCATTTAAAATTTTTACGATATACATTGCTATTTCGATACAACACAGGTTGTGAATTGAACATATTATTTAGCAAAGAAAAAGTCTCGTTCTCTTATATAATTATTTAACCTGAATCCCTATTGTTCCCAAAAATTGACTTATTACGTGATTGCAGGTGAACCTCAAATGTAGAGACAAATCATATTCAAATGTATGTAAGTATACAGGGTAGGAAGCAGTGTGGCCAGATTTTCAAGTAAAGTTAAAGCTGAATCACGTTTAAAAAACAGCTAAAAAGAGCTAAACACAAAAAGTTAAAGCCAAAAAATAAAGCTAAATTTTTTAATTCGTTTTTTAAAAAGTTTCTTCGTTATTTAGATATTTCTCATAATATAAACAAAACGTTTGTGTGCTTAAAATATTTAAGAAGAAAATTTGTTTTAAAAATTTTGATTTTATTTACAAAAACTTGGTAGACCCATACCTTAAGTAAGAAGAAAAATAATATGTGTTAATATACATACATATTCATATACAAGAGCTTTTTAAAAATTTTTTAGAAGCAGGTGTTAATTTGCGCCTGTTTTGGTAAAAAAAAACGAAAATTTGTTTTAAATATAAATACTCACACACAATTCGTTCATTTTTTTACAAAAACACGTAAAATTTAGTAATTTATTAACAAACTTTTTTCATAAATACAAACACATGAAAACAATAAAAAATCGAAACTATAAGATTAAATTTACACGATGCAATTTTTTTTTAATATTCCTTCAATGAAATTTTTGTTTGTTGACAAAACGTGTATAAAAATCGTTAAAAATCGAAAATTTTCATTCAAGTTACATATATCATGAAAAATGCCTTCATGTAAATTTTGTTCAAGAAAAAAAAAGATTATCTTTAATGTAAAAAGTTACATTGTAGGAAAGCATTTTTAGAAGTATTTTTATTTGTACATGTGTGCCTCAATAAGTATTTAAAACCAATGACTGTAAAAATGAAAAAATCAAAAAATTAAAAATATTATTATTTTTTTAAACCTATCTATAAAAATAATAATTATCGTTATTAACCGTTTTTATTTAAATTAAAAAAAATTACCGTCTTGCTAAAAAAAAACAAAATTTATAAAGAGCATGATTTTCAACAAATATAGTTTAATACAATCAAAATGGTGAGCTTTACTTGACACTACGATGTTTCATTGTGCCTGCTTTTTTCTAGAAAAATTATTTCGGTCCTGTTTGATTTGATTTTTTGACAAAAAAACACTTTAAAGTTCTTATTAAATAAAAATATTAATATAATAATTTGTTTCAACGAAAGACATAAGTGTTTTTGAGCAATATATTAGAAGATTTTATAATTTAACCAAAAAACGAAAAAAAATGTTTCTGTCGCATTTGGATTTTTTTTCTTTAAAATTGCCGCATTTAAAAGTATTTGTTTTGGAAAACAAATTCTTACGTTTTTTTTTTTTTGTAATACCATACCTTCCTTATATCTTTGTTTTATTGAAGTTTTGTGATGTTTCACGTTTTTTAAATGTGGCTAGTAGTAAATTATTAAGCAAAACAATGGTTCGGAAACTGTTATGTTGTAAATTCGAAGAAAATTTGGAGCTTGATACCTTTCAGTATAATTAAGATACATACCAAAAAATATAAAACGACAAATTTTTAACCTTTTATCTAGCTCCAAAAACTACTAAAAAAGCTAAATTCAATTTCAAAAAAAGCTAAAAAAAATGCTAAAAGCTAAATGTAAATATTTCGGGCTAAATGAAGAAAAATAAAGCTAAATTTAGCTCTAAAAAAGCTAATATGGCCACACTGGTAGGAAGAGCGCTCAAATAAAACTCGCTCGCGAGAGATATTAATTTGAGAGATTTAAATGTTTCATTATGTTCAAAGATTTTAATCTTGTGTGCGAGATTTATATTTGAGCTCGCGAGATTTATAAATAAGAATTGTTTTCGGAGCGATATTAATTCAAAAAAAAAATAAATGTTTGATATTGCTCGAAGATTTTAATCTTGGTTGCGAAATTTATAGTTAAACTCGCGAGAGTTATAATTAAACTCGCGAGTTCTATAAATTAAACTCGCAACAGAAACAAAAATTAAAATCTTCTTGCGATTCCAACAACAACGATTCGAATGCTTTACTTATGTATATTTATTGCTAAGTTCTTGCTCACTTTTGACAAACAATTATGAAAAATTGTTGTTTAAGGGGTCAAAAACGTCCTATGATTTGTAAACTTAAGGTAACATTAAACACGTAAGGTAGTTTATTGTTACAAATAATTAAAAAACGTTATTTTTAAAATACCAGAAAGATGTAACAATCGTTTAATACTAAGCAAATGATTAAACTATTTTTGTCAGATGGTCAATAGTGCTAGCAAATTCTACTAGTTTTTATTACTCGATACTACTCAAACTTTTGATTTGGGTTCTTAACAATGCTGAATACTTTAAACAGTTTTTTTTTAATTTAAAAGCAGCGATAATTTCTTACCTAAATCACACATCACTTTTTTTTGCACAATTTAATTTTTAAATCAAATATAAACATACATGCATATAATTATAATTTTTCCTTTTTCATAATGCAGTTTTCATGACAATTTAATTCTGTAATACAACACACGTGTGTTTTACACTGTTCCTTTTATTAAAAGGTTGTATGTACTTTAGGGCTTAGTTTGTTTAATTAAGCTCAGAAATGCAACTCTGTAAGTATCGAGAATCTACTTTTGAGTATATAAGAAAACAGAAAGTACTTAAAATTTGGTATTCACTAGTCAAAACTTTGGCTGCAATACTGATTTATACTTTAGTGCACAAATAAAGCTTCTTTTTGGAACACCCTTTATATAACTTTAATATTTTATCTAATATATGAAAATAATATTCTTACATCTAGATTTGTGTATGTATTTCTTTATGTTTGTATTAAATGATTTTTATAAAGCTTTTGTAAGTATGAGTAAAGTTTGTATGTATAAATATAATTTAGGAATAGTTTTTTGGCGGTGCTTTAACTTAAGTTTACTATATACAGGCTTATAGGTAAAAACGAATTTTACAATTATTTTTGTATAATTTAAACCAGGTATTAGCAAATTAATAAAAATAAATTTTCTAAAAAGTATGCTGGTTCATTGATTTCGTTTTATTAATTGTTTTCTTTTGTTTATATAGAAAAGGCACAAATTTACAAAATTTTTTAAGGGTTAGAACTTAATTTAAAATTGTTCGTTGTGAATATTAATTTATTGTTCAATTTGATATTCGAGGATCCAAAACGAATTATACTGAAATGCTTTAATATTAAAATGTGTTTTAACATACTATACGTAGATAAGCTTAAAGTAGCAGAACAATGAATCACAAACTCTTAAAACAACTATCTAGGAGGTCTGTTATTACAATGATGGGGTCCGTGTAAACATGCTAATTGTTGTTACCTCTAAAGAAAAGTGAGTTACTGTGGCACCTCCATAAAATATTTTATAATAAACATTTTTTACTTAAAGTTTTTAAAGTTAATATATTTATTTGGTCTTTTATAAGATAACCCCACTAGCGTGGTTTTAATTTTGGCCATGAATGTGGATTAGAATTAAATGTCTCTCGAATGACAAACTGATTTGTTGTTTTGTTTTTCTTAAAAAAATGTAAAAGTTGGATTTAGCAAAATAAAGTTTTATTTAAAAAATACTTAAAAGGCAAAAAAGCTTTAACAATAATATAATTTGTTTTGTTTTTTTTAATTCAAAAAAATGTGTTAAATAATTTACGGTGGCCTATTTTAAACTTGTTTAACATTTACTTGTAGATATCACAAAAATACAATTTTAAATAATTGGGGGATTTTTTGATCAAAAAGTTAACGAGCTACTTTAATGATTCTCGTTTAAATGATTTGTTTTTACATGTTTTAACTTTTTTATTAAATATAATATATAAAAAAACATTTAAAAAAATGGTGATTTTCTGTTCTCCAAATTTTAAAATTAAAGATTACGTAGCCATGTTGTGAGTTTAAACTGGGAATTATCTTTTAAACAATGGTCTTGTTAATCTACCTTTGATTTAAATAAACTACTTATCTGCTAGATGAGTTGCAGTTTAAAAGAAGAGGTCGACGACACTGCAAAGGAAAATAAGAACTTCTGTTTTTTTGCTATATTTTGCATGGTCAAGTTTTTGACTCAAAGGCAGTTTTATTGTAAACTGATTTAAAATGTTACTGGCTGACCTAAGTTTCCTTTTAAGTTATGGTTACACTCGTTAACACTCGCGGCTGCTAGTGTAATTATTTAGAAATGTTCAAACTTTACTTTTCTTAATAATTTAAACAAAGTAAAAAGCTACAGTCATGTAAATCTAACTATATTATTCCCTACAACAACATTTATTTTATATTAGGAATTACCATCTTATGCGGGTTAAGGTGAACAAAGCTATTATTTTTCGTTACTTTCGTTAAATTATAAAGATCTATTATTAAATGTGTTCGCCATAACTACAAGATAAAATTTACGAGAGATAAATATTAATAAATATTACGAAAGGTTTTCATTACTTTAGTAGAATTTCAAAATTATGGCTAAAATTTTCTATGTAATATGTTCGAAAATCTCGTATATTTTGTAGTTTTTGGTACATTATTGCATGGATTATTTTCAGTGTACCTATTTAATAGTTGTCTTGAGTCATTCGCAAACACTATTTTTTTCGTTTTAGTAGCTGAGCATATCTTTATTCGTAATACAATAAGAAAATTATTTTACACCATGGATATCTTTACACACATAGAGTTGCTTTGTAATCTTGTTCAGATCGCATCATCTTTCGTACTCAGCAGCTGTCTGGGCTGCCTTGACAAATTCCACAATCGAGCTACGTGTTTGATGCTTCGCTTAACCCTTTTGTTACAAAGACCTTTTACCAAAGGTCGATTTCCTCTTAACAGGTTGCAATGTGGATCCAAAAATGCTTGGATAGTTATGTGTGTTCGAATTAAATTTTAAGTAAGATTTGAAAATGTTTTGCAACAAATGCTTTTTGTTGCTTTTTTGCATATTAAGTACAAGGCATAATCAAAGTATATTTTTAAGCTATTACAATTTTTAAAATTTAAAAAAATCTGCATTCAAATTGCAAAACCTGGTAAATAAAAATCAATATCTTTATATAGAACTCACAGAAAAATATTTAGAAAAGAAGTAACTTATTGAAAAATATCAAAGACAGGGATGTTGTCCCTTCTTTTTCAATGTAAACATAAGAAGTACGATTTTGAAATACATATGTATGTATGTATGTAGGTATAAACATTTAATTTTTTTTTACATACATACATGTATTTACTTTAATATGTACGTACATATGTACATAACTCTTTATTTTAAAGACTTAATTTTACTTTATGTGTTTTTTCAGCAGATTTATTGAATGTTTCTTCTATTTTTTTGTTGAAAAAGGCAGTCAAACTTTGTTGATTAAATTTGAAGTTTCTGTCTTTCTATATTTTTTTATTTTCAATTTATTTTATTTCGTTTATTTACTCTTAAGTAAATAATTGCGTAACATAAGTTAGAAATTTTTATAATTTACTTATACAAACATGTTAACATTTCCTTTTGTTTTATTTTTTTCTTAAATAACTTTTAACTGGTAAACAAAATGAAATAAATTATTTTAATTATTGATTAAATATGCATTTAATAAGGGATTTAATAATAAAATTGTAAATAAATTGTTTTAATTTTTGGTTTTCATATACAGAATTGCGTTATTTATATTATGTTTATCACGTTGTTTGTGTTTCCCTTTGTTACTTTTAAAATCAATGTTTTTTTTTTAAAAATTATTATTAAATTTTTTTTATTTTGTTTTTTATTTTTATTTGACGATAAATTTACTAAGGTAGTGCAATATTTCTTTATCTAAATTTTTGGTTATTTGAGCGTAAATGATTTAATTTATTTTTATGGTTTGGAATTTTTGTTTATTTTTTCTTTTATCGCTTATGTAGCATATTTGGAGAAATCCCTTGTAAATGCATTTTCGTATTAAACATTTTGGGTGCCCCAACAAGTGCACCGTACTTTCATATATTTGACACCATTTTAATAATACGATTTGAAATGTGATTTTTTTAAGACATGATATTAACATATGGAAAAGAATTCACACAAATGTGTAAACACCTTGTAAAGAGTTTTTACAAAACCAGTGCGTTGTGGGGAATAACGAATTCGTCAGCTGGTAACTGGTTTGCCGTACGGCGCAAAAAAGTGTATTCGAAACAAAATAGGTTTATTTCATATTTTTGGCAAATATACATAATAATTTAGAATAAATCTTTAATTTATGCAAATTTTGAAGCAAATAGATAACTTTGTCTTTGTCGCATTTACAGTTTTTAACATTTATATATTATTCTTTCTTTAAAGTGCGTTAAAAAGTGCATATTTTATATTGAAACCAAGTTCTTTTTTTCATTACTTCATGCCGTATATTTTAGTTTTGCTACACGTTTTTTGAATGTAAATATACTCCCTTTATAACAGTTTTTTTTATTAATTTAGAAACAAAAATGTTGTTATTTATTGGGAAAACCATGGTAATTTAAATTTAAAATTAATCAAACTCGGATTTCTCTTATGTAGCAATCAAATTTGAAACTTTGGAGCCGAAATTCTTTGGCTGGATCATTTTCAGAAATTTTTAATTCAGTTTTTAAATTCAGTTCTAAAGATTTGTATAAGTCAGAGACATATTTGCTGTTTCATTTCGTTTGCCTAACTACGAAATTGGGCAGAGCAATTATTTTTAGACCTGTTGCATTTCGCAACGCTTCCTGAATATTATTGATTTTATCGACATTAGGTGTCTTAATGGCCAAAAAGTAACGGCAGATTAATTTTTTTTAGTTAAAAAATGTGTATGCCTACTGATTTTTAAGTCTGTATCGAATCCGTCCTTAAATGCAATATCTTGGTCACTTATGAAGCGGTGTGGATTGTTTTTACAACAACTACTGTACGGAAAAAGTTGGGACTTTTCGTTAATTTCATTGGAAGGTGCGTCGTAAAAGCTATATGAATATAAACAAATTTAAAAAAGTAGCTCCGCTGTGATGTTAACGCCGCCTGCTAAATAAATTCGTCTTGGGTCTAGAATTAGTGGAGGCTAGAGTGCCAAAGCTATTTTTGTTTCAATTTTTTATGGCACATCAGCCGAAAGCAATATTCAAGGCGAATTCATTGACCAGGTGTCGTTAACATCACAGCTGAGCTACTCTTTTCTTGCATCAATAGAGACTGGTTTGTTAAAGTTTTTGACACATGGGCTAACGCAATTCAGAAACACTCTAATTTATTTTCCCACGATGTGGCTGCTGTAAAATTCCCTCTACCATATTGTACTTTTTGACGAGATAAATTCGCGCAAAGTTCGGTTTAAATCATAAGACCGCTATGTTCGGCTGTGCCGAATCTTATATACCCTTTACGTTGGCCTTTTGGCACCCCGACCTTTTTTATTTGTATACATTTTTTGTTTATAAATAATCTCTAATTTTTAAATAGAAGGCGGTGTCGTATTTAAGCCTCATAGGGTGACCACGGGGAAGTTGTAGGGGTATTTAACCATACTTTCTTAAATTTTGTATGGCAGCCCCTTAGGGTCTGAAAATAGGGGATAAGTATGTTTAAAGACAATGTTGGCAGAAAAAAATTAGTTGGGGTCAGTCCAACATTTGAACTATTCACGGGAGGAGGATTTGCTACAATTTCCCAAACTTTGTTTGGCCGCCCACTTGGGCGATGGAGAAAGAGGGTATGTATGTATGCCTAAGGCCGACTTAAAGCAAGTAATGGGCGATCTTACTTAATTTTTGTGAATTTTGTATAGCAACCCTCTTAGCTGAGGGCAATAGGGGGTAAGTATGCTCTAAGAATATGTTTGGGATGAGCAGGCCGACTCTGAAGAAGTTGGGGTCATTTTTGGAAATTTTGTATGGAAACCCCCTTAGGTAGTGAACATGGGGGATAAGTGTTTTCAAGAAATATGTTTGAAACAGAAAACTAATAGGGGTCTGTGAAAAATTTTTTCCCTCTAAGGGCGACTCCGGGGAAGTTGTAGGAGGTTGTACCCATTTTTTTTAAATTTTGTATGGCAGCCATTTTAGGGGCTGGGGATAGGGGAAAAGTATGTTCCACAAAAATGTTCGTCAGGAAAAATTAATAGGAGTCGGCCTTACATTGCACCCATGTAGGCGCAACTACGGGGTAGTTATAGAGGCCTTTATGTACAAATATTAGAAAAATGAACAGAGGTAGTCATGGTTGCTGGCTTATATCTCGATCAGGTATCGGGCGATTTTGCTGGATGTCAACAGCGGTTTGCCTGCAGATATTTGTGATTGTTTGATACCATTTGAGGGTCTATGCGACATCGAAAGGCTTAAAAAAGTTGATTTCAACTATAAAACGGACAAACAGACATCGCTAAATCGATATTCCTATCTGTAGGAACCAAGAAAATATACACTCTAAGGGGTCGCAAATGGATAATCACTTATATGAAGGGTATAATAAAAAATAGTACACTTAGCTTATTTGTTTCTTTTTACATGCTCCATGTTCACATACGAGTATGTTCACAAGAAATTTTTATACACCAACGTACATAATGCATTTTGCGAGTAACAAGTTCATTCAATATCAATGTTTTCATGGTTTTGCTCGAACATTTTTTGGGTTATTCCTGAGCTGTTTACCCTAACTTGAGTTTTGGTTTTTAAGTTTTTATTGAAAAATAATATAAAGCTCAAATAATATTTACTAAGTAAAGAAAACGCATTTATATGAGTTTCTCCATTTGTAACCGATCGTTTCGAATAGGGGGTTTAAGGGTCAATTAAATAAATCCTTTTTAATTTTACAACTGTTAAGGAATTTTGCATATTCGTTATTTATTTAACATGATAATCTCAAATATGGTTTTTAAATCTTATATTTTTAATTGTTGTTATACATAATTTATATTTCGTAGCTTAATAATAAATAATTTTTATCTTTGGTTTCTGTTTGCAGTGAGTTACGGTAAAAATATACAGCTTGTAATGGTTATTTTATTGGTTTCATGATTTTTCTCGTTTTAATTAAATAACTTATTTTTATAATTAATTTTATGAAAATCCTTTATAGTGTACAAAGAAAAATATTAAGAAAATGGCGTATGCTGTTGGAAACGTTATTCTAGCAATTACATCTATAGTTTTTGCGATCCGAATTGGATGTGGAGGCTCCTTCTTGCGCACCTGGACAAAGCAAGTCTGAAAAAATATTAAAAAATATTTAATACCTTAGAAAAGGGCTAAAAATTAATATGCATAATAGAAATAGAAAGATTTTGTATTCATTGACGTCTAAAACTGAATTGAATGAAGGATACTTGGGATTATTTTTTTTTAAATACTTGTTAGATATTACTTTTAGATTAAGGATTAAATATATATGTATATTAATATTTACCTCTGTTGCACAACCATTATTGACTGAATGTGTACAGGGACTGCCACTACTTCCACCACAAGTGGTACAAGCGACAATTTCATTAGGTCCACCGGCATCACGTTTCTTTTCACCCTGATAGATGGCATTAAATTTAAAGAACTTTTAATAATAATTCCATTCAAATTTACGTACAAAAATATATTTACAAATTATCACGTACAGATATAAAGAAAAGCATATTATTTTTCAAAATATTTTTACAATTACATACATTTATGCATGTGTATGCATGTATATTAACAAAGTTTTTACGATAAAATATTAACAAATTTACGTGTAGACATAATGTGCATATACATACATACGTTTTTACGTACAAATTTTAGAAAATTAGAAACACAAAAAATAAAATAAAACAAAGAAATATTAAAATAAAAAGTAGATGAAACATATAAAATATGGCATTTTGGGAATACAAGGTTATTACAGATTTACATACGATACAATGTACATACAACAATATGTATGTAAATAGCAGAGCAAACAGCAAAATATTAGCAAAGAAGCAATAAAATAAAAGAAAGACAAAAAAGGTAAACATAATTTTAATATTTTCCTTTCAATTGTATAATATATTTTTATTATAAAACATGAAGGTACATACATAAATACAACGTTAACACTCAAGTATTTACATGCATTTTTTAGAAAACATGTTAACACATGTCCTTTACACCTTACAGCACCATCGGTTACTAAATGAGACGTTAATTTTAAAAGTGGCATATGCAAACTTATGCGGTGGTGGTCCACAGCGATGCTAAGTAGAAATCGCTTGCTATTTTGCTCAGGTTTTGCTCTTACTATTTAAATTGAAATAAAATAAATTTTAAGGTAAATTTCATAATTTTTTTCTCCTTAACCTGCCATGTGACTATAAAAAAAAGCGTTTCTGACAATGATTAACATTTCAAAGTAAAGTTCTTTAAGTTAAAATCAATGGGCAATATTCATAGACAATTTAAAAACGACTTTCAAATTAAAATATATTTTAAGCACTGATTTTGTATGAAAATTTTGTTTGAAAAGTCTACTTTAATTTTAAAGTCGTTTTTAAATTGTCTATGAATATGGCCCAATATTTATAAACTTCTACTAATGTAAATTGACAACAAAAGTTTGTTAATTTGATATCTTGCTTCATTAACTATGATTTTATATAACAACAAAAGAGGGGAAAAATCTAGAAAGGCAATAAATATGTTCAGTTTAATTTTAATTGTAGTCATTTCGTAATTTGTTTGTAGCTTTCAATTACAATCAATACGTTGAAGCCATTTTTTTATTTTCAATATTTTTATATAATATTAATATCAATGAAAGCAGAAAGAGAATTCCTTCTTTTATTTGTTTTTATTTTATTTAAACTTGTCCCATTCTTTTCTATATAGTGATGTAAGGTATAATATGGTCGGACTTGACCGACCTTAACTTTTTTTTGGTTAATAATGCTTAATTATCAAATAATGTTTTAAAAAACGATTTTGATACTTACGGGCTGTGTTAGTAAATGTTATATTAGAGAAGCGTTAACATGTCAAAAGAGGAGAGAACAAAACAGACAAACATATTAATGAAAACAAAGTTTAATATAAAAATATGTACTATGTATGTGTGTACAAAAAAAAACTGTAGAAAGTGTGACTGCGATACAACATACACTGAAAAAAATTTAACACTGACTTCAAGACAAAATGTTTTAATGATTTGACAGCTTCAATGTGTGTTAAAGTAAATTTGGCTTCGTAAATCTTCATCAGACTGAAATCAAAGCAACATTTTCAAACATTCCTTTTAAAAACTTTGCTCTGTGATAAATACAACTTTTCGCTAACAAACTATGTAAATATACTGACTTTTAACATTAAGAGCAGCAATGCCCATTAAGCCATTGTCAAAAAACCATTAAATCCGGAAAAAGTAATTTGTGGTTCGCTTTATAGACCAGTGGCTAGATGGTCTTTTTCGTGACGAGCCTAATCTGTATTTTTCACTTCAATGTTAATATTCTCAGTGTAAGCTGTCGCATATTATTCTTTATATGTTTTTAGCTATTATTTTGCTTAACATATACAAATGTAAGTACGTGGTATGTTAGTGTTCCAAAAACTTTATTGTGTTTGGCATGAGAATTTTGCTTAATTGTGCTTAACAAGACTTGTATAATTTTAATGATTTAATGAATGCTTAATTTAGTTGTATTTATGTGCGAGTACAAGAAACAAACAAGAAATATTTATGGTATGAAAGTTAACATAAATGTGTTTTATGAATGAGTTTAGAATAATTCCTTATTTTTGAAATACCACAAAGTTCATGTCAAAGCAAAAATATATTGTGTAGAACTATTAAGAAAGCTAACGTAATTGTTTAAGCTAAAAGTCAATTGCACTCGTAAACGTCGCAATGCGTTGTGGCTTTTTTAACTAATTGCACGTTGCTGCGTTTCAAGTAACATGCTATACTTTGACGCATAGAATTTTTTTGTTTTTTACACAACAATAACAAAACAAAAAAACTTGCGTTTCAATTAAGTTTTGTGATAGCTTTTAAAACAATAAAAAACTTTCACCCCCAATAGTCGTAATAGCTGTTTGTTTGACCCTTTATAAAGCATGGAAAAGTACTTTTACTTTTTGCGCGCGTCGCGTCAAATGACATCAACGCGTCATGCTTTGTAACTTGCCATATTGAAATACACGTATTCAACTTTTTTGACAACCGCGTATAAAGCGTGTTATGGACTTTCAGCTTTGGGTATTTCGGGAGTTAAAAGAGTGTTGCCAATTACACAAGATTACAGGCTAAGACTAGCTGTGGAGTTGCGAATATGGTGCATAAAAGCTCGGGATATTTAGAATTACTTCTCTCAAATTTTAAAATACTCAGAGTAATACGGCTCTTCGTAGTCCACTCAACTGAAACTTATATCAACCACCTCTTTTGAAACATAAGACTACTTAAAGTAAACGTTCCAACCATCTGATGTCTGTCGGTAATAAGCAAAATTTGGTACCCTTTTCTATAGAAATACCATTCAATTACCACCTAAGCATCCAACATCAAGGAAATTGTAATAATTATTTATTTGTCGGTGTTTTATACAACGTTATAAAAAATATGTTTTTTTTCGAAGAAGTGATGACTTTTTCTTTTTGTAGGATCTGTGAAAATGTTAATCAGCATTTATTGCGTTTTTTGTAGTGTTAAGGAATATTCCAGCCGAATAAGCTGCGACAAATGGGTTCATAACAGAACGTGGGTGCAAGTTCTTGTTAAAGTGTTAAAGCAGCACGAGTTGTACCTTATTATAAATGCAACTATAAAATATATTTGTATAATACATCAATACTTTTGCGAATTTACAAGGTACGATATGATAGCGTACTGTCCTATCATCATCTTATTTTACAATGATTTAAAAATTCTGTGATCCCATTTTTACTTAAAAAAGAACACTGAAGATAAAATCAGTACCTAGTTTCGAAAATGAATTCTACTCGGCAAGTAAAGTTCAAAAACTTTCTTTTCCAAATTAAGTTTCTTTCAACATTAATGGAAAATATTTGTTGTAGGCTAAGTTTGTCTATATGAATTTCATTGGTTCTTACGCCAAATAATCAATAGACTTCAACCAAATTTTTAAAAAACTCAACAAACTTACTGAGAATTACTATAAGCAAACGAAAACGTTCAAGAGTTTCTTTAAGAACCCAACAAACCATTTTTTGCTATGAGCTTAACTTTTTTAACCTTCAACAAACCCTTTAATTAAATAAAGCTGAACAAAAATTTGACTTATCTAAAAATCAATTTCAATCCCTAGCATTTTGATACTAAAAGCTAAAAAAACTTAAAAAATTCAACTTTGACCTTGAATATCTGAACAACCGACGTTAATAAAATTAAAATTGTGGAAAATTAAAAAAAATCTTTTCTCTAGAAAAATTGAAATTGTAAAAATATCTTAATCGGTTAAAAAGTTACAGGATTTTTGCCAAAGAAAAACGACTTTTAACCACTTGGCTTCAGCCAAAGAAGCTAACACTGGTTTCTGACAACCAGATACAAAATCAATTAAATTTATTTACCAAAATTTGCCATTACCGCGTCAGAAATATAGGTTTCACATAAGTTGTCACTTATTTTAATTTTTTCATTTTTTGAAAATTTGTATATTAATTTTTTTTCAGCAGGATTTGAAATAAAAAGTCATATTTTTTCGTTTTATTAACTTATAACATAGAATTTCACAAGACCTTGTGAATTTACCATATTTAAGTAATGTGTCCTAGCTTGACCACTTTTTCGTTGCATTTTGTTGCCCTAATATTAGATATATGCAGTTTGCAAGGTCACTCATTTTAGAACAACATACA
The DNA here is from genome assembly GCA_963583895.1 of Melanophora roralis. Lineage (NCBI taxonomy): Eukaryota > Metazoa > Arthropoda > Insecta > Diptera > Rhinophoridae > Melanophora > Melanophora roralis. Next base: position 69,403,084 of record OY757189.1, on the reverse strand, counting down.
AAACACCCTCAGGATACGTATTACAAAATATTACAAAAATTTATAAAAAGGAAACAAAAGACATTTTTGTTCAAGCTGCACAATAAAAAAATTATAAGCTACTCGTAAATGTGTTTATATATATCAAGGCATATTGAACAAGATAGTAATAACTGATCAGCTGACTTCTATTTCCGTCATATGTTTTCTAACTTAGCTTGGACAATGATTGTGTATACTGTGTGTATGTGTGTTCGCAACATTTTCGGCAACCAAGCTTAAATTAGCAACAACAAAATACATGCTGAAATTTTACAGGAAGTTATTGTTTGAAAACCATCCCACCTTCTTATTCCACCATGATATATATATTTTAACTCTTAAACTTTGTGGTAACACTGGCTCTAGTATATACAGTGAGATGCATTAACGAAAGTTATATTTTGCAGAAGAGGAACAGTTTAACAGTGAAAATCAATGTAACAAACTTTTAAGAAAAATTCAAAAAAGTTCTGAATCGGAGTTAAAATTTTAAACAACTAAAAAGCAGTTACATTTTTGGATGACCAATAAACGCATTGAAAATAAATGTTAAATAAAAATAAAGTAAAAAAATTCTTTGGCATTAATTCAATATTTTTCAAGCAATGTAAATGACTGCAGCAAAATATTTAACTTCAACTATAAAAAAAAATAAAAACATTTTTTTTTTAAATTTTGAATGTGCCAATGATAAATCTTAATTTAATATTTAAAGCAAAGTAGATAAGAATATATATAATTTTGTTTTAATACACCACCAATTTAATACACCTCCAAATAAATTTAAAAAAAAGTTGTAAAACGTTCAATAGTATATCGATTAAATAATTGGGTTCATTTTTAAATTAATAATAATTAATTCAAATTTTTGTAAATAAAATTTAAAAATGATATCGGAGAAACAAGCAGATTTAAAAGCAAATTGATTGCTGCATTACTAATTCGATTTTCTGCTTTTTTTTCCGTCAGCTAGAGAATCGTAAACGTTATGTTATCCTTACAATACGTTTATGAATATTGTAAAATTAAAAATTATTTAACAATTTTTTTCATAACAGTTATCTGCGTAAAGCTTGCTTACAGACTTCTAGTTTTTGCAGTTACAAACTGAACTTATGTGTAAATTTTATAACGATAAATAAGTTAAAGCCTTAAAGATATGCTTAATATCTTACAGAAAACCATTAAAGAGATATTGCGTTTACGTGTGAACACTATAATTATACTTTCATACATAATTTAATGGAAGATTATATACATATAAACATATGTTATCGTAATTTTACTTGACTTATTAAGAAAGTAATAAAGAGAATAAAAACAACGCCAATAACAAGAAAACAACACACATAACTCAACATAATTAACTGATAACAGCAAAGAAATTAACATAAAATATGACGACAGAAGCAAATATATATGTTTATTAACATTTCACAATGTTTTTAATTAGTAACAAACAAAAAACAAAGTGTTTCAACATGCATTTATGTTAAGACTCAAAGATGTCGTTCGCTAAACATAACCACAAGGCAAGAAAAAAGACAGACATTAAGTCAAACACAAATATTAACACTCAAACATAACAAAACGAATACACATACATTTATACATTTGTATTTCCTAAGTATGGGTTAGTCTTTTCATATACAAATTAACAATACATATAAAAAATCTGTGTCCATGTATGTGTTGTGTAAAAATATTAGAATGTTCAATTTATAAAATAAATAAAAAGTGTTAAAAACGATTTAGATAAATTGAAAAAAAAAAAAATTTGTAAAAAGGATACAAACTAATATTTGTTTTTTTTTTATTATAATACTTGTCTGTTGCCTTATCTATTTGTATATATGTACAGCTAGCTATGTTAATCTGTGTATAAAAACATTCACATATACACATACACTATAAATTTGTGATGCCACTGTGACTGTCATACCCTTGTAAGCGTTGGTTCCGTTTCCGTTCTTGTTAAAAATGTATTTTAAGAGATAAGTTTTTCTTAAAAAAATTTGTTTTAGTATATTCAAAACTTTATAACAAAAATACTACTTTAAATAAAAAAAATACGAACCGCCATTATTAACACGCATTCCTTCACTTATTAGAATATCTTTTCTTATAAAAATAATATTTTTTAGTTTATGCTGTTTTTGTTTAAAGAAATTTAAGTTTTTGCTGAATGAATATGTTTATATTGGGTATTGATACATATCGACAGGCTTAATTCAGATATGTATCCGGAATTTTACAATTCTTTCGAAGTAGCGATTTTTTTGCCCAATGAAAAACCCGGGGTGCTCTACAAAATTATTACAATTAACAGAAGCTCTAAGCTAATTTTTTATAATATGAAGAAAAAAAACATTGTATTTAACTCTCAGAAAAAGACAAACTAAGTTCTCCTAACTGACTTTCTGAGGAGACAGTGGCTCATTGGCTTTTCCAATTAAGTCTATAAAAAACAATTTCCTTCAGTACCATTAGCCCTTTTGCTCAAGCGAATTCAGATTTTCCTTCAAAAACGTGATAGGATTTTTGATGAGCATTGCGAAGTTCCAACACATCACAAAAATAAAACCTAAAGGTATAAAATTAAGAACACGAATGACTCAGATTGAGGTTAAGAGTCAGCTACATAATCAAAAAGCATTTTTATTACAATTTTAAAGTAAAGAAAAGTGAAATTAACAGCCAGTCCCACGATGTCGAACGAAAAGCGGTTTGTATAGTGCAATGTGGATCTACACAAGGTGGTAGCGCAACCACCAACCGCCACCACCAACCACCATATGAAAGTTTTACTTTGAAAATTCAGGAACAAAATTCGGATTATTTCTTTATTTCATAACACATCAAAAAAATTTAGCACAGATACGATTTTTGACATAGGAACGAAGTCTATTAAAATTTATGATGATCTACCTATGTACATATATTTGCATCTATAACTCCTTTGAATATTACTCTATCTTCACAAAATGGTGCATATGCGGAAGACTTTTTTCCGCCCATTGTTAAAATAAATATGATTGTGATCGTCCTATGATTTTTTATTGGTCTTAACCAATTACTACTTACGGAAATCAGATTAAATATTAGTATCGTTTGGGCAAATGTCTAGCGAGCAGTGGACTAATGTGGAGTGCAAAATCTTTGAAGAACTATTGCAAAAGTTAAAAGAGAAACCGCATGGGCCCTCATCAATGATCTCTTCTGATGGAGCAGGCTGTTTAATCGGAGTAAAGCTCATTTAATACAAAGATGATGCAACGCTCAAGTGGGATACCTGCGGAAAGTTGCATAATAAAAGGTTGTAGACCGCACCAATATACTATTGATTCCCAAGGCTAAGGTGAAGTTTCCGCGCGTTGTTAAGACAAAAATCCCCTTTGGTGAATCTCACACTCAGAATCTTGACATTAAACGGGAAGATTCTACATGTCAGAAAAGAGACAAAGGACGGTCAAAAATACATTCTTCAGATGACGAAGGAGGTGGAGGACCTTTTGTATCCAAGGTTTGGTAAGATACCATGGGCCGTAAGGTGTGTTTTTCCCTATAAAGAAACACCATCTTTAGGGCACAAATCACAACACAAGGCGGATAAGGTTGAGCGTTGCTCAGTCGCCGCCAAAGCTGCTGCAGTCCTCAGAGCTGTCCCCATTAAGAAATGCTCAGTCAACTCCACTGATGGCCCTGAATATCAGCATGCAACACTCTAAGATTGCTTCTTTCAAACTCCTCCTTGCATTAGAAGAGGGTCGCTACGACGGCCTAAATCTATAATCCATGTATCTTTGCCATAATGAGGTTTCTGGATTGAGGCCATGTACGTTTGTTACATTCTTTTCGAAAACGGCAAGTAGAATTCGATATGCTATATCTGCAAGGAAGAACTTATGCTCACATATTTTTTTAAAATTACAACTTTTGATGATCTCACAGTGGTGGAAATATGCAGTGGCAACAATGACACTGTACTCTTTGTACTCTGGGGAACTCCGATTACTGGTTGAAGAGGCTTGTAAAAGTAGACATTATCTGTTAGCGGGCACAGACGTAAATTCACATCATACAATTCCCGGAGGTTAAAACACTAATGAAAGAGGTAGACCACTTATTTCTTTTATATTACAAACTAATCTACTTACTGCTTATAAAAGTGAGGTACCGACGTTTAAAAAGCCCACTTCCAAAAAAAGCTCTGGACCTTAATATGTGTAGTAAGAAAATGGTGGTGGATGACTGGAGGGTGCTTTCAAAACCCACCTTCTCCGGTCACCAGAATGTCTCATTTAGGGTTGGCTTCAGTACGGTAGGTTATAAGGTTTTTAGGAATCCTAGCGGGACAGATTCTACATTTAATAACTTATGAGATATCATGCCTCTCAACACAAACAAAGCGCAACTTAAACCTTCCTTCGTAGAGAAAATAGTTTGTGGTATAAAGACAGAATGCTCGCAAGCTCTTTAAGCTGGCAAGAATCCCTGACCAACTTTAGTGCTGGGGAAAATATAAAGATGTTCTAAAATTGTATAAGCTAAATACACGTAAGACTAACCGAAACTAACAGGAGGCTTTCTACGAGAACATTAAGAGCTCTGGTGAAACAACCACTTGACACCTGGAGAGTGCGCAGAGACTTGCAGAACTGTGTATAACTGATGCTCAACGCAGCTACCCTACAATGGCGCTGATCATAATCTTGGACTCGAAACCAATTAATGTGGTCGGACAGGATGTTGCAAGTATATATGCGACTCGGTTGGGCAGCGGGAAAATTTACTTGGGCGCCATATGATCATGGCAGAATTATTTGGAGCATGTAATGTATAAGCAACTACATGATGAAACTAAGCTTAATTAGGAAGTTGTGTATAGCTATAAAGGAATACAGGTGCTAAGTGGGTCTTGGCATAGACTAGAGGCCCTGTAACTTCTTTACGTATGGATCTAAAATGGTAAGGAGGGTGAGCTGCAGTTTTTTGAAAGAACTGGGTATCAGGCTATCCTATTGGCTTTATGATGTCTACAGTTTGTTTCAGTCAGAGATTCTAGCAGCCAAATTAGCCGCCGATTTTGCCTTGTTCTCTCAAACTGAGAATTTTCAAGTGAACATATGTATTAGTAAGCACGCTGTGATCTAAAAAATTTTCGCAAACCTCACCTAATCCCTAATTGTTCAGGCGTGCAAGGAGTCCTTTGGAAGAATGTGCACCGAGAGACAAGTGCACATCTACTGGGTTCGGTGATACAGGGGTATCGAGGTAATGAGATGGAAGATGCGCTGACGAAGAAAGAGTAATTGGCATTCGTGTTTCACTTCAGTTTTACAATAGAGGTATAAACTCTATGGTAAATACCACTTTTTATAAATGACCCGGCGGAAACGAGGTTTCTTCTGTAATTGTGAAAGAGTGATTGCAGAGTTCTAGTAGGGATGATAACAGGTTATTGTTAGACAGCGGTTTATGCCAAAAAAGTAGGGCGACTGACCAGCCATGTCTGCAGGTTGAGCATATTCTGTGTCGCTATCTAGCGACCCAGAGCAAATTATTTAGGATCTTATTTGTTCCAAGACCTGGATAAAATATCCGGGGCTTGCTAGATTAGTTATCGTTTTTTTGCTTTGTAACACTAAGGACCCAAAGGGTTTATGTGTGGTCTTCTACCCAGGGAGTTCAACCTAACTTAACCCACTAACAAAAGCTATCATTCGCTGAAGGTTATATAAAACTATGTTTCTACACTACTTCTTTTAACGAGCTTGGTTGGTCGCTGTACCAAAAAACTTATTTCTGAAATATTTATCAAAATGTGTTCATATATGCCAGCGGCACTTTAATCAAAAAAACACTTAAACACTCAGCCAGTTTGTCGGACGGTCACACTTTAATCCTCTCAGAAAGCGATTTCTAAATTATTATGTTAGTTATTAGTTTTATTTTTATCTGCGTAATAATAATTAAAAAAATCATATATTTGTTATTAATTTAAAAACTGAATTAAATACGCTGTTGCCATCATTCAAATCTAATTTGTTATAACCTTCGCCTTTTGAATAAATGTTTAGTCATAGTTTCCTTAAATACCTTATTTTTTATGTTAATCTTAGATTTAGTTAAACAATTAAGTGGTATTTAAGACACAATTAATTGATGTTAAATTGGATATTTGTTATAGGTTGTTACATGTTCGTGTGCTAAATAATATTTAAATCCGCTAAGTCGTTTTTGCATGATTAAAGTAAAAAGTCCATTTCTTTAATTATAATATTGAGATAAAAACTATTTAAGCCAAATACGAACATTTTAGTTTTCTGTTGTACAATATTAAAACCAAAACCATATATTTTAATTCACAATTACAAGACGTTTTCGAACATAAAATTTAAGGCATAACAAATGTTATCCTGTACTTAAATCTTTAAGCTGATTAAGGATTTATTACAAGCTTGTTGCCAACAGTTTTAGGAGGGATACTTAGTTAATGACTTAATATTTTTTATAGCAAATGCAACACTACATAAGTATTAGCTTGCCATTAGTTAATAGTTTAGTAAGTTTTATAAAAAAACAATTAAAACTAATTGTTATTAAACATTAATATCGTTCTCATCACGGCAAGGATTAAGCAAAAGTTAATGAGGAAGAGTTAGTGGAACCAGGAAAAAACTTATTAGAAAAATAACATTTAGTTTTGCAAACAGATTTTGTTGCACTTACTGCACTTCCGGTTCCAAAAACGTTTTCTATTTCGGCGGCTTCCCTTTGTGATGCACCATATTGTGCACTGGGTGAAGTTGAACGTGATGACTTCTTACGAGGCGGCTTTGTTGGCATTTGTTTTAAATCAGACTCAGACATTATATCACTATCCATGTCCTTTTGGATTTCACTTTTGGATACTAAAGGTGGTGTATTAGTTGACATTGATTGGGTGCGACGCAATTTAGGTTGTTCGCCAATTTCGTCATTTTCAATGGTAACAGTTGTAATTGAAGGTATAGCAGAAAATGTTGTAACACCACCGGGTTCTGTATACACATGCTCGTATAATGAACTGGATGCTTCTTTGTTGGGAACGTCATCTGATTTGACAACATTTGCCCTACGCTTAATGGTCCTCGATCTTAAGTTCTCCACAGCGGTTGCAATTATACCTCCTGATGGCTCTTGATAAAAGTGTACTCTTGTCAGGGGTTCTAAAGAAGTTGGCGTTGCGGGTGTTGGCGTTACACCCATACTAGTCCCAGCACTTGAAAGTCCAGCTGCTGCCTTTTCAGACGATAAAGCAGCATGAAATTCTCGTTCAATTATTTCCTACATTTTTGTACAGTTACTTGGTACACCAAATATAATATTGTCATGATGATACATATATCCTCTGGTATTGTATTTCAGTGTTTTAGTATGAAGTGTGTTGGCCGGAAATGGTTATTTCGATTGTTATCAAATGAATGCATCATTATGAAACATGAGTAGTTTAATATAAATACATTCCTAATGATATAATTAGTTTCAAATGTTTTTTTTTTATAAAACTAAATGATATTGAGATTTAATAATAAAACACTACCATAGGGAAGCTGTTTACTCAAACTAATCAATCGCTTGATGTTTGTATGTAAATTAAACCAACTACAACATGAAGTTTTTCCAACTTTTAATTGCAATACAAAGTTATACAAAATTTTTGACCAACTGACAATAACAGCTTTAGAGTAAAAATAAATTATTTATACTTTACTAGTTTTATAAATTTCCTAACAATTTTCAGCCACTTAAATCTATAAAAAAGGAAATTGCTTTTACATCTTGACTTGCATTGAAAATGTTGTTATAAATAACTTTCCGTATCTTAAATTTTGAAAAGAATTCTTGTGTATTTTGATTGCTTTTTTGGTATTTCATACAATTTTTCAAAAAGATTTTAAGCTTTACATTCATAATAAAAAAAGGTCTTATAATTGATCTTACAAGTACGTGCTTTCATTTAGGATAATTTGGGACCAGTCAACAATATAGGACGTGTTAATAGTTGTTATATTTTGCAGGGATGTGTTACAATTTTCATGTAAAAAAATATGATACTTTTCAGTGCTTAGATATGATGAGAACCTTTTTATTGCACACAAACATATGTATTTGTTACACAAAAACGGAATTTTTCTGATATTGCTTGTAGACAAAAAGGATAATGAAAAGCCTACATTTCTACTACTCTCGTCTGTAAACAAAAATTTAATGGAAGTAATTTCATGAAGTAAAAAATATGTACCCACATACGTATTAGTATATAAGGTAATTATTAAATTCGTTTCTATATTTGATTTAATTCGTTAAATAACAGGGGCAAATTATGGCATTCAATAGTTGTCGACTTCGATATAACAACAAGAAAACAACTCGTAAATAAAGTAAAATTTAAACGGCTATCGAATGCCATCATTTGAAACAGGAATTTTTTTTAAATTAACAAATCGAATATGGCGTTTTCACGTTCTAACCAAAAAACTCTGCAAAAAAACCTTTTCACCACACAGTGGGAAAAATACATACCGAATCTGGTGGCGCTTTCTGAATAACATTAAAAAACTCTTGAGTTTTTGATGTTAATGTTGCATAACAATTTAGGACTTTTTGCTTAAAACAAAATGGCACCCCCATAATTTGAAAAATTATTTCAGCTGGTCTAAATTTTTTTACAGTGGGTAAAGTTTTTAAAATTTCGGTCAAAGGAAGCAATCTATATATATAAAGGAATAACGTTACTGACTGACTGATTTATCATCGCACAGCCCAAACGCGCAGAGCTATAGACCTGAAATTTAGACTGTGGGTACCTTTCCTTATGTTTAGATCATTTAGATAGAACTTCGGGAAATTTGGAGCCGAAGAGGCATAAAATGGACCAAATATGGAAATATCCGAAAGTTAATATCTCCTAAACTACAAACGATAGAAACAAAATTTAAAAAGGATCGTATTTTACTCAAAACATAAGCAGACCCGCGTCTGGCATTTTTTTTTAATTTTAGTCCCTTAAGGCTAAAAAAGGGTAAAAACTAAATTTTAATAGTGCCAAGGTCCACTTTGTAACTTCTAAACGAGTAAAGGTATAGTTATAGATAAAATGCAATCGAAAAATACTAAAAAAATATGAATACGGTTTTGCCACTTTTTTTTAAATTTCGACGTTGAGGGGTAAAAAAGGGTTCAAAAATGCGTAAAAATTCTATATTGGTACTTTTTGTAACTTTTGAACCAATAGAGATAAAAAGGTAATATAAATTGCGTTCGACAGGTATCGACAAAATAAGAATATGTTTTTGATACTTTTTAAACATTTTGGACCCTTAGGCACAAAAAAGGGTACAAATTACATATTTGTAATTTTTAGGTACTTTTTGTAACTTCTTAACTAATAAAGATAAAAACATAGTTTAATTTGCGTTCGACAGGTCAGGACAAAATATGAATATATTTGTTAAACTTTTTTAAAAATCTAGACCCTAAGGGTCAGACAAAAGAGTACAAATTTGTAAAGTGGCATTTTTTACGTACTTTTTGTAGCATCTGGACCAATAAAGATAGAAACAAATTTCAAACTGCGTTTGACAAGTCTTGACAAAATATAAATATTTTTTTATACTTTTTAAAAACTTAAGACCCTAGGGGATAGAAGAAAGGGTACAAATTACATTTTGGTACTTTTTAGGTACTTTTTGTAATATCTTAACCAATAAAGGTAGAAAAATGCTTATTTTAGGAGTTTGATTTACATTTTTAGTCCTAAATCCAAATTTTAATATTAGAAGAAAATTATTTACTTATCTTGTAAAAACTTTCAAATTTAATTTCCACTTCTTGACTTTGTGTTTAAATAAGAGGTAAGTTAATTTTTATTGGAATATAAGACTTAAATACAGATTAATTTTGCTTACCATCAAATAATTAAGTTGTTTCCTCTCTATTTTTGACAACTTTCTAAAATGGCAAATCATAATTGGGAATTTCCCCAAAAACAAACAATGGGAATCGCAGGTAAGCGCATGTTTTTTTAGCTCTGTAAACATAAATAAACTGCCAAAAATATATGTGTATAATATGCGACTAAAATTTTATTTAAACGCACAATATAGGCCACTTAGGTGGTCATTAAGTTTTAACTGACACAAAAACTAAATATTAAAGTTTTTTGACTGGCCATAACAATACTTAGTATTAAAACTTAAAATTTTAATATTTTAGGGTGATTCGATTTTGAATTTAATTAAATCGTATCAACGTCATTTTTAACTAATAAAATCGACTAAAAAAACTAACCCATCAAAGTTCTTTATATAAAACATATTTAAGCGTAGAAAGAAAATATTTAAAATAAACGTATTTTTTTTGTAACAAATTATAAAAAAATCTAAGGCAACACTAGGCAAATATCTGAAACAAAGGCGTGGCCATTATGCTTTGAATTAATTAGCTAAAAAAACATTGCCAGAGCTTAATCTGTCACGCCTTTTTCTTTAAATATTTTTCTAGTGGGAACTAACCCTAGCAGTTACACTATTTTTTTTTACAAAACAATCTATTGCAAAAGATATAGTACTGAGATGAAGATAAGGCAAACATTTTTGGCTAAGAATCATACTTTTACATACATACATATGTCTGCACATAACTATTATACGTAGTTATGGTACATTCTTATCTAACAAAAGATGTTGCCTTTTTGTGTTTCGGCACCTTTTTAAAGTTAGCGCCACTAAGCTCACCAAGAAGTAAGAAACTTAAGTTTAGTACAACTGCTAACACATTTATAAGCTTTTTATAGCGTTTTCGGTTCTGATAAAAATTTAATGTAAAAATTTCATCGTGTTAACTTGAAAAAGCAATACATTTTGTTCTTTTTCAATAATGCCCCATAAAAAACGAGATAAAATTTTATCATCAATCTTCTTATGGTCTGTTTAACAAAATGCGAAAAACTTTTTTTCTTATTTTGTAAAACGTAACGCACGAAAACATATACGACCACTTTAGACCACAATAGATATTTCTTTTGAAAATGCAAATCCTGTGATTGTCTTGAAGATTAAACACAACATACATAGTAGGGGTATTATTTGTTGGGGCAGATGCTTGTAGTGCGTGCAGCTAAATGGCCAAGATTAATTTATAATTAAATCTAATGAGTTAAAGTCATCTTCAAAAAGGATTTACTTGTTCAGTCTGTCTCTCCATCAGTTTCTTAATGGCTAGGTTTCTTTATATTTTTTGTAAGTTAAGGGTAAATTTTAAAAAGAATTTGATGAATTTTGCCACGGATAAATTTTAGGATATACTGACTTACTCTATTAAATTTGCGTGGTTGAGTCTACTATATCGACTGCCTCAATATTATCCTTACCTACAGAATTTAGCACATGTTTAATATTTTATCCCGCCGTATCAGAATTGGCGGCAGATTGGATGTTCATTTTCGTGAACTAGCAATAAGAACTTAAATCTTTAAACTAAATAACTTCTTAAGCTAGCCATCGATTCCGATGGTTTCATCTGAAGCCAAAAGTACCCCTCCCCTTTTTTCGATTGTATCTGCAATCTTACGCTTCGATCAAGCGGATTTCCAGAATATTTAAAATACTTATTTGAATAGTTCAAAGTTTCGCATTTAACTAATGGAATTAGTTAATCTTTGTGGATGTTTTGTTTTTAATATACCAGAGAGCAGCAGTTATAACTCGTAGCATTTTGTTTTGGCGGCATTGAGTTTTCTCTATGTTGCAAGCAAAGGCGGTGCCCCATACTTGTATCTAATAGCACCAACTTTGTTTTAAAATTAAGTTGACGAGCAAAAGCTAATAGTAAAAATGAAGCACTAAGTTTCTACCAATTAACAAATAAATTTGGGTTGCTTTCAGCTTCATTTGTGTCTGTTTCGTATCTATATACGCGCCAGTTGTTGCTAGATGTCATATAAAAATAGGTTTCTAACTTGTCGTAGGGGCTATCAATAATTTAAATGCTAAAAAAGCTCCTGGCCTTGATGGAGCAAGCAGCAAAATGCTTTTAGAGTTACCTTACAGAGCAAAAAGAATGATTCTTTTTATTTTTAACGAAATTTTACGGTTCAAAGATTTCCCGCCTGCATGAAAAGCTGCCATGGTAAAGATAATCCCTAAGCCAGAAAAATATCCTTCGAAGGTGAAGTCTTATAGGTCTATAAATTTGTTATCAACTTTGTCAAATCTGTTTAAAAAGCTGCTTAGCAAAAAGCTGACTCCGATCCTGAATGACAGCAACCGAATTCCAAATCACAAATTAGACTTTCGGAGTCAACATAGTTCCATCGAAAAAATACAAAGATTGGTACAGTTTATAAAAACAGCCTTTAAGAAAAAGAAGTGCTGCTCCACGGTTTTTTTATAAATGTCTCTTAAGCCTTTAATAAAGTTTGGCATGAAGGCCTGTTAAACAAGATAAAACTGAACTTGCAGGTTTATCTCTTTAAACTTTTAGAAAAGAGCGTAACCGGTCGATAGCTTATGGTCAAAGAACTAAACTGCTTAAGCTGTCCTCAAGGGATAATATTAGGTCATATTCCGTATTTGCTTTACACAGCAGACAGCAGACTCGCGCACACACAGTCTTACGCACACGTCGACATTTGCTGATGATACCGCCTTTCTCAGTAATCATAACGACCCCAGAGAGGCCTCGAAACAACTGCAAAATAACGTAGCCGAAGTAGAGAAATAGGCAAAGTTATGGGAATTTAAAATTAATGAACAAAAATGCACCCACGTTACTTTTACTTTACGCAAACAAACATGTCCTCAGAGCTTATAAACAATCATATGGTGCCTCAACGAATTGAGATGGAATATCTTGGTATTTACCTGGATCGCCGCCTCATAAATGCGAAGTTGACGCAAATTAAACTTAAGGCTACACAAATTCATTGAAAAATTGGCAGAAACTCTGTGCTACGTCTTAATCGTAAAATTCTTCTCTACAACTCAATTTTGAAATCAATTTTGCTTATAGGGCACTGTTTCCGCCTTCTGCATAGAATTAAATTCAAATTAAGATTTGAGTACTTATTGTTAGTTCGCCAAAAGAGAAGATTCAATAATAAAAAGATGAGTAAAAAAAACTGTACGAAACTGAAACATTTTTGGAATTTTTTTAGGATGAAGTAATAAGGTGTTACAAAGAAGTTGGTTAAAAATAAATACTTTTCATATTTTAACACTCCGAAATCCTTTTTTTTACAATAAATCTAATCTTTCAACATTATTAAGAGATTTACAATGTGATAAACTTCTTCTCTTTAAGGCTGCTATAGGCAAAATCTGGGCACCGCTCCCTTATGTTTCCTTTTAACTTACGTACAAACCTTGCTGAGAACTAAAAAAACATTATTCAGTCTTGTTTAATACTTCAAACTTTCATATTGAAAAAAACTTGCCACTAAACATGATTAGAGAAATAAGGCAACATTTCTGCCAGAATTTCTGCCAGACATTAGTCAGTAGCGGTATTGCCAACACAAACAAATACACATAAATAACAAGAGAACAAAAGCTGTTGTAAGCATTTCCTTTTTGCCTTTTGCGTTGGGATACACGTGTAAACAGTTGCATATACAATACATAGATAAATGGAACTTTTCATAATATGTATGTGTGTATGTGAATAAGTATGTATGTATGTGTTTCATATAATACTTAATATTTTTATATTTACAGGTTCTATTTTGTATGTTTGTTGTGTAGTTTTAAATTAAAATTACTGTATTTGTAAACTGTAAGCATTCTAAATAAACACATTCAAATATTTGTATATAAAAACTAAATAACTATTATATACATAAAAATGTTTACCAAATTTTGAAATATTTATTTACAAACAATTAAAAACTACTGAAGAATACGATAAATACCATAAAAACGAATAATACACACGTAACATTTTTCCCAATTATAAGTGACCTTAAAGTGTGTTTTTTATAAGTTTTATTTTTCTTTCCTTATTTATTGTATTAATTTTAAGATTAAATGATTTTTTTCTTTTCGTTTATCTCTCAATTATACTAATTATAATTTCATATTTTTTATGAACGAATTTGATGGTCAATATGTTTAAATAAATAAAAAAATTTTAACACAAAAACTTTATTTGTTGATTACATAAATGGTCGTCCTTAATTTTGAATTAAATTACAATCGAAATCGCAAAAAAGAAGAAAGATTATAAATAAATAAAGAAATTAATAGAAAATAAAAATAACTGGCATTAAATAGATATATTTTTGTTTTTTTTTAATATAAATAAAAATATTTTCAAAGCGTGCGTCTACAAAGAAATCAACTAAATGATGGAAAGTAAAATCCATAAGAAATCTTTTTTGCAATCCAAGCGAAATTTACATGCCATTTTTGTTTGTTTGATTTCATTAAAATTTTAAGCATTTTTAATTTATAAAATATCAAAAGTAATTTTCAAAATTTCTTTATTTATGTATGTTTTGTTTTTCTTTTTCATTTGGATTTATAAAAAAAAAAAAATTTTTTGCCTTAAACGAATTCGCCTTGTTTTGTTTTTGCACAAATTCGAGTTGAGGAGTTTTAGCAGCGTTTTTTGTTTGTTACTTATTAAAAGTGATGTGTTAATGAGTTACTGAATGAGTGATTATGTTTATGTATGACTGTGTTACTGATTGACTTAGATGGCTGGCAATTTATAATATGGAAAATTTAAAAAAAGTTTAAATACTTGTGTGTAATTTTGGAATTTGGTAAAATTTTTAACTTTTTGTGTAGAAAAAATGTTTGATTTTGTATGTTTGTGTTGTTGCAGTTTTGTTTTTCAGTTTTAAGAAAAGAATGTGCATGATTTGATAGCTTACCAAAGGACTTGCAAGAATGACTCCAATCCTGCTTAGAACCGCTGGAAGACGCTGCAAAATTTATACAAAATATTGTTGACACTTAAACACACTTTAAGATTGGTGTTAAATCAATAATGTACATATGAATATGTAAGTATTTGGGATTTCTTTCATTTTTGATTGGTTTCATCTTTAAATTTAACAAATAAGAAATTTAACTTGATTTTCTGTAACTCTAACCATGTTTGTCATTAGTTTAAGTAAAACAATCAAAATGAAAATTAAAAACCTTTCTAAATTAAAAAAAAGTAAATTCAGAAAAAATATACAAATTTTTGTAAAAGAAATTTTATGAAAATGTAGCGATTGTTTTAGTACTTTTTGTTTTACATTTTCCAAAATTAAAACGTTTATCGTTTTTTGTTTATTAGTTACAAATATGGCAGTTTAAGTATATCACTGAAATTGGGAACAATGTTAATAAAAAAATTTTGATTTTCTCTATTAAATTTTGTAGTTTCTTTTTTTGGTTTTCATTTTGCAATTTTCAATACGTTTGAATCGAAAATTTCATTTAAAACAACAACTAAATTAGTATGCTATATGTGGTATATAAAATATGTCAATTACTTAGTTAAAGTTTGGGTTGAATATCTTAGTAGTTTCTTAGGAAATATATATTTAAGTATTGTGTATGATGTCCTTTGAACGCTCTTTTTTTTCGAAATTATGAAATGTATACTTACTTTTAGCTATAATTTTACAACATTATCGGTGCTATCAGTTAGGGTCTAGACGTAACATAATTTTTATTAAATTCACTTTTGACATACATGTTTGCAAAACAGGATAAGATTTTAATAAGGCGTGATAGTTCATAAGAGGAAAATATATACATACATATATTTGGGATTTTTATGACAAGGTTGGAAGGTGAAGTAACCCACGGATATAAATTATCAATGATATATTAATAAATTAAGATAAAAGAAATAAAATTACAGAAATTTGGGTTGTCTGTAAACTTATGTACGTCTCTGTTAAGGATATAAAATTAAAATTCAATTCTTGTATTGAAATTGCAGTAAATTGTTAGCTAAATATAGCTTTAAGTCAACTATAATAGAACCTTTTAAAAAGAGTGCTGCTAATGATGAAATATTAGTCCGCATAACACGCAACAGGCTGTCATAGTTTCAAGCACCTAACCTAGAGTAATGTTAAGCAGGACTTAGGGCTAGGTAAGAGTATTCATAAGAGGTTGCGCATTATCACTGAGCAGTTAAGACAGTGGCAAATTTTTATGTATATTTGCTTCATTGATTTGGGAAAAGTCTTTGATATATACGAGGGCAAAAGTAATAAATCTGATTAATGTGCTGCACCATGTAGATAAGATCACTCTCTATTTATGTTTCTAGACAAAGAACCAGTTAAAGTCGTTGAGTCTTTCTGCTACTGGGAAAGTATTATTTCCAACCATAACAGAGCATGTGGAGATATAAAATCCCTTATCACATCGTTTGGAATGCTAAATTAAGTTTGACGTTTTATTTGATTATTTAGCAAACTGAACTTAAAGAATTTGACGTTTATGTAAAATCTGTTAGTTTCTATGAATATAAAGTATTCCAGTTGTCACTTAGGCGATCTGAGGCAAATCCTTTGCGTATTCTTGCCGAGCACATTATGCTTAGCCATATTCTGGCCAAGAACATATTAACAATAAGAACTGAGTTTTGAAGGCGTAAATCAAACTGGATTTGGCATAAGTTGGTAGATTATATAACTAAAAAGGCATTTTAATTGAACCTACGGGGTGGCCGTAGAAAACGCAGTCCTGTTTACCCATGAATGGGGCTGATTATAGCTCAGGAATTGTTTGAAGCCATTGGCATTAGACCAACAAATCAACACCGAAGTGCTTGGAAATCTATTTTACGTTTAGCTAAAGGAACAAGAGTTTTGTAAAAGACACTTCAATAAGTTTATCAAAAATTTTTTTTAGAAATTTTAATAAAAAAAATTTTAATTATAAAAAATGTGATTTGTTGGGATACGATCTATGTTTAAGGTAATACATTTTTGATATGCAAAATATCACGACTTTTATTTTGTGTATTTTTAGTTGCTCGTTCTACATTCAAAAAAATCTTTTTGTATAATTAATTTTGAAATGTAACTTAAAACATCTGGGTATTTATTCAAAAGCCTCCCAACAGACACTTATTTAAATAAACAAAATAGTTTATTTAAATATTAACACTAAAAATTTAAAATCCTAGAATGAACTAATTTTTAATTTGGTTTTATGTCATTACATCAGTAATGAGCAAGATTCGTTGTTTCCAAATTTAATTTAAGTTGTTTGCTCTTAAATTTAAAAGTAACTTACAGAAATTTGAAAAATGACTTATTTTGACAAATTTGTTTTTTTTTTCTTACCAACAACAGCCAAGTAGAATGCATTTTCGAAACCATCTATGGACTTTCCTCATCAGAATATAAGCACCCCCTCTTGTTATCCAGAAAGGCAAACGGAATTTCTTGTTTGTAAGTTAGGAGGAAGTTTTTTGGAAAAATACAAAGCATTTAGCTAGATTTGTTTTTCTGCTTGTAACTTTACTGTTTACCAAAAAGTTTCAGACGAAATACTACGAAATACTAACAAAGTTATATGTTATTTTAACTAGCGCTCTACCCTTACACTAGCAGCGTTCCTGATTAAAGAAGAAGCTTAAGAACCTAGGATTTAAACAGTGCTTAGTCAGATGGGTAACCTCGATGCTCAAGAACAGGGTTATAAACTCTAGGCTACGAGAGGTAAACTTTAGAAGGGGGTGACCAGAGGGACCTCAAGGTGGAGGTCTTTCTCCCCTTTCTGACTCTTGACGGTCAACAGTATACTGAGAAAGTTTGACGGGTTGGGCGTGAATCCTGACACGAAGGAACTAGCTCTTTTCACCAGGAAATTTCTGAAGTTTCTCTAGGATATTATTGATGACTGGTTTCTTGGATTTTAGCTTAGTTAGGACGGTCTATATGGTCATAGGGGTCAGTTTTAACGAATACCACCGATAATGACAAGGGTGGTTGGTTGGAATCCGACAGTCGGTATCTATATTATAAAAGAGAACATCAGATTGTCTTACAACGCATTTAAAGGACAATGAATCTTATAGGGAAACATGTTTCAAATGATTTTTTGTGCTGACAGTCAGGCAACCCTTAGAGCCTTTAAGGCGTACTACATCCGGTCTAGGATAGTAAGTAGTTAAATTGCAAAATTATGGCCTAAAGATCATAATTTGGGTCATAATTGGGCAGTGTCCGGTTAAGG
This sequence comes from Melanophora roralis, assembly GCA_963583895.1. NCBI lineage: Eukaryota > Metazoa > Arthropoda > Insecta > Diptera > Rhinophoridae > Melanophora > Melanophora roralis. Next base: position 69,384,821 of record OY757189.1, on the reverse strand, counting down.
CAATGGTAAGTAAATACGACCGCGGCACTCCAGATTATCGTAGGATATATGATGAGAAAGAGGAATTAGAGATAGGACATGTGTCTGTGAATGCCCTAGATTACAGCACTCTAGGGTCAAGCAGTTGGGTAAAAGATTTCACAAAAAAACTTATTTTCCTTTTTTAGTTGATATCTTGTTTTTCCTGTTTCCTTGAAGGAATGCACAATGAACCGAGAATGTCGCCAAGTGTTGATGTATAAGATGTATAGTTTAGAGTTGCTGTAAAAAAAGTTCTGACTAGAATCATCTAAAATTTATCCCTACGATATAAGGTTACGTTTCTCATGCAAAATGACAAGTTTTTTCTTTTGGAAATTTTTCATATTTTTATGTATTATTTCTCTTTAAAATTATGGGTTAATTATTTTAAAAGAGTCAGAAAAATTTTGTGTAATAATGTAACAAGGCAATGAAATCAAAAATTTTTGTAGGCAACTTTGCTTCAAAGCTAGATACCGTTTACACTTACTAAAGCTTTTTTGTTTTAAAAGGCTTTAAGACATTGTTGCTCTCAGAAAAAAACTACAACAAACCAGTTGTCATAAAAATCATTACTATTCACTAAAAATATATTTTTTTTAGTTGAGTCAGTTTTACTTGAATGTTCTTTTAAATTTCTAAATAACTTTTTACAATTTTCCAAATTAAAAAACCGAGGGTGGAGGCCATTTAAATAACCGCTTATGTGTTAACGTAATTAATGAAGTTTTAAAAATCATTGAACTCAAATGGCCTTCACCCGCGGTAACACATGTGCGACATCTTATCGAAAAACATTTTTATCAGCCACCCTGTAATTACATTTTGGTTGTTATACGAGTATGACAATTAGTTTGTCGAAATTTCTTTCTATGTAGAGCATTTTTTTCATTTATAATAATGCTCCAGCTGCTCTAGTCCAGCTTTTATTTTACAAAATTAATCATTTTAACATGGATTTTCAGGATAACAGGGTCGCTATTGTGCTCCAAAAAAGTGGACATAGTAGTTTTAAGTTGCAAAAACAATTCCTTGTTTGTTGTTAGGGTAAAAGTAAGTAAATATATTTAACAAGTTCAAAAGTCAGCATACATTTCATAATTTCAAATACTTATAGCAAACGGTTAAAGCCATCATTGTGCAAAGTATCATGTCAACGGCGACTATAACCATTTAAATAAGTAACTTTATTGATAATTTTTATATATTCTATGGTTAAAACTATGTCCATGTTTGAAGTTTTTGTTACCAAAATTTAAGGGTATTGGTTAAAAATTTTTTGAAAAGTTTTAAGGAAAGTATACACATGAACCAAAAAAAAAATCACAGTTGACAAGAACAAAATTGAAATTAAATGAAAAAAATAACACGCACACACACATAAACACATAAAGAATAATTTTGTTTAAGTCATTGTTGTTAAGATAAAATGGTTAATTGATGCAGTAACAATTAAAGGAACTATTATTAATATTTATTTATTGTTGTTGCAGGAAAAAGGATTTAGAACCGAACAAAAATAACAGAACGACATTGTCACACATACCAAAACAAACGATCAAAAATTTAAACTGATTTGAATTTAAGTTTTTTAAATTTTTTTTAAAAAACAAAAACTAAAGATTGACGAAGAGAAAAACCTGTGCAGTTTTACAATCAATTAATTTTTAAATTGTATTTATGTTGCATTAAAATACATAATTAATAATTATGTGGTTTTACTTTTCTTTGTTTTTGTTTTTTATATGTAAAATAACAAATACAAAATGCTACTAACTAATATATAAATATTTATGAAAATATGTTTCTATAAATCTATTAATCGCAAAGTGAACAGAAAATTATAAGGAATTGTAAATTAAGATTAAAACAGTTTGTTTTCCTTTTTATTTAACCTTCCTTTTTATTTAATTGAAATAAAACAGAGAATGGTTTTTCTTTTTAAAAATTTAAGAGAAATAGAGAATTATATTTAAATATCATGACATTGCTTTTATGGTTTTTAAATTAAATATACATTATAATAAGGGGAAAAGAATACATAGAGCGTACAATATGGTAAAATACTTTGTAGGGAGCGATTGTTACTATAGAGGGGCTGAAATCTGATAGATTATTTAAAACCGAAAAAAAAAATCAAAAACAAAAAAAACTTCTTAAAGAATAAAATTTGTAAAATTGAATTATTATTTTTTTTTTTGATAGAAAAAATGAAGCCGAAAAATATTAAGCGAAATAGATATGGAAAGAGGAAATACATATATATAGGTTGACTGATTGATTTTGTTGTTTTATGATATGTTCGACTTTGACCCGTTTTATTTATTTTTTATTTTTAAAATTTTGATTCCAATTATTGTTTTCTTTTTTTGTACTTAAGTGTGCCCATGAAACTAATTTGACAGTGTTTGCTTTAAAAACAAATTTTATAGTAAAAGGCTAATGTAAGCGGCCTGCGGCAGCGGTCGGCAATCAGCTGCTAGTTAAAGTAAACATTTGTAAAATTGACAATTTCAAATAAAGAAAATTTTATAATTACCTTAACACAACCATAAATAAATAAATTAACGCGTTTTAAAAAGGGAGAAAAAAAATGAAAATTTTTTCCTTTTTTGTTGACAAATTGAGGATGCAAATAAAAAACTAAACAAAATTCAACATTGCCTCTTGGCCGCTTTCAACAGCCTTCCCAAACCAAATAAAACTCAATGTGTCAAAATTTTTTTATGAATAAATATGTATTTTTATGAATAAACTTATTTTTTGTAATTTGTTAATATTGTTGCCGCTCGCTTTCGCATGCCGCTTACCTTGGTCTTTCACTATTATGACGATTGATCTATGTTAACCATTCCCGCATCAGTTTCGCAAATCTAGCTCTAATATTTTTTGGATTGTTAAATTGGATTAAAGTAATTCAATAAACTACGAAAAAACATATTTGTTTCCTCTTAAAGTTCAAGTGAACCACGATCTACCCTCTATTTTCTTATCTGCTAAACACAATTTTTTCACTCACGCCAATGTTAAGAAAATCATATATTTTTTAGCTTTAATGATCGCGATTTATTCTTTTTTGATTTTGCTATAAAATTTTTGATGTATTTAAATCTAAGATTTATAAAACTGTAAAATGTTTGTAACCATAAGCGTATCAATTTGCATTTATAGGAAAAATCCTTTTTTATATCGACTAAAATATGTTAAACCATAATTGAAATGTATGTACATAAGCAAGAACATAAATATGTATGTACATTTTTACACTTTTGTACTCCTTAAATCGGCCAACCGGCAAAGAGTAACTCTTAAATTTTTTATAAATATATTTATGTAGATTTACGATGCAAAAAAAATATGGCCATATTTAAAATACTTTTTTTTGTTGTGAAAAAAAGGAAAGAAAGAGAAAGAATTATTGTCACTGCTTATTTAATATGTACATTGTAACAAAAATTTTGCGCCACCTTGTTTAACATATGTTTGTACATTTATTTATGCATATAAAAAAATAATAATAATAAAGAAAAATAATAATAGAAGTTACAACAAGAGCCTTTATTTTTATATGCATTTAAAATTCTTTGGGTTATTACTTAATTGAATTTTATTTTCCAACTAAAAAAATACTTTGAACTTTGTACTTTGTGTAGAAAAAAAGCAGGGGGCAAATTACGGCATTCGATTCTAATCGAAATTAAAAAATTCTTTTTAAAATTCTTTTATTAAAAGCATTGATAACTCGATCGATCGAGTAAATTTTCGATTCGAAACGAGTGCCCTAATTTGCCCCAGATCTTTACATGCTAAACATTTCCAAAATTTTACTAGAAAATTCTTTTAGTAAAACAAGCTTTTTTAAGGTATCTATATGACCGCTATAGGCAACAGCTGGGTGCCTAACTAATGGAGAAAAATTCATTGACAGAATACAGTTTTATAAAATCTTTATCGTGTAGTGTTAACGGGACCTGAGAATGATATCTAATGGTTAGGATAAATTTTACATTCAACCCGATATCATTATCAGCCCTTTGCCAGCTGTTGTTATTAAAATATTTTTTTGGGGATATTATTGATACAGTAGGCAATAACAACAATAATATATAGGCGTTCAGGTTACAAGAAGAATCCTTGACGAAAAGCTTTTGATGAAGGCTTGTTACACAAACTAAGGCTGAACTTTCAAGTTTATTTTCTTAATGTTTTGGAAATTACATAACCAGTTGTCAATTTATGATCAAAGAAGGAAACAACTTTAGCCGGCGTACCTCAAGGAAATATCTCAGGTCCAATTCTGCTCTTGCCTTACCCAACAGGCATGCCCACAAAACGTCGACATTTGCTGATTATATCACCCTTTAAAAACCCATAATAATCCTAAAGGGGTCTTGAACCAACAACAGCATCATGAACACAAGTAGAGAAATGGCTAAAGTTCTGCGGAATATGAATTAATGAACAGAAATGTTTCCATGTAACTTTTAAGTTACGCAAAGAAACGTAAAAACTTATCGCAAAGAACTTGATCCATAACTCTTGTTTATAACCAAATCGTGCCTCAACAATCTGCGGCGAAATGTCTTGGTATTCATTTATATTTTCCTTTCGCGGGGAAGTCACAAATGAAACTTAAAGCTGCCTCAATTTATTGAATAAATGCTTGAAACTCTGTGCTTCGTCCCGTTTGTAAACTTCTGCTTTACAGCTCGATTTTGAAATCAATTTGCTTATATGGTATAGAGAACTGCTTCCGCCTCCAACGTACAGAAAATTCAGCACCGTCAAAACAAATGCTTTCGGCAGGGTCAGTGGGGCACACTGACAGTATAGGAAGGGTTGGAGATGGTCAGCTCCTCTTGCAATCGTCTTTGACTGACTATATACTTGCGAAATTTGACTCTGGGTTCAAACCTCAATTAGTATTTCTAGATAGTGAGGTATGCAAGAGATTCGTGAGGCTGTATGAGGGGTGTCCAATCTTTACTGATGGATCGGAGATGAAAATTAACACTGGGCTGGTGTTTATATAACGGGTAAAGGTGTAGGGATCTTATACAGATTTCCGGACGAGTGCAGCGTTTTTCCGGCTGGGATTCTAATGGTGATGAGGGGAGTGGAGTTGGTAGGGCCTACGTGGAGGGAAATTAGGACGTGCAAATCTACGCCGATAGTCACGTAGCGCTCAAGCCTGTAGAGGGGCATTTTTTAAGGGTAGACTTGTGGTCGACAGTAGATATGCCCTTAGAGCAATCTTGGCGACACGCAGGACTAGGCTCTGTTGGGTGCCGAGTCACTGTGATGTTACCTGTAGTGAAACTTCTGGTGAATTGCCGAAGAGGGGACTGGCCCAGGATATTAGGTTTGATTGTAAGCCCGTAAGAACACCAGTAGGTTTCTATTATAAATTGATAGGACAAAGTGAGCCAAAACTGGAAGGAGAGGGCTCATTGCGGGATTTCCAGCCTTCTATGGCCCAGAGTGAGCAGAAGTGGCCCTGGCATGCTGTTTAAGAAGAGCGAAGAATTCTGAGGTAAAAAGTTGGAACTCTCACAGTATATGAGAAAGAATCTCCGCGAACTTCTTAATGTTACGCGGGAATAAATAGGAGATTGTAAAACGCGTTGCCTCCCAGCAAAAAATAATCGAGATTTTGTAAGCAGTAAATACTTTTTATAGTATACTAATGCGATTCGCAGCAAGCACATATCTATTCCCTTAATAAATGCAGTAGTGTATGGCAGTAAATGTAAAAGTTTTACCGTTTTACACACTCGCTTACTCAAGTGCATACTAAGAAGCACTACTGTAAGGCAGTGAGTAAAAAAAACAATAGTTTTTCGTCAAGTAACGAACATAATATCTCGGCAAAACATTTATTTCGATGACGCAATACATTTGAACAACTAAAAAAGCACTAAAATTACATGAATTAACTGGATATTCATAGCCCCGAAATAAGCACTTAACATTAAATGCAACTAAGTGGGACATCGCGAACAAATATCATGCCATACGTAAGCAGGTTTGTAAGCTTTGCTGTCTTGATATTCCCTTACAAACCTACCTACGGCGAAGCAACAGTTTTTGCTGGGCTGCTAATGCATTAGGCTGCAGATCCACTGTCAGAGGTGGCCAGGAGGAAGCCTTTTAGATAGACTGGTTAAGGCCTCTGGCTGTGGGCTAGGGAGCATCACACAATTCATCAAATGGGCTGGGTGTCTTTAGTGGTTTAAGACCAAAGGGAGCTGTATCATCTCCTTAACGGCTGCCTTTTCTACCTATAGTGACTCACAGCTTATTTGATGTAGGTAATACTTTTTTACTGTTTAGCTTAGAAAACCCAGACTTATTAAGTGCTCCATAAATAACAAACGAAGTCGAAAAATACTTAGGCAAGGTATGTAACCCTGAAACCGTTCGTAGAGTTCTGCGAGAAGCAAATTCTCATGGAAGGACTGCCCGAAATAAGCCATTGGTTAACGCACGTAATAAAAAACGAAGAATAGAGTTTTTCAAACAACATATAAGCAAAGATATTTCGTTCTGGAAGTCTGATAATTTTGCGAATGAAAGCAAATTTAACCTTTTCAGATCTGCGCGCTTCCACCATGTAATTTGCGCTCTACAGTTAAACATGGTGGATGCAGTGTAATAGTATGAGGATGTATGTCCTATTCAGGCGTCGGAAATTTAACGTTTATTAAAGGAAACATGGATAAAAAATGTATCTGGATCTGCTAAAAGATAATTTAGTACAAAGTGAGGATAAAATAGGTATTAGGGACTCGTTAAGGTTCTACCAAGACAACGATCTTGGGATACTGGCATTGCAAAAACTTGGCTTATCTGGAACTGCCTTCATGAAAAAAAGACACCTGCACATACTCCAGATCTCAGCGTTGTTAAGGATTTGTGGTCAGTGCTGGAAAATAAAATAAGAAACCACAATATTTCTAATACTACTGATCTGAAACGGGCTCTGCAGGAGGAATGAAATAAAATTAGTTCTGATTATACAGAAAAACTGGTAGAATCTACGAATTCCCGAATAAAAGCTGTTCTAAATCAAAAGGGATATCCCACCAAGTATTAGCCGTAACCATGAAATCAAAAAATATATATGTGTTTATGTTTTTTGAATACTTTTTAGTGCATCATTAAGCTGTGACCTCAAAATTGTACCTAAATTATTTAATTTGCTATATCTTTATTATGAAGAAACATTTTTTTTGTTAATTTTTACTACTGAATAAAATATATAACTTTAAAAATTTAAAATATGGGGGATTTCATGTCAAGTGACCCAACTTTTAAAACCGATGTCTTTCGATTGGAAAGAAATTTGGACCAAAGTAAGTTCTTGCAGAGAGTAGTTTAGACACAATTTTTTTAACACAATCGGTCAAGAACTCTCTGAGCTAGAGGGGTTCAAAATTTGACGTTTTCGGCAAATAGGTGTTTTTTCTCATACATGTAGTTTATTACCTTTTGCTTTTAACAAAATTCGTCCCAAATACTTTCGATAGCTTTTTTTTCAATCTTCCAGAAAAAAATATTTTTAAAATTAAAAAAAATTTTTTTTTATTTTTTTTCATAAAATAATTAGAAAAAAATTTTTTTTTCCAAATGTGCCCATTTTTTTTTTTTTTTTTGCTCAAAAGAAAGCTTAGGTCTTTTGTTTGAAGAGCTTGGAAGTCGCTTAGTGGGATGCGAGTGCGATATCTATAAAAAATAATGTTTTGTAACTCAAGGTAGAGGTTTTCCAATTTTTGCGTATATTTTATTTTAATTTTTTTTCCTATTTATGTAAAATTATCTCTTAAGCAAAAAAAAATTTATTTTATGCTAAGAAACAAAATAATTTAACCTTTCCGACGGTATGCATTGAAAATAAAGTCTCATACACTCGACACTGCATTACCAACAAAATGGTAGGCCTCTGGAATAAAATCACTTTTATATGGTAATGTCTGAACATATTTTGTTAATATTTTTAATGCATACCGTCGAAAAGGTTAAAATTATTTTGTTTCTTAGCATAAAATAATTTTTTTTTTGCTTAAGAGAAAATTTTACATAAATAGGAAAAAAAATTAAAATAAAATATACGCAAAAATTGGAAAACCTCTACCTTGAGTTACAAAACATTATTTTTTATAGATATCCCACTCGCATCCCACTAAGCGACTTCCAAGCTCTTCAAACAAAAGACCTAAGCTTTCTTTTGAGCAAAAAAAAAAAAAAAAAAAATGGGCACATTTGGAAAAAAAAATTTTTTTCTAATTATTTTATGAAAAAAAATAAAAAAAAATTTTTTTTAATATTAAAAATATTTTTTTCTGGAAGATTGAAAAAAAGCTATCGAAAGTATTTGGGACAAATTTTGTTAAAAGCAAAAGGTAATAAACTACATGTATGAGAAAAAACACCTATTTGCCGAAAACGTCAAATTTTGAACCCCTCTAGCTCAGAGAGTTCTTGACCGATTGTGTTAAAAAATTGTGTCTAAACTACTCTCTGCAAGAACTTACTTTGGTCCAAATTTCTTTCCAATCGAAAAAAAAAGTTGGGTCACTTGACATGAAATCCCCCATATATAAATTTTTTTTTCTAATGAAAATATGTATTTTAAAATATTTTTGATATATAATTAATTTTGTTTGGCTGCATCAAATAAGCTGTGAGTCACGTATGTATGTACCTAGCCTAACCTAAGGGACCTTAAGGCGAAAACGAAACCGAAAATCTCCGTTTTTGAGGATTTTGTAAAAATTTAGCAGATGCGACAGTGGTTAACTGATTTGATCGTCACTCAAAAATAGTTTTTAAATTATTCTTTTTAATTTGTCAACGTTTGTCGGTTAAATCAAAGTAAAATAGTTTTCGTAATTTTTTTTTTCACTTTTTATATGTATATTTTGATGTGTATGTGTGTGTGTGTTCTCAGGGTGATTGACAAATACGTACACACACGTACAAGCATAAATAAACATGTAGACTAACTAACAATCCTTGATTGATCTTTGTTTGTATTAATGCATATTTGTTATTGCTATTTCTATTTGTATTAAGATTATTCGTATACATTACCTGTGTTACGGGATTCTCTCCGGGTCGATAGACAACATTGTGCTGTGGCCGTTTGCGTCCCATATAATTGACGCAAACAAATTCCAGAAGGGAGGCATAAATGAAGCACATGCAAACGCCATCCCAAACATTCATTGCTGTAAGATTTGAGACCACTGGCAGTGTGCTGCGGAAACCGTTGGATGTTGTGAAAAAATTCAGCATTGTTGTTACACCTTTTTTCCGGTTAAAATTGTAATTGAAAAATTGTTGTCGCCATTGTTGTTATTGCATATGGAAACGCAAAAAAATTATACAAATAGAAATCGATAAATATTATTTTAAAACAAATTTTGTAATGGAGTATACAATGAAATACAATATACATATGTAAGTTGTATGTAAATGAAAGTATTTTTACTCAATTCACAAGCTGCCTGTAAAGTCAATACCTTACAGGTCTCGTTTCGTTTATTTACTTAAGAACAGAATAATTTTCGTAACGTACTATTTTCGTGTTGTAATACATATCTCTCAATTAATCATCATAAACAGTCACAGCTCAAAATCTTAATTCTTATGACAGACTTTCATAATTATTAAAATTTTTTTTGGGTTATTTAATAAAAATACCCAAAGTTAAATTACTTAAGCCGAAAACGGGTCAATGAAAGAAAATGCGATTTTTATTAAATTTGAGCTGTAACTGCTTATAATGTATTCTAGCATTAAAACCTTCAATGCTTAAAATTATTATTTCTGGTAAAGTTTAATTTATCAACTTAAAGATTTTCACGATTTGAATATTTCCTAAAACGTATTTTAAAACCATTTAAGTTGCAACATTATGTCAACGGCAAACTTTTTAATGAAACTTGCAAAAAAAATTGAATTAAATACTACAATACCATACTGTCAATATTAAATTAACGAAATAGCACGTTGATCAGAGCTTGTCAATTGAAAAAATTGTTAATGTTGCATACAAAACAATTTTTGTTTCAATACTTCTTATTCATTTGTTGTTTTATCTTAAAATGGCTGATACATATCATTAATAGTATTTGAATATTTGATTCTTTTGCTTCAGTTATGTGAAAGAAATGAATGAGAGTTGATTAAATCCTATGGCGTGTATGTGTGTACATGTGAAAATGTATGTAAGTAGTTGTGTGGGTAAGTGCGGTTATATAGTGTGTGAACACAATTGGGTTTGGCAAAAGCAAAAAATGAGTTAAACATATCTATAAAGATACAAACGTGAATTAAAACAAATAAATGTGCCAGAGATTTCAATGAAAATAAAAAAGTGCTTTCAAACAATACAAAAAATATTTACAGTGAAGAACATCTTACATATGCGAAGATTTAGGTATTTGCGTACGCGCTCTTACAGCTGAAAGTCCATGGCACACGTCAACGTCGCAATGCGTTGTGGCTTTCTAAGCTTTTTGCACGTTGCTGCGTCTCAAGTTACATGCAACGCTTTTAAGCAAAGAATTTTTTGCTTTTATCAGCTGTTTTAAAAGTTTGTGAAGTCAAATTAAAAGGAATATTTTATAATTGAAAGTAAAATTGAGGTTTTTAAAGAATTTTTAGAATTTGTTAAGTTTGTCCAAATAACATTTTGTGCTACAAGTGCTTAAAAAACCAAAGACGTTTTTGGATGCGTCCTTTGTTTTTCAAAACAATTAAATACACATTCGCATGTTTATTTAATCGATAAATTCAATGCGAATCTTGTTCATTTATAAAATTCAGTAAATAAACGAAATTAATATATTTTATTGATAAAAATCTCGCAAAACTTTACTGCAAAAGCTTTTTCTTTTTAAAACATTTTGCCACTACCACAACAATACAAAAAAAATTTCGTCCATTAGAGTTTATCGATAGCTTTTAAAATAATATAAAACTTGTCATCCCCATTAGTCAAAATCAGCTGGTCTGTTGGTTTGACGCTTTATGACGCATGCAAAAGTAGAAAGTAGCCCTACTTTGTGCGTGCATCGCGCCAAATAACGTCATGCTCTGTAATTTGCCATATTGAAATACACGTATTAAACTCTTTTGACTACCGCGTTTAAAGCGAGAACGCATTAAAAGCGTGTTATGGACTTTCAGCACTTATTTATAGATATGCACAACACATACAAATATCATTTTTAAAGTTTTTATAAAATAGATAAAATAATTAGAAATTGGAATGTCTAGTTTTTAGAATAAAAATTATTTTAAGGGTTTTATTTAAAATACTGAATCTGTATAAACATTTTGTATTTAATAGAACTTAAAAATAAAATAGGCCATACAATAAGTTTATATTATTTGCGATATGACGACGTTGCAGGAAATGGATGGTATACAAATGTGTTGTCCTCTGTCATGGTCTATTTCAGCCATGTTTTGACACGGCGAAGGGTGGAAAATAAAATTTTAGTCGTAGCATTTCGACCGGCATTTGAACAAAAATTATGAATATTTTTTGCCAATTTGGTTATTTTATTCTTTAGGCGGTCTTTATGAATTTTCCATTTTTTTTTCCAATGAAAAATTTCAGCCTTTAATTTTCAAATAAACATTTTTTTATCAGTTTCTTAAAATTTAATTAAATCTGCAAGTTGGGGAATTAAAATTTCTAAATAAGTAAATTAAGTAATATTCTTAGGCAAAAGCTGAGAGATGTTAAACAAATAAAGGACGTTATTTGCGAAACGTGTTTCTTAAGTTTATTGAAACAGGGTATGTAGCCTTCGATGCGGTATTATACCAAAAACTATTTTTTCTTTTGCCTCTTTCCTCTGATCTCAAGACAGGGTTTTCATAAGAGATGATCCAATTTTTAAATCTATATCCTGCTTCTGTAGAATTACACTTAGTGGCTATGTGACAGTAAGTATATCATTTAGAATATTATATTCTAAAGAGCTCAAAAAAGTTGTTAATAATAAGGCTTTTGAAGACGCATCCCTATCTTTTCACTCGGATATCTTTTCTAATGCCTCTATTATGTGCTTTATTTTTACTGCAGATTGTAGAGTCATATCCTGACGATCTTCCCATCTTGTTTTGCATAATGGAAATAACTTGGTTCCTTAATATTTCAGAAAAACTGCATTTCGCTGATAATAATATTTTTTTAAAAATAAATTTTTTGGTTTCTTTAACAAACGATACAAATTTTTGTATTATTGGTACATTGTTGCCTTTTAATATCGAGTTGTCAAGTCTAAAGAAATAGCAAGGCGTTTGATTTGCATCTTTTGCGGATTCTTTTAATATTTTACAGCTCCATTTTCTGCCAACATCAAAGAACAGCCGTCAGTTCCAATCCCTACACAATTTTTAAAATTAAGACCAACGTTTTTCAAAGACACTTCGACGAGTAGATAAATTCCTTTTTTACTAACTTTGCGAAGTTTGAAGTAGAAATCGGGTTGTTTTACCGATAAACCAGTAGTTTCGTCAAAAATAATCGAATAGTATTTAGCGTCATAAATAGTTTTAATGGCCTAAAATTTTATCTCCGGCATCTATACGAAATCGCAAAAGTGAATGAAAAATACCTTTCGAGCTTGTATTTTCAGAAGATAGCAAACGGCCATTATCTTGATGTCCTTTTAAAGTTGAAGTGCAGATATTTCTATTTGATTTTCCACTTCTAAACAAAAGCTTTTTTGTGTTTAATAAAGTATGTAAAACGTTAGTTTAATGGCTACCAAAATTTTCATTTATTAAATAAAATATGAGGCTTAAATCGTCTCGGGGGAATTTTCTTTTTCTCCTAAATCCACGCCTGTTCTATATAAAGACAACAATATGTAATAAGAAGGCGTTAATTGCTGACCTATTTAACATCGTGCAGCCCAACCGCGTAAAGCTAGGTACTTGCAATGTGGACCGCAGGTATCTCTTCTAATGAAGATAGAAACAAAATTCGAATTGCATTCGACAGATCTCATTAAGTTAAAATTTTTCTTTTTAACTTTTGGATTCTAAGAGGTAAAAGGGTAGGAATTATATTTTGGTCTTGTCAAGGTACCTTTTATAACATGTAAACCAATAGATATATACACAAAGTTACAATTTTGTCCGATAGGTCTGGAAATAATATGAATATTTTTTGGTACTTTTTTTATTTTTGACGCAAGAGTAAAAAAAGTTAAAAAGGGATGAAAACCAAATGTCAAACCTTTTTTAGTTTTTTTAACCGAATAAAGAAGAAATATGACTCTAACTGCCTTCGACAAGTCTCAAAAAAATGATTGTTTTTCGTTTTGAAAGTTTGTAAGTAAATAAATAAAATAATAAAAATTATATTTTGGCACTGTTTAGGGACTTTTCGTTACTTGTAAACAAAAAAAATAGAGACTTGATACAAATTTGCTTGCCAGGTCTCGCAGAACTATAGATATGATTTTTAACTTTTTTTTTTAATTGTTATAATTTTTAAACCAATAAAGATAGAAACATTATTAAAGTTGCATTCGATTGGCCTTGAAAAATATGAATCGATTTTTGGTACTTTTTTTAATTCTGTGCCTCTTCTGGTTTCAAAAAAGGTATACATTTTTTGTACTCTTAGCATTCCTTTGAGTTATGAGTACAGAAATATATTTGGCGCCGGAGGTCAAGTAAACAGAGGAAAGGTACTTGTTTCACATTTTTTTTTTGAAACCAGAAAAATTGAATGAACGATTATTAACTTCGATTGAAATCAAAAGTCCTTTAGAAAGTACACACATATTCATGTTTTTGGTATTTTTTTTTTTTTTGGCATTGTTGAGATTATTATTCTGGATATTTTAAATAAGGCAAAGTAAAAAAATATATATTATTTTCAAATATTTACACATTATATATATAGAAAAATAAAGAAAAATATAGAAAAATAAAGACTCTGAATCAGGGCTAAGTACTTTTTTATATGTTTGGTCCTTTTTGATTATTACAAACTTTACAAATTTTATGCTTTATTTGATTTGTGCTAGAATACCTTTATTTTGAAATATTTATAAATAAAAAACACTTTTCCTTAAAACTAAAAATAAATTTAATGAAACCTTAGTTGCAGTTGCAATATTTACTGTTTTTGAAGTATTTTTTTTTCCAACTTAACCAAATTCAAATGTAATAAATTATTTTCTCTTCATTTGTGCGGGCGTAAATATGTAGATAATATTTGTGTATGTGTGTTTTGCATTAGAAAAAAGTCATGCATGTGCAAATAAAATTAAACATCAATCTATGAGAAGTATGTAAATATGGAAACCAATGGACGAAATAAATTAAAAAAAGGATTCTATCAAGTTTCCAAAGTATTTGTTCTTAAACTGCAGTTAAAAGCTACTTAAAAACTAAAAAAGAAAAGAAAAAAAATAAAATATTTAAATTTTTTTTATTCTTAACGTATAAACCTCAAAGCCACTGACATATTTTTTCTGCAACTATTTAAATACATTTTCTTGTTGCTGCTAATAGATCGTCAATATATTAAACAATCGAAACAAATGTTACTTCTCTGTTCAGTTATTGTGTTTTTGTTTTTATTTTTGTTGGGTGAGAAGTTAAAAGCAAAAACTGTAATATAAAACTCTATATAGTTTAGCATCCAAGGAAGCGGATAAAAATTTAAATTATTTTTCTGGTGATTTTTTTCAATTCTCTTATTTCTTATATACAAATGTATGTATGTATGTACATTACTTATAGGAAAATATAAGAGATTGATAACGAATAAGTACGATTATACGACAACTATAAACTATTAATGGAAAAACTTTTCCATAGTTTTTGTTTAACACTTTTACATTTTGTTTAACCAATTGTGTTTTTATATCTAGTTGCTACAGTTTACAATATAAGTAGAGACAGAGAGAAAACAAAATATTTATGTTGTATGTAAAGTTTTTTTTTTTTTTTTAAGAAGAAGAATGATGTATTCTACGTACCGATCATAACTCTGGCCGGCACTGCATTCCATTCCAGCCAAAAGGTAATAAAAGATGAAGTCACCAATATAATGCCAGGTATAAAAACGGTTGTAAAATAATAAGCACGATCACGGGTAAATGTTAACTCAACTTGTAGACAACTGTAATTACCTTTAAAAGAACATATAGAATACAGAAGAAGACACCATTTGGGCATATCATCAAAAGTTTGTAAGTTAGTACATACATATATTCATTTTATTATTTGCATTTTTGTAATGTTTTGAATTAGAACTTAAATTCGTTAGACGAACCAAAAAAAAAACGAACATTTAAAGTACTCTACGCGACATTAGGCGCAAGACCAAATATGCGTATAGACTTATGTATAACGTTTCTCAATAACTTTAACTTCTTAATACGGACGCAATTTTAAGCAATTGTAATTGCAATATTAATTTTATTTATTTGCAAACATTTTTATACCTTCACCACATACGTGTTAGCGCCTTAAAATAACCTTTTATTATATTGATCGATTTCAAACCAATTCCTTAGTCGACTAAGCGATATCTGTCCGTCGACTGGGCTAAGTGTCCTTGTTAACCTTGTGCTCAAAGCCCAGATCGAATTTTTGAAGACAGTTTAATAAAAAATTTTTTTTTTTGTGAATCTATGCAAATGTCACGTTCGATTAAGTCTAACCTCGTCTAAACTACGCCAAAACTAACATTATAGTACAGTTTCCGAGTTCCTTATGTTTTATAAACATACCAATACTTCGAGGACTGCCTAAAAGCGTTATATTTTCATATGTTACGAAAAGGCTTGTTGGACAGATCTCAAAGATCTTTTCGGCCATGCAACTAAAAACTATGGTTCTGTGTTTTTCCATGGCAAAAATATTATTATACAGAGAATTAAAACCTTAATTTCAGCTAAAAAGAGAATCATGGTTTGTTCAGACTGGCAAAACTGGCTGACAGGCTGTTCCAGAAAGAAATAATTCAGTGTTTAGCGTGCTTACATGAATTGCGATAATGATTCGGCTTGCAAAACGGGCGAGATCCTTAAAAGCTAACCATTCAGACTTTATTTCAACAGCGACTATATTCAAAAGTCTTACCGCCACTATGAAATGACAACTGATTCACCTGGTAGGAGCAGCTATTCTCTGGTTAAAATATTTGTAAGCAATTCTCATTTGCTAGAAAGCAAGGCAAGCACCACCCGAAGTGAAAAGTATTTGGGAATATGTTAGATAATTTTTTTAAGCTCGTGCAGTCAAAAAGGGGTTTATTAAATTTACACATAAAAAGGTCTCTTTAGTCGGGTGGAATACCATCACCAGCTTTCAAGCAATGCCCTTCTCTATATGCTGGAAAGTAACTAATGTTAAGCTGATTCCCAAAACGGGGAAGGTTTACGCCCCAGAAAATTACTTGTCACTAACTGTTTGTTTACCGTTCTAAAAGCTTATTGAGAGAATGGTTAAATAACGCCCTTCAGACTATCTGTAGTTCAATCAAAGACGTACCATGTCATTTCAAATAGAAAGATGGTGTAGCAGTATTTATCATTTTGACGAAAGCAATGTGTTGGCTATTTATGCCAGATTTTTATGTAAGGCAACACTCGCTCCTATGGCAATCCGAGAGCGATACTGAGAAGTGGGGAAGGAGGAAAACTGCCTATTCTAAAAGAAAAAAAGAGAATTGGAAAAGTGGTAATGCAAGGAGATTGAAGTACATGGAAACAGGAATGACGCCAAAAGACTCGCACATTGACAAAGCTTATTTTAGATATTAAAACGGTAATCTATTGGCCGACGCACCAGTTGGGCTGAGGATTTGTAGAAAACATTTGTTCAGCTTGTTAGCGGTTGAAAAATTGCCTAAGGAATGAGTATGAAAGCATGACCTATGACTGGAACCATAGTATGCTATGTCTGAATTATAAGAATTGAGACAAAAGTCTCCTTCCCACTGCATACAAGATACTTTTCGGCATATTGCGAGACGGATTGAAACCAAGCTCAAACCTATAAGTGTAGCTTCAGGAAAAAGAAACGGGTTTTCGACCAAATTTTAAGATTCGCTTAATCCTGTGTAAGACCCATGAAAAACAAAGCGATATTATGGTACATTTTACTGGCTATAAAGCTGCCAAAAAGAGACAAATGGTTTGAAACTATGCCGACGTATAAGAAAACTTGAACATATTTTTGAAATGGTTTTGAACGACACTAGATCCTCCGTAAAAATAAGAAGCGACCTTTCGGGACACTCACCACAACCAGAGGTCTTCGATAGGGTGACAGCTTATAGTGGCACTTCTTCAACATATTGATTGAGAAATTATTAGAAAAAGTCGAAGATAATAAAACAGGCACAGTGCACACCAAAAGCCACGTCTTTCTTGCATATTCAGATGCATTAAAATCGTCGGAAAGATAGAGAGATAGAGAGGTAACTGCTTATTTTTTCCTGAATTGGAAAGTAATCAGCAAAGATGGGTCTAATGACAAACGAGAACAAGAAGGACTGATCTTTTGTTTGCAACTGCAAGGCAAACGTCGCGACTATGGACAAGTGACATTATGAAGGTCGGCAAATGCAACGTCAAGGCAGAAGAGGAGAAATCGCTACTTGTGAAAGCTGATTAAGCAATGCTGAATATCTTTGAGAGAAAAATCCTTTGCAAAACTTTGTACTTATATTTGTTGCTTTTGGATTCTTGCAATTTTTTTTTTGTTTTGTATGGAGCAGGGATCGCACTACTTATTTGTGTTGTTAAATATATTTAACTGGTTTTTCCAAATGACTTTACAAATATTTTGCGGGCTCCGAAAGGATTATGTTGTTTCTCCTCCTTTATTAATAACCTTCTATAGCAAATTTGAATCCTCTTTATTTCTTTTCAATGATTATCTCCATTTGGACCTTGCGAATAGCGTAAATTTTATTGCTCGTAAGACTTAATGTTGTATGTTGGCACATATAGTAAATGTACAGTTAACATTGCTGTATCGTCTGTGTTAATAGATGTAATAAATGTTGGTGAGATAAAATTTCCTGGGTATGAAGTCTTAGGTCCGTTGCACTTTGAATTTATAAACAGTATAAAAATGTATCCTCTTAATACTTGTACCACCTTTATACGACCGATAATAGAACTTATCGCTTATGTGTGCCTAGTGCTTCAAAGCCTACTTTGTAGCAACTTACCCAGTTAAGGGAACGGGGGAAGGTACTTATCGGTGACGTTGAGGATTTTTCAGTATCAATTCACTTGAGCACCGTCGTTAGCAAGGATGAGTTTTACTGTTGTTTCGGTTCCGTGCTGGAACGTTCTTTAAAGAAATCAGTAATTTGGTACCTAAAACGTGCTTGAAATAATGGCCACAACCATTTGTGATCGGCTGGCCAAAGAATTGCACCAGCCATTCCACGGAAAGTTCTTTCTCTAGCTGCAACATTTGTATTTGTAAAAATAAACTAAAAATGTTTCTGCTGTCACTTTTAACGTTAAAAATCAAAAAAAAACCCGGAAGTGTTTGACGTATTTTAAAGATAAAAGTTATTGAGAAAGTATGTTGTTTAATCCTACAAATATATTGTGTAGTGCACACATTGACTATAATTATTATTTCAATTATCATTTCATTGATTTTACCGGGGAACATAGTAGAAGGCAAAGGACGATAACAATGTGTGCAAATAAAACTATAGACACTTTACACCATAATTAACGTAACAAAAACATACGAGTCTACTTAATTTCCTAAGACTTAGGCCTAATAATATTTTAAAAGTATTTCTAACTCTATCCTATACAAACTCATGAACCTATTTCTTATTCTTAAATATTTTAAAATGTTTTTTGTCAGTTTAGAATTTCTTCAGTTATAGAAAAGATACGATTATTTTTGGAGACGGGGTTTCATGCATAAAACACACAAAATTATAAAAACTTGCAGTGATTTAAAAAGTGAGCTTGAAATTTATTTAAACTAGATTTAATGTTATAGTTGTATTTCAAATAGGGTTTTAATGTTAATTATTAAATATTGTTCCTTATGGTTGTTTGCAAGAAAATAAGAATGTAAATATGTATGTTTGTCAGAGAAACAATTCATTCATTTGTTTGTATGATTGTGGTTTAAAACTAAAATTAATAATTATATATTTTTTTTAAATTAAAAATAAAATATTTGTAGGAAAACATTAGAAAACTATAGGCAAAATATTAAAAATTTTAAGGCAATTATTTAAATATGTATAAGTATTGACCGGCCACATTAGACATGGATTGCCTAACATTAATCTTAACATTACGATAATGTAGACCGCATAATGTCAAAATTAGTTTATGTTTCAACATATTTGCTAAAACATATGTTAGGACAAAATTTTTTAACATAAAATGACACTTGTTTTGTCTTAAAAGCCAAAGTTGTGTAGTATATCATTGGCGGCAAGCAAGGCATAAAAAAGTTCACTTTGTAGCCCTAATCATTCAAATAGTTATCTTAACATCATGTCTTGGCAACGATCCATGTCGAAAGGTGTTTTCAGATGGGAACGATCTTACATATGACTTGTCACTTATGCAAATTACATGTAATTTCATATGTCTCATAAAATTCTCATTTGTCAGTTGTCGGCTTTCACATGATCATTTGGGCAATTGCATTTTGATGGGCGTGACTATTTTACTTAAAATTTTTACTATAATTTAAGCATTTCAAGTTTAAGACTCAAAAAAGAGCTATAACATTAAGTCATATGTGAAATATTTTTTGTCTGAAAGCACCTTAATGTGGACGAGAATTTACAATTATATATAACTTCCAGGTTTATTGTCCAAAAGATTAATTTTTTATTTATTGGGTTTTAGGATTTTTTTGATAACTAAAAAATTATAAGGAATCGTTGATAGGTGTTTAAAGTTGAATTATAACAAATTAACAATCTAAATAATGAATAAAGGAATCAATAAAATAATTATGTTAATAATTATTTGAAGATGTTGGCAGCAGCATTTGAGGCAAATTATATAAAGGAAGAAGGTATTTAAATAAAGTTTATTGATTGTGTTGGCAAAGGAAATGGTGTTGTTTTGGTTTCTAATGGCTTGAAATGAAAATTTAAATTGACTTTTATTGATTTCGATTTGACAGTTGGTTGTTTTGGGTATTCTCAATTTGATATTGTATGTTTACATTGTATGAATGTAACTTTGCTGTGGTTGGTATTTCTTTTTTTTTCAATTGTATTTTTGTTAAATGATAAAAGATGTTTGGTTGGTGAATTGTTACCTATCATGGATCTGGCCGGTACAGCATTCCATTCTAACCAGAATGTTATAAATGATGACGTCACCAATATTATGCCAGGTATAAAAACGGTGGTGAAATAGAATGCTCGATCTCTGGTAAATATTAAATCGACTCTAAGACAGCTGTAGTTCCCTTCATAATTAAAATTGGAATTATTTGTAGAATAGAAAGTGATACTTATGTATGTTTAATGTTTTATTAAATACAAACAAGCAATTGAACGTGTCAAATTTATTATTTTTTGAGCAATCGAATTTTTTTGCTATTTACTAAAATCTAAACTAAATTAACAGCAAAAAAAATATAATTCGGTTTTCTATTATGTATTAAACTTTTTGATAAAAGTTTACAAATGCAAAAAAAAATATAGAAATAACTTATTCAAAATTGCTTTCAATACCATATATTCAAACCATTCTAATTTTATTACTACGAATACTTAGGTAAAATGCACACTAAAAACTATTTTGCTTTGAAAATCTCCAATTGCATAATATATGTGACCAAAGCTATTAATTTATAAATTGATTTTTCGTCCGAAAGGCAACCGTTAAAATTCTTTTTCAAATAAACCAATAAGAAGTTTTCTAATCTAATTACTTGTGGTACAAGCAATTTGCTTGCAATGTGGTAAAAAATAGCTTGGGTTTTTCCAAATTTCGAAAAAAACCAAAAGTTAACAACAATAAAAAAAAAATCTACAAAAAAAAATAAGACAAGAAATTTATTTTTATTATAAATTTAAATAATTAAGAAATAACAATTTGTAAGCAAACACACTAAAGTTAAGTAAACAATGGAAAAATAGAATATTTAAATCAAATAATTAAGATCTCAAACATTAAAACAACAACATAAAAACAAAACAACATTTTCACATATCAAAATAATAGATTAAAGATAACGAAAAATTTTAATTGAATTTAACAACAAATTTTTTAAAATGTGGACTCACCTCTCCAGCTGTTTTGATCACAGGCAGTTGTTTGGTTTTTGATCAAATACGCATTTAATGTTGTCAATGAGGGACTTTTGCGCAGCGTGTCCTCATCATTTTTCCAAACATATTTTATTTGAGCTTCTTCATATGAAACTGAAAATAAGGTTAAAAGTAAGATATAGATTGACGTTTATTTAAACATATCGTCTCCTTAAATCCGAAATCTTTTAGAGTACATATATAAGCGTTTTGCTTTTTCTGTGATAAAACATTGGACTTAAGGTAAGGACATGTGTAAATTTCCTAATATGTTAGCTTTCTGTTCAATAGATTTCACTCTGCTTAAACAAAAAGAAATCAAAGAAGATACTTTCGTGATTTAATATTTTGATACTAAAGATCTCTCAAAGTAAAGGATATATAAAGATTAGCGTTTAAGTTTCTAGCTTAGTTTAGGTTGCGGAAGGCACTGGCGAGTGCAACTCGCCACCTCGACAGGAAACAGGATATTAAAACTTTTATACTTTGATATTTTTAAATAGGCTACGTAAAACTTTTAAAGGAAAATGGAAGGATTCTCCAAAAACTTTATTTTCACAACTTTATATATTTCTTAGCCCTCCTCTCATAGCTAGACGCTGGCTTATTTAATAGCAAAAAGGGCATACAATGCGCCTGACCGGTTGGTTACAGCCCAGAACAGGTAAAAGCGAAAAATGGTCTGTTGGGTTTTTTTAAGAACGTTTAATTGTTGTTGTTTGTTATAGTAATTCTCATTAAGTTTATTGAATTTAGTATATAAAGGCAGAGAATATTTGTGATGCTGTTTAAGAATTTGGTTAAAGTCTTCTAATGATGTGGGGTAAGAGCCATAGAAATGCTTAGAGACAAACTCCTGAACTATATATGATTTTTGTTTATTGTAGACTGTACTTACTGCTTTCCATTGAAAATGAACATTTCGGGTCATCGAATGGAAATATGTGTAAGCTTCCTTGACATGATAAAATTAAATGTCGCCTGAAAATAAAAAAAAAATAATGAAACGATTTTATAAATATGTAAAACCAGAAAAAGAGATGTGTTCGGCAGTGTTGAATCCGAATCCACAGTGTTTTTTTTAGTATTGCCAGTTAATCTAAGCAGATAAGTTAATTTAAAAGTTTATATATCAAAAAAAAAAAAACTAAATTATTAAAGGTTAAAATAGTTTGTGCAATATCGCACTTTATAAAACTTTGTATGCATGGAAGCTACCATTTCCCTTAAACACATTACACTGTATTTAATAGTTGTTAATAGTTAGTTGTCTATCAACTAATTTTTAAACCCTTCACAAAGTGCTATAACTTTATTATTCACGGGCGATCCCCATATTATGGATCCTTATAGATAGGAAAGCCGATAAAGCCATGTCTGTCTGTCTCTCTGTCTCACTGTTGACTTACGGAGCCAAATAAGATCACATGGACCGACTTTTGGTATCAAATAATTAGAAATAATCCTTAAAAAATTCCTATTTAAAACCAAGAAGACCAAATAACTACCGACAGAGATATAAGTAAAAACCTTATATAACCGAGTTTTTAAGAAGAAAACACATGCATATATCGCTACGGGTACATATCTCAGCTAATATAGATATTACTGCAAAAAAAGTTAGAACAGATACTTTAAAATTAGCAACTTAAATTCAGGATTTTTGTTTTGACAGGGGAAGTGGTATTCTCCATACAATTACACAAATTGTTGCGCAAATTCAGTTCTCCGTATCCGGTTGTATCCCCAGTTCTTACCTATCGAGTTTCTAAAGGCATATAAGGCATTAAGAGCATTCCTAGCCCTATTCTTCGCATTCGCCCTTCAAGATAACTTTCCATCGATGAAAATACCAGCCACCTTGCCCTTGTTGGCAGTCCCAGCTCAACCCCCTCAAGCAACGGCAGCTCAAAGTCTGCTAGCTTGTACTTTCTAGTGAAAAGAACTAGCTTCGTCTTCTCTTGTCCTTGGCTCAAGCCAGGTGCGGATCAAGCTCAAGCGTTTGGGGCGAGGGGAAGGGGGGAATTTTAAATCAAGGATACAATTAAAAAACTAGCTTTTAGCGGTATATTGAAACAAACAAAATCTAAAATTTTAGATTTTTCCTGATAACCCAGTGGTTTTGTCAAAAATAATCGAATAGCATTAAGCGTCATTAATATTTTTTTAGTATAATTTCTAAAATAAGATTATGAAAACTTTTTTTATTCCATTTTGAATTGTTTTCGATATATATGAAGCATCTAAAGGGAAAACTTGGAAATGGTTGTCTTAAATTTTATCTCAAGCATCTATACGAAATCGCAGAAGTGAACGAAAAATACCTTCCGAGCTTGTATTTTCAGAAGATAGCAAAGGATCATCATCTCGATCTAAACGTATAGGTATTTATATCTCTAGAGAAAAATTGTAGTTTGTTTTTGAAGCGCAGATATTTGTATTTGATTTGCCACCTCAAGACTAAAGTTTTCTTGTGTCTTCAAAAACATTTTTCCAAAAGCAACAGCATCTTTAAATATGCAATACATTTGTTTAATAAAATATATGAAAAGCTTGTTTCATGGTTGCCAATACTCTAATTTTTTAAATTAAATATGAGGTTTTAAACGTTTTTGGGAGAAAATCTCCTTTTTTCCTTTTTTCCCGTCACCAAAAGAACGATGTCGTCTGCATAAGCCTGGGTATACAAAAATACCAATATAGCGCTCTTTCTGATTTTTTTCGAAATGTACAAATCACATCAGAGTACTTTGCAGCAGGTTTGAAGTCGATAGCTTGATTTGTTTCCGTGATACAGCATAATAAACACCTATAAAATGGTCTGTTTGACATCCTTTTGCTCCTACCCGAAAATATTTTTTTAAATCGAAAAATAGCCCAAGAATTACTTTGAAGAAGGTAACAAGTTAATTACTGTAGTATGTTTTAAGTTATTGAGTATTAAAAATTCATAGGCATTTACCCAGATAATTTTTTCTAAAATCTATCTATTACACTAGAGTTACATTTTAGCTGGACTGAAATCTTTAATATTTATAAAATAATGCATTTGCATTAGGGCTACGCTTTCTTTCCCTTACTCCTATCCAACTAAATTTTTCCCAAAATGTTTCATAATATTTACGCAATTGTAGGGGGGCTAACGCTTCCTTTGGTCCGATTCAAAAATTATTTTCTCCATCTGCAAAGGTTCTGTTCCAAGTATTGCGGCAACAGTTATAGCTACTTAGATATACTAAAAGGGCTACAGGCCTAGCCAGCCAATTATCCTAATTTAAATAATGATATGCGGAAGGTTATATCTAATAGTTAAATACCGAGACCGGATCGGTAGGGCTTGTCTAGGTTTTGGAAACTTGGTTCAACCAGACGGGCAAGGCTAAGTTAACTCGACTATTTATAAGGATCAAGAATATACATATGTATGTATGTTAAAACTATAGAAAAACTTTTTTCTCTGCTTTACATTAATTTAAAATTCCCTGATTTGCACAACAAAAAAACCCGTTACAGGCATATAAATAAATAATATTCAAATAGATACGGACGAATTTTTCTGTTATTTGGTTTTTATATTTTATTTGAAATTAAAACGAGACATCCCAACCATAATCATGAAATAAAAAACAAATCAAAATAGCCAAGATGTAAAAAAGGACTATGTTTTATATTAACTTAGCAAAGTGAAGGGTTGTTTTCACTCAATAAATTTTCTCATTAAATAAAATGAAGTTATTTTTATACCCTTCACATAGTGATAGGGTATATATCACTTTGTCATTCCGTTTGTAATTTCTTTATTATTCATTTGCGACCCCATAAAGTATATATATTCTGGATCCTTATAGATAGGGAAGTCGATTTAGCGATGTCCGTCTGTCCGTCTGTCCGTCTGTCCGTCTGTCCGTCTGTCCGTCTGTCCGTCTGTCCGTCTGTCCGTCTGTCCGTCTGTCCGTCTGTCCGTCTGTTGAAATCAAGTTTCCGGAGTCAAATAAAAAGATACAGACCAGTTAATGGTGTCAAACGATCACAAATATCCCGCTAACAATCGCTATTTAAAATCAGCAAAATCGGTTCACTATTGACCGAGATATAAGCGAAAACCCAGGGTAACCCATTTTTTTTAGGACAAAATCCGTGCATATATCCCTATATATCTCAGTAAGTATAGTCACTCTTGCCACAAAACTTGGCACGGATACTCCTAAAGAAGGGACCTAAATAATGGAAAAAAATTTTTCAGATACGACCAGGGGAAGGGGTATTTTTTCTACAATTGCACAAATTTGGTGAAATATTTTATGCGCTATATCTCGTAAACTATAACAGCTATCCACTTAAAATGTTCTACAAAAAGTAATTGCATGCTAAGGGCTACGCCTTAAAGAAAAAATTTTTTGGGTGGGGGCAAAAAAAGGGGTAGCTCCCATACAAATCGACAATTATTATCAAATATTCGATACGCTATATCTCGGAAACTATAACAGATATCGAAATCAAATGTTCCGCAAAAAGTAATTGCACGCTAAGGGCTACGCCTTAAAGAAAAAATTTTTGGGGTGGGGGCAAAAAAAGGGGTAGCTCCCATACAAATCGACAATCATTATCAAATATTCGATACGCTATATCTCGGAAACGATAACAGATATCGAAATGAAATGTTCTACAAAAAGTAATTGCACGCTAAGGGCTACGCTTTAAAGAAAACATTTTTTGGGTGGGGGCAAAAAAAGGGGTAGCTCCCATACAAATCGACAATTATTATCAAATATTCGATACGCTATATCTCGGAAACTATAACAGATATCGAAATGAAATGTTTCACAAAAAGTAATTGCACGCTAAGGGTTATGCCTTAAGGAAAAAATTTTTTGGGTGGGGGCAAAAAAAGGGGTAGCTCCCATACAAATCGACAATTATTATCAAATATTCGATACGCTATATCTCGGAAACTATAACAGATATCGAAATGAAATGTTCCACAAAAAGTAATTGCACGCTAAGGGTTATGCCTTAAGGAAAAAATTTTTTCGGTGGGGGCAAAAAAAGGGGTAGCTCCCATACAAATCGACAATTATTATTAAATATTCGATACGCTATATCTCGGAAACTATAACAGATATCGAAATGAAATGTTCTACAAAAAGTAATTGCACGCTAAGGGCTACGCTTTTGAGAAAAAATTTTCGAGTGGGGGCAAAAAAAGGGGTAGCTCCCATACAAATCGACAATTATTATCAAATATTCGATACGCTATATCTCGGAAACTGTAACAGATATCGAAATGAAATGTTCTACAAAAAGTAATTGCACGCTAAGGGTTACGCCTTAAGGAAAAAATTTTTTCGGTGGGGGCAAAAAAAGGGGTAGCTCCCATACAAATCGACAATTATTATTAAATATTCGATACGCTATATCTCGGAAACTATAACAGATATCGAAATGAAATGTTCTACAAAAAGTAATTGCACGCTAAGGGCTACGCTTTTGAGAAAAAAATTTTCGGTGGGGGCAAAAAAAGGGGTAGCTCCCATACAAATCGACAATTATTATCAAATATTCGATACGCTATATCTCGGAAACTATAACAGATATCGAAATGAAATGTTCTACAAAAAGTAATTGCACGCTAGGGGATACGCTTTAAAGAAAAAAATTTTCGAGTGGGGGCAAAAAAAGGGGTAGCTCCCATACAAATCGACAATTATTATAAAATATTCTATAAGCTATATCTGGGAAACTATAACAGATATCGAAATGAAATGTTCTACAAAAAGTAATTGGGCAAAAATGCCTACGCTTTAAAGAAAAAATTTTTTGGGTTGGGGCAAAAAAAGGGGTAGCTCCCATACAAATCGACAATTATAATAAAATATTCTATAAGCTATATCTCGGAAACTATAACAGATATCGAAATGAAATGTTCTACAAAAAGTAATTGCTTGCTAAGGGCTACGCCTTAGAGAAAAAATTTTTTGGGTGGGGGCAAAAAAAGGGGTAGCTCCCATACAAATCGACAATTATTTTCAAATATTCGATACGCTATATCTCGGAAACTATAACAGATATCGAAATGAAATGTTCTACAAAAAGTAATTGCACGCTAAGGGCTACGCTGTGAAGAGAAAGATTTTCGGATGGGGGGTGAAGAAGGGGTAGCTCCCATACAAATTAACAATTTTTATAAAATTTTCGATACGCTACTTCTGGAAAATTATTACAGCTATCGACTTCGAATATTCTACAAAAAGTAATAATCAAATAATTCATACATTTTGGTGAAAAAGTTGGTGAAGAGCAGGGGGACTAGAACATTTAACAAGTTTTATTAACCTTTAAATATGAATAATGTCGAAAACTTTTAAAACTCTCGACCTCAAATCTTCTTCATCTATTTCTATTATTCATACGAACGTTAAAATTTTGTTATTTTTTCTATGAACTTTAAAACTCGCACAAGGTTTTTTATTATATTATTTGCAGTACAAAATTACTCGGCTGGGTATATTTAAAGACCAATGTGAAGGGTATATAAGATTCGGCACAGCCGAATATAGCGCTCTTACTTGTTTTTGCTAAAATTATCTTTCCCTTTATGACAACGAAAAAGTTTGTTTATTATTTTTGTTTTGTTAACCATATTAATAAATTTATGAAGTCACCGAATAAAATATTGACATTTTTAATTTCTTTTTTTGTAGGAAGCTAAAAAACTTAAAGGTTACAACACAAGAATTGTATTTTGTCAAAGAATTTTTCGAAGAAATAAAAACTTAATTGTTGGTCTTGGCTTGTTTCATTATTTCTCTTGTCCTTTTCGAATCTATTTACATATAATTTAAAAATTTTGTATATTTTTACTCCCATCGTTACAGTGAGGAGCAAAGGAAGATACTAAGAATTATTAAAATATATTTTGCAATCTTAAAAGCATTGGAAGCATATTACTTTAAAATTGTAAAATTTATGATCAGGAAAAGTAAAAAGTTCAAAATTTTGACATAAAAATATAATGAGAGTTACTTAATTTGTTTGATATACTTGGTTTGGATCTTAAGCATATTAGAAATCCGTCTGTTTCAAAAACATATCGTTTAAGCCATTATAATGAATTATTAAAAAAGGACACAATCTAAACAGATCCATCTGTTAATCTATATAACACGAAGCTGTGCAAGACTTCGCTGGTGAAAACTAAGCTAACTACACTGGGCGACGATTTTTTCGCAACAAAAGATTTTCCATTCAACTTTGTATGAAGAGTTTTCCATCATGGTGAAACTCAGAGCTCTCCAGGCTACGTGAAACACCACTTGGCGCCTTCATCACGAGCCTTAAAGCAAATTTTTGGCAACTTAAATACTTAAAATTTAGAACTTAAAATTTAGGCTATAGGAGTCGCGAAAAAAGCTCATGAACAAACTTCTGCGAGTCCATGAGCAAAACGAAAAATTTGGATAGAAAAGCGGAATTCTAACCAAAAAACAATCTAGTACGTCCTTACTTAAAAGAAAGGATAGCTTCAGTCCAGATTCTTAGCAAAGTCGCTTGGGATCTTTAATTTTCTAGGCAGTAACGAATGACGCTGCCAAATGAAATGTGAGAAAAAAAGGACTTTCTCCACTGTCGATGTAAATATAATCTCCTTTGATAGAATTTAAACGGCGATTGATAGTTTACCTTTGCCCAATCGTTGGGACTACCCTATAGGACTTTGATAAGGGGTTTGGGGTTCCAATATCCCCTCGGAACTAATAGTGCGAAAGTTATCTCAAAGAAAAATATGACGACAAAATTACCATAGAAGTTCGAAAATGAAATCTGGTGATGGATCAGGCATCGGTTTAGAGGTTCTAGAATAAGTTCCAATATGAGGACCTGTCTGACAAAGTGTTTTTCAAGCAGAAATATTTGATAGCTATGAAATATTGAAGTTATTATATACCAGGAATATTCAGGGGCATGCGACACTTCTGCCACTCTATTCACACTTTTCTTCGTCTTTACTAGTCAGCCAAAGTAAGGAAGAGTTGGTCATGCTAGGTTGGGTATATTGTCTTGCTTAACGTTACTTCCTTTTTAGATAAGGAATGCACAGACCAAAGGGCTAAACTGGAATAGGTTCTTCATATCACTTATGAGAAATCAGTCGCGATTTGACTAGGGACTACCAAGAGCTCTTAAAGTTCGAATTAAAAAGATTTCGTAAGAAAAGATTTAAAAGCTTTTCATTTACTGCCCAGATTGATGTTGAAGGTTTATGTATACAAAGAGGTATACGCTCTACAAACTAGTGATGGCAAAGTCTTGAATAGTAGATACCGCGTGTCGAGTATTAGACCTCTTCTTTGGGTTCTGAATACTAAAATGAAGTCCCTCGATTCTTTTAGAGTTGTAATTTTAAGCTTAACTAAACAATTTAACAAATAAAACACAGCCTTTTAAAAGTATAGCTTCATTAAAATGCAACTGTTGGGTTAATCAGTTACTTAAGTTCGTTTTTGCCAACAAACTTGTTTGATTTTTCGAGGAACCATAATGTAATTTAAATAGGGTTTGGAGATTATATGAACTAGGTTGTTGGTAAAAACGAACTAAAGTTACTAGTTGAACCCAGCTCTAATGCAAGAAGATATTTAACTTAAAAAAAAAATAATAATAACTTATGTATAATTTAAAACTAAAAAAAAACAAAAAAGCAGTTTTAAATTTAATATATTAAGTGGTATCGAGTACCCAAACAAAAAGTACTGAGCTGTATCGACTTGTAAAACGTAGTAGATTTTGCCAGCAGTAATACTTGCTTAAATGCATGCATCATCTACCACAAGCAGTTGAAACTCGAAAGTTTTTAATTCTCGTTTCCAGTTCGAAAACTAAAAAAAACCTTTTTTCTAATAAAGTATTTCAGTTGATGATATTAATTTAGTTATTAAATTGCAACTCTTCTTCGAAAAGCAGAAAAAAGTACTCTCATAAATATTTATGACTTTAAGTTGGGACTGTTCATTGTTTAACGTGCGATATGTTTATTCAATTCATCTTGTTTTCTTATTTCTGCTGACAATGCAATGCGTAGCAGAAAAAAGCGTTCAAATAGTTTGTAAAACAAATACATACATATTCATTATTTTAAAATTAAAAGAAAAAGGGATGTTAAGTGTTGTATTAATGGCACATATTTAAATATAAAAACAATTACTAAAGATATTATTTAATATTTAAAAAAAATAATCTAGTTTTCATACACACCTCATTGCGTACGTAATGGTCCCGTTCCGGTAAATCCTTAAAGCAAAATGCATGGGTATAATGGGATCCTTAAAGTCGCCGTGCATAATGAAATAAGTGTCCGGTGTCCAGATGCTATCGTGATGATGCAATGCATTTAGAAAATCATAATGTGACTTGTTGCCATATTGCAAACGAGGATCATTCCACTGTTGATTCAACAGAAATTCCACTTCATATTTCTAAACGAAAAAAATCACTTTATTAAATAATACACATTATAATAAAAGCTAAAAACATTTAAATATATTTTACATAATTTTTGCATTAAAATTTTAAATATTTAAGAATAAATTATAGTTACCAGACTACTTTCATCGGGTGATGCTAAACTTAGTAGTAAAACGTTCACATTTACCGTAAGAGTACCTGTTAATGTTTTTTTTGTTTTTTATTTAAAAATTCATATTGCAGTAGAAAAAGAAAGAAAAAAGTAAATATATTAAAATACCATACTGAAATGTTTTTATTTTTAGTTAAAAATACAACTCTAAATAGAATGGTACTAAATGTGAATACAGATACGACAGACGTATGTGTGTATGAATATATGTCTAATGGATGCTTAAATGATAAAATCACAGTATTGTGTTTTTTGGAAAAAGTTTTAATGATTTTTTAAAAAACTTAAATTTAATGGCGCGTATGCAAAAAAAAATTGGCTTTGCTTTAGAGGACATAGCGTTGCCACAAATTTTTAATATACCTAATTTTACCATACTATTCCATACATTACTTTACAAAAAGGCTTGTTATTGTTTGCTTTTTTTCATAAAAAAGGCCAAAAAAATATTTATAATATAAGTATTTATATGTATATAAACATAATAAGGCACTATCAACAAATTGCACGATACTGTAATTTAGTCATTTGCTTAGTGGAAAAAAAGAAACTTAAAAATAATACTAATGCAAATGTTAAATTGTGTAGGATAAGTAACAATTGCAAGCAATAAAATTTGTTGCTGTGGATTGCCACAAAACTTAAATCAAAAAGATACAAACGCACTCCAATATATACGAAATTAAAGACAAATCTTAAAACAAATAATTCAAATTTAATACCAACGTTAGAATTAACAACTATTTCTCTAATCACAATCAAAAATTATATGTAAGAATTTTGTGACAAAGGTATTGATTGCAGTTAACTTTGTAAAAATTGAATACAAAAAGTTTATCAAATGAGTTAAACAGGTGTCATAAAATCAAATCAAATTGACAGAAATATCAAAATCACATGTTTGAGAACAAATGTAATAAATTGTTGATTATTTATAACAAACCGCGTCTATGTGGTCTCCTTGAATTTAGTTCTGTAGCCATATCTGGTGATGACAATCCACAGCAAAAGTCTTCATCTGTAAAATTCAATTTGTTTTAAATGTTTTTTATTTCCCATAAATAACTGTTAAATAATTAATGTTGAAAATATATCGTTACCTTAATATAGAACGGCCCTAACTCGTATTTTTTAAGTCTAAATTTATTTGACTAATTTATTTGAATAATTTTAGGGTCCTTCTATATATTTAGGTAGCGATGAATAATTAATTTAAGTAGAATATTAATAAAAGAAAAAGTCAATTAGTGCTACATTCCCTGTGCCGTATTTAGAACACCCTTCACATTGTTATTTAGGGACAGGAATATAAATAAGTGAACCGAAAAAGCCAGTTGTTTTTAAAATGTAAATAAGTATTAAAATAAAATTATATTGTGTCAGAATTACGGCCAAAAGATCTAAAAGTTTCGGAGATATAGCTAATTGAAAGTTTTATAAAATTGTCCATTTTCATGGAGGTTACACATCCCCTTAATTCCCATTCATCTTTTTTTTCTCAAAATATTTGAAGTTAGAAGCGCTGGTGGTTCCGATAATATAGCGCATGAAAAATTGAATAAAATGTAACCATGTTCCTCTGATAGTTAGAAAAGTTCGTTGCAATTAAGTTTTCGAAACGGTCCACAAACATAAATAGTTCTAAGGAGATCGCTATTTTAAATCGATTCACTTCTCTTTTAGGGAAAAATCAATGCATACATCCCTATATATACATATATTGATATATATGGACAGTGTTGTCACAAAACTTGGCACAGATACTTTAAAAGCGGCTCACTAAGGTGGGTAATTTTTTTTTTGATAGAAACAAGGCACATACATATATGCGACATATCTTCTCGAAGTCAAACCCGCCATAGAGTAGATAGATGTGTACATGAATAATAGAAGGGGCAGTGATAGCCCCAATGCAAACGGACCATTTTTATGAAATTTTTGATATACGGTATCTCAGAAGCTGTAACTGCTAGCAGGAAATTTTATGGAATTTTTAATATGAAAAATCTGGAAAACTATTACAGCAAAGAATTTTAAACTAATTTTTGAAACTGTGATAGACTTTGATTTTTTTAAGTATTTGTACAGCAATATCTACATTTTGAAAAAAATTAGTTGGGAAGGGTCAACGGGAGCAATAGCCTCCATACAAACGAGCCATTCTTATGAAATATCCCGGAAACTTACGTTTTTTTCTTCAAAAAATGTTGTGTCATATTTTTGCTGCATTTTATTTTTTTTTATTTAACCTACACAAGTATCCTGACTACATTTATATGCATTCACTTTAAGTATGTTTGGCTGTGTGTGTGTTTTTTTAAACGCAACTAATGAAACCGGAAATAACAATATATCCGGTCAATTAACTTTAATGTAACCATTACTGATACCAACCATCGCACTTAAAAGTGTTGTTATTTTTTAAGGTTTTTGTATGAGAGTACAATGCATGTTTAACAAGTAGATACTTAAGTAAATGACCTTTTTCAACTATACACATGTATATATCTTCAATATATATTTGCACCACTGCAAATATACAGCAACACTATTAATGGTACTTATGATAATATCTAAACGATAACATATTGATTGCAATGCAAACATTAATTTTTAAAATGGTCTCTTTTATTTTTAAATATATATTAATTCACAAAAACATATGTACATAAGTATATACAGTAAATTGACATTATTTACTTACCGTTTACTGGCGGCAACAATCGCTTATCGTAACGCTTCTTTTCCAACAATAAATCCAAAATTTCTTTGTCTGAGCTTGACTCATCAAATCTAAAAATGAAATCGTTGAAAGGTAATTGCAGAAAAATAAAGGGAAATAATCGTTCTATTGTTAGTGACGAAACAAAGAAAAAATAATACACTTTGAAGCTTAACAATTGAACAATTAAAGTGTTATATGATGAGTACAATGAATTTAGTTAAAGGGTTGCCAAACTCACACATTTAAAAGGTTGGAAAAATGTAAAACAACCAAGGTAAGAAATGAAAACAAATGTAAAGTAAAAACATGTTAAAACATGAAAAACGAATTAAGTTTACCAGAAGATGTACTATTTTTCTATAATTTATGTAAAAACATCTGGAAACATGTAAACATAAAACGTTAGTTCAGTCTTCACGATTACCCAGCCGGTAACGGCAAATTAAGAGTTTTAATTTGAAAGGTTTGTACCTATTTCCCAAACGACCATGATTTTGCCATAATGATGTTGCAGGTGTTAAGTTGAAGCAACACACATTCAATTTCAAAAAAACCTAGTTACGTTTTTTCCAGATAGATTTGGACATGCAGTAAACATAATAATAAATCTTAATTTAATTAACAGATAAACGAATTTTAAAAAATGTATGTCTCTGAAAAATAGATTTGTTTTAACGAAGAAGAAAATAAGGAACATTCGAAATAGACAAATAATATAAAGATACATGCATTTTTTAGCAGCCAATTTCAGAACAAAATATTTTAAAATTTTGAAATTTGCTTAGAAGTGCACTTACTTCGACCAATCGATACCTTGACTGAAATTAATAAAAAAAAATTTAAGATACAATTTTAAAATTGTGTACGATGAATAGAAATAATAAAGCTTCTTACGGTTACATAAATGGAATGAAATCTTTATATATAAAAATTAATGTTTAAATGAATTTTGAAATTAAACCAAAAACTTTAAATTACTTTATCATAAATTGAATCGAAATGATACTAAATATGAAGAAATAATACAAGAATACATCAATCATGCTTGTATCGGTGCCACTAAAATTACTTAAACCAAAAATTGCAGGAATTTTAATTTTTTTTCGTTAAGTGATTGTTTTGTGAAGAAGTTGAAGAAATATCTCAAATGACTTAAACTTACATGGGATGTTTGTCTGCGGAAGTGGTTTCGGACTTGGTGGTGGCTGCCGATGTAGTTGAAGTCAAGTAACATAAAACCAAAATAAAACTGGAGGCCGTATAGAAATTAATTGTATTCCGTAGAAAATTATAATAATTTTGACTTATAAAATTAAAGGTAGTCGTATGAGCAGATGGTGCCTGATAATTAAAGCTGTTGCTGCAACTTTTAATATAACGTTTGTTGCTGCTATTGTTGTAATTATTGTTGTTACAACTTTTTGTTTTGCTGGTGTAATTTGTGTCACGGTTACCGTTTTTACATCGATTGCTTGAGCTAATGGCATTGTGGAGATTGCAGGAATTTGGAATAGAAGTAGAAGAATAAGAAGTAGTAGATCTGTGAAAAGAAGGTGTATTAGAAGTGGAAAGAGTAGAGTTAGTGTTAAAGGTGCAATTAGATTTATTTTGTAAATAATTTTTTCGCTGACAATAGCCTCTATATGGTTCAGACTTATCGTAGTTGTTGTTGTTGCTGGTTTTATTGTTTGCTTTGATGCTGTTGTTGCCATTGCTGTTACTTTTGCTTACAATAACATCGTTTAGGCAGTTTCTGTTATGCAGTGAATTAATGCCCATTAACGACCCTGCCGCCTTAACACAACTGGCCATCCCCTCTAATAAATTATTTTTTAAATCGAGGACATTTGATGCTAAGGAGGTTCTTGCATATGAAATTGTCTTTTGCAAACAACGACCTGTGGCACTGTGATTGTTAGCAAATCTGGCAAAGTTGTTGGTTGGAGTGGCAACATAGTTGCATTTGCACAAATACGGCTCGCATTGTTGTTCATTACGTAACGTGTTTTTTGTGTCTTTTGGATAGAAAAGGGATAAATGACAATGGCAGTAATTATTGTTGCTACAGTTGTTTCTTCTAGTATTGTTGTTCCAGTTCTTGTGTTTGTTGCAACTGCTGTTGCTATTACAGCAGTTACTTTTATTAGCGTTAATATGTTTAAGAGTTTTTAGGTTTTGTTCTGTATATTGCGTTACAAAATGTGACTGCTGTCTATGTTGTTGTTTGCAACAAAATCTATTGTGACATGCCAGAGGATAACAATTTATGCAGGATTCTGGTAGATCAATATCGGAGTTGTTTTCCGTTTCCTTAAGCTTGATTGTTTCTTGCGGAACAGTACAATCGTTCTGGCTTAAATATTCTTTTGCGTCTCGTTTATTTAAATTGGTTTTGTTTTCTGTTTTCCTGTTTTTGTTGCTGTTTATTTTGTTACTATCACTGTTGCTATTGTTGTTGAAGTTATAAATTTTACAAACTGTTGTAGTTGAAATTTTATTTTCATTAGTCGTAAATTTAGTATTAGTAGCTGGCAGCTTATCTTGTTGTACTCTCTTAAGTTGGCAGTCCTCGTCTGAATAATTTTTTGTAAAGTACTGATTCCATTTGCAATTATTCTGCAGTAATTGTTTTACTGATTTATTGTTGGATTTTGTTGTTTTTTCGGCACATAAACGATTTGTTGTTATAGATGTCTCATTTATCCGGATTGTTTCTTTGGCTGTTTCAAAAGAACATCCCATGTTATTTATTTTGTTGTATTCTGTAATTAGAAATAAGTATATAAGTAATTATTTATAAATTATAAATATTATAATGCGAATGCCACAGGCATTAAAACATTTATATGGTATCATATCATATCTATATATACACTCCTCTTCACATGAACAAATGCAGCGTTATACCAATCAATTATAACTTTCCAATCTAAAGACAATTCATGGAAAGGTTTATGTTGTACCTTATAAGGTAAACAAACTTAGAAATAGAGAGTGGGCAAAAAAAGTACAAACAGATACCTGAGAAAAAAATTGGTACCCCTTTTCATAGCTGTAACGAAAAACATGAGTTAATTCTCCTTCACTTGAATAGGTGCAGTGGGCATTTCTGTCAGTTTTAAAAAAAATCTTACCACAAAATAGTTCAAAAATTGTACAAACAAAGCTCGCGGTTCTAATAAAAAAAGGATTCAGGGTAAACCGTTAATGGTAGAAGGGAAGGCTAAGTTGAAACCTATGATGACCAGGATTCGTCCGGCCATGAAATGTTTTTACTAAAGTTAAAAAAGTGTTAATGTTGTATGGAATATCTTAAATAGAAAACATGAAGGAAGCCCAAAACAATGGCTACCAGCTGCTTTGAGAGACAAAAAAGTATTCTCAAGATAGCCTCCCATTCTAATGACTCAGCTGCAAAAATCCAAGCAAAAAGTTGTTCAAGTGCTAGTATTTTACCGCTAAAGGGATAAAAAAGCAACATTATTCCTAAAATTAATAATGCTGCAGGAATAATACCATAAAACCAGCCGCTTGGTATACAATTTTTGAAATTTTTTATAATAAAACGGTGTAAAAACTGATAAAAATACACGCAGAGAAAAAACATGGATAAGCATTATCACGACAGTTATAATGTTTTCCACTGCAACCAAATTTGATTGGCGTAAGCCTATAATAGTTTTTTTGGGTTGATTTGAATGTCTATTCGTCACAGTAACCAAATATATGATAGCATTTAATCATTATATGACTACCGCAAATAAAATCTCTAATAGCAAAAAAAAAAAATGATTCTTTCTCAAGAATAATATGATATATTTCGCATTAACGCCATTGACGTAGGAAAACTATTCTGGGGAGCAACTTACGTCCCACAAAACTCGTTTTTGGTTAATGCACTTTATGCACCTAATAAAGTTATGATGGACGCAATAACAGTATGGATACAAGGAAATGAAATAATGTTTAAGCTTCCATCGTTTTTTGTTTTGAAGCATTCATCTACTTGTTGTGTTTATGTGTTACTAACGAATTTTACTGGAAGCTGTCAACATAAACATATATAACTTTAAAAATTAATTGTTTAAGTAATGCATGAAAACATTTCATTATTTAAAGCTTAAAAAAAAATTATGTAAAAAATACAATTTAAATGGTAAATAAATGTGGTAAGAAATGAATATGTAAATTAAATTTGCCAATTAAAGAAATAAAAAAAACGTATGTGTGTAGTATAAACATATATATTTTTACAAATAGTTTACCATTTTATATAGATCTGTTTAATTTTGTTAATCATTCATTACGTTAAAAGTTTCAAGAAATTTTTAAATAATTATTTATTTAACCCAGGACCGTTGAACGAAAACACTAGTGCGTCATTATTTGGCTTAAGTGAATATTTATTTTAAGATAATTAAATTTTAAGTACGAGCATGTATAAATTAAAAAAATTAACCGTTTGTTTTAGAAAGTATTATTTCTTTCTGTGTATCTTAATGGATTCTGATCTATCGTTAACATATTCAATTTATGACTTTTGCCCCAAGTTTTAAAATTAAGGTACCCATATCTATTATAATAGTACAATATATGTTTGTTAAATTTCATTACAAAACTATTTAAAACTGTTTTTTGTTTATACTCTAAGGTCACACTAAGAATTTTATTGTTTATATTTTGCAATTTTTGTGTCTTAACAAATACAAGTATAAAACACTCTTTTAACAGGCAAAATCAAATGCTTTGAATAACGCTGCAATGTTTATTAAGATACACCCAATCTTTATAATACATAGATACAGATAAGTTAAATAATTCAAATGTGTATTTGTATGTGGATGTATGTATGTGTGTATGTAAATTTGTAAATGTGTGCATGCCTGTTCGTTTTACCTCATTCATATTAATTTTTATTTAAAACAATGCCTGAATTATAATTTTCATGTCTGTTAGCTTAAGGATAACATTTTATTCAAATTATACCTATAAAATGAAGAGCAAACGAATTTGTGAACGGGAAAATATTTATTAACATGCATATGGAAATATTTATGTATAAATATTTATAAGCACATAATACCTACATATCTATATAATGTACATGTACAATATTAAAGCAGTAAACCCCGGTACGCTCTGCACATACATACGTACAATGTATACCATCACCATGGGTTTACCTTGTAAAATTGTTTACAAAAACTGCACTCTTACTTTAAGCAAACATGTATTATTATTTGCTAAACCTTAAAATTAATACTAATATTTCTTATATATTTATCTTTTAATAATGTTCAAATAAAAGCAAGAAGCGTATATGTATTTTACATTCATATGTACATACAAACATAAGTACATATGCAAACGTACCTACCCAACAAACCATTTTTAAAGCAAAACCTAAGCCTGTCATAAGGCATTTTATAAACATTCTTATAATTTTCTTACTTTTTCTGTTTAAAAATAACAGTTTTTCTAACAATGTGTGTGACTTATGACATATGACTCGTATTTGTTTAAAAGATGAATTACGAGTATAAAAAACAATACAAGTGAATTTAGAAAGTGAATTGAAAAACTAAAAATATACATATGTATAACTAGCTTGAAGGTATGCCACATAAATTTAAACCAATTAATATGAATAAATAATTTGTTTCTATAGTTTTGGTTTGTTGGGTATAATCCCTTAATCATTTCATAGCCATTTCTCAGCGCATCAAAATGGTTTTACATTTCTCTAAACAACTTGTGCCGAAATGTCTTAAAATTATGTTCTGTGTTTAGAAGGTTTATGTGAGATAATATGGATTAAAAATTCCAATTCACAAGAATTTTAAAAATAAACGGTTTAAGTGGAATCATATTTCTTTTATACATACGTATGTATGTGTAAATGTATTAATATTATGTCAGCTAAGTAATATGATGATGATATGACATTTAGAAGCACTTTTGAAATAAGAGGCTATTCTTTTTACGATTCGAAGGATCCAGAGGTAGATCATGTGGTGGCTCGGCTGTAATAATCAAATCGAGAATCAAACACAACTGGATGGGTGGTCCCTCTGAATGTTATATACAAGCAACAAACATCTGCGTTAATGAATTTTTTCATGGCCTAGTTATTTCGTTAGTGTATTGTCCACCCAGCTTCTTCATAACAAGGGATCAGTTCTAGAATTTTTAAAAATTTTTAGGTCCTCGCTTAATAGTGACTGGATACTACAGCGCTAAGCATACGTACTGGGGCTCTCACCTAGTTAGTCCCAGAAGTAGGTTTTTTTTATGATTCCGTATCTAAAATAGGACAACGTTGTTTAATCTATACAACCAACTTATTGGCCAATTGATTAAAATAAAATTCTAGACGCTATCAATTTTGCCGTCACAAATGGTATATTACCGGAACTTACCGAAACTCAAGCCTCGTTGGATTTATCTTGAGACCACTCACACATAAAAATTACTATTTCCAATCCTTACCAAATTACAACTATTGTATATTGTATATTAAAACACAAAAAAAATTATCAGCACCCACTGCTCGGAAAACTAACCGCTAAAAACTTCTGAAGACATCGAGCATTGTCTGAGCAGCCTTAATGAGAACATTCAAAAAGCCATTAAAGATGATTCTTCTAATATTGTAAGACTAAATACAACATAATGTTTTCAGCTGATGTGCAAAAGCTTTTATCTGAAAAAAGAAGAGCCCGAAGAGAATTGCAAAGGCACAGATCACCCAACTTATAGCAAAGCTAAAAGAATGTACAAACAAATTAAAAAATTTTATAGAGGTTTACAGAATGGCATCTCTTAAAGAACACCTCAAAGGCATAGACTTTACTCCTCAGACAAATTATTAACTATGGCGATCAGCAAAATATCCTAAAAGACCCGTTATCGCAAAACCCCCACTACAAATTTTGAGAGGATCCTGGGCGAGAAATGATGAAGCAAAGTATGATCTGCTCGCAAGTCATTAAATGAATGTGTTCACTCCAAATACATACACTGGAATGAGTAAATTACCGTTGGAAATACGTTTCCAACTTTTAGATGTCGTAGGGGCTATCGATAACTTAAATGCTGAAAAAGCTCCTGGCTTTCGCTTATTAAGCAACAAAATGCTGCTTTGCACACCAAAAAGTATAACGCTTTTTATTTTTAACTCCATATTACGGCTCGAACATTCCCCGCCAGTATGGGAAGCTGCCTTAGTAAAGATGATTCCTGAGCCTGGTAAAGATCCTTTGAAGGTAGAATCTTATAAGCCTATAAGTTTTTTACCAGCTATGTTCAAATTGTTGGAGAAATTGCCTCAAACAAGCTGCCCCCATCTTGAATGACAATAACTTTATTCCAAATCACCAATTTGGCTTTCGGAATCAACAATGGTGGGGGGACCTCAGGGGAGTATATTACGTCCAATTCTCTATTTGTTTTACACAGCAGACATTCCCACAAACAATCTTACTAACGCGTCGACATTTGCTGATGATACCACCTTTTTCAGTTATCATACAGACTCTAGAGAAGCATCGAACCAACTGCAGCTTCGCGTATCCCAATCATTTGTTTGCCAGTTCTCTTCACCACGACAATGCGAGTTCTCACACATCGGCTCAAACAACTACATTTTTAAGCACCCCAAACCATCGATTTGATGAGTGATCTGCCATATAGTACTGACTTGGCATCGAATGACTTCTTTTTATTCCCGTTCGTAAAAAACAAACTTAGAGGTCAACGTTTTTCGACACCTGAAGAAGAGGTTGCTGTATTCAGAATGCATGTTTTAGAGATACCTCAATCAGAGTGGCAAAAGTGCTTCGACAATTGATTCAGAAGCATGCAAAAGTGTATAGATCTTCATGGGGAATATTTTGAAAAACAATTAAGTGATTTTCGATGATTAATATTTGTTTTTGTTCTTTAATCCCGAAATACAAAGTGCAACCCTCGTATAATTAAATTTTTAGTAATATTTTTCAAAATTTAATAATGTTTTTGGTAATATTTTTGGTTAAAATATAAAAATGACATTGTTCTTTCATAATTTTGCTTCTGACATTTTAGTTAAATAAAACGTGACATGAGAACAGAAAGTTATATCATATGCGTTATTGGCAGAGTTGCTAAGCCAGAAATTTTTTTAAGTCCCTGGACTTGAGATTTTATATTTTTGATCTTTAACTGGCACTTAAAATTTAGACGTTTATATTTTTTTTAAATTAGCTGCAAATTGAAAACAGACATTTCGTATTCATATAAGGGGGATTTCATGTCAAGTGACCCAACTTTATTTTTCGATTGGAAAGAAATTTGGACCAAAGTAAGTTCTTGCAGAGAGTAGTTTAGACACAATTTTTTAACACAATCGGTCAAGAACTCTCTGAGCTAGAGGGGTTCAAAATTTGACCTTTTCGGAAAATAGGTGTTTTTTCTCATACATGTAGTTTATTACCTTTTGCTTTTAACAAAATTTGTCCCAAATACTTTCGATAGCTTTTTTTCAATCTTCCAGAAAAAAATATTTTTAAAATTAAAAAAAATTTTTTTTTTTTTTTTTATAAAATAATTAGAAAAAAATTTTTTTTTTCCAAATGTGCCCATTTTTTTTTTTTTTTTTTGCTCAAAAGAAAGCTTAGATCTTTTCCTTGAAGAACTTGGAGGTCGCTTAGTGGGATGCGAGTGGGATATCTATAAAAAATAATGTTTTGTAACTCAAGGTAGAGGTTTTCCAATTTTCGCGTATATTCTATTTTGATTTTTTTGCTATTTATGTAAAATTTTCTCTTAAGCAAAAAAAAAAATATTTTATGCTAAGAAACAAAATAATTTAACCTTTCCGACGGTATGCATTGAAAATATTAACAAAATATGTTCAGACATTACCATATAAAAGTGATTTTATTCCAGAGGCCTACCATTTTGTTGGTAATGCAGTGTCAAGTGTATGAGACTTTATTTTCAATGCATACCGTCGGAAAGGTTAAATTATTTTGTTTCTTAGCATAAAATATTTTTTTTTTTGCTTAAGAAAAAATTTTACATAAATAGCAAAAAAATCAAAATAGAATATACGCGAAAATTGGAAAACCTCTACCTTGAGTTACAAAACATTATTTTTTATAGATATCCCACTCGCATCCCACTAAGCGACCTCCAAGTTCTTCACGGAAAAGATCTAAGCTTTCTTTTGAGCAAAAAAAAAAAAAAAAAAAATAAATGGGCACATTTGGAAAAAAAAAATTTTTTTTTAATTTTAAAAATATTTTTTTCTGGAAGATTGAAAAAAAAGCTATCGAAAGTATTTGGGACAAATTTTGTTAAAAGCAAAAGGCAATAAACTACATGTATGAGAAAAAACACCTATTTGCCGAAAACGTCAAATTTTGAACCCCTCTAGCTCAGAGAGTTCTTGACCGATCGTGTTAAAAAATTGTGTCTAAACTACTCTCTGCAAGAACTTACTTTGGTCCAAATTTCTTTCCAATCGAAAGACATCGGTTTTA
Organism: Melanophora roralis; assembly: GCA_963583895.1. Classification (NCBI taxonomy): domain Eukaryota; kingdom Metazoa; phylum Arthropoda; class Insecta; order Diptera; family Rhinophoridae; genus Melanophora; species Melanophora roralis. The sequence goes on along the minus strand of OY757189.1, from coordinate 69,341,592 downwards.
AAAGTTGGGTCACTTGACATGAAATCCCCCATAACTAAATTTTTAAACTCTATCATTGAGTAAGAATAATGTTGACAATATGACACAGTTTTTTAAATGATAACATAGGATTTTATTTACAGTATCTAACCACCTATGACTGCTTGGTCTAGCGAGATGCTATCTCAAGGGACGGCCACCGTAGGATATTGAATTAAGTTTAAAGTGCGTCCTCGGTTTATATTACGAGGCTGCGGATTATAGCCAGTGAGTCTGACCACTTGTCACCACATCTGGACTTCTCACCGAGCCTAAAGATGCCGATCCCGGACAGATCGGCGTGAGTAAATGGCTATGGGTCTAAGACGGACACTGGGATTGGATCAAGTATCTCTAGTAAATCGCAGATTAATTAAGACTATACGATCACTTAAATGTATTTCAGGTCAAGATATTTGCAATAACGCGAGCCGCATACTTACTTCAGCAGAAGAGCGGTCTAAAGGGAAAATGCATTACCATTTATGTGAATAGCTAAGCTACTCTTAGGACACTGAGCTCTAAACTGGTGAGGACAAAGGCGTTTATGGACTGCAGATCAGCACTCCAGGGGCTCAAGGGTAGTACAATCTGCTGGGTTTCGGGACACTCTGAGATATCTGGAAATGAGACTTCAGAGCAACTGTCGCAAAAAAATTTGAAGCAAATGTCAATATGGTAACTTCCACGATTTTTTCCGACTGTGCGAGTTCTATGGTAGGACCAAACAACATTTCAAGGACAAGAGCTTTGTTTTCTTGTCTTGCTATGTGAAAAAGCGAATTTACTAACCAAAGATATTCTGCTTAGGCAAGTAGGGCCGTTATTCGACATACCAGAAGGAAAAACTCCTGAAGCATAACTAGTGGCCAGTCTCTACTCCAAATAAATTAAACATTAAAATAAAATACATACATATGTATATTTTTTGTCAAAAAACTAAGCAAATTTATTGCTTCCCTGTAATTCCTTTTGTAAATACAACCAATAAGGAAAAGTTTTAAAATAAATTAACATAATTATATTTTATGAGAAACTACAAGGATACTGTGAACTAAACAGCTGCTTACTTGAATAACTATATTTAATGTAGTATAAGAAATGCTTAAGTTATCCTTTAAAGATTCCCATGAACTTAGGGTTTTACCAAACACGTCATTAGGCCCTTAGAAACGAGCTCAGGTCTGGTATACAGATGGTTCTATGCAATAAAATAACGATACTAGTGGTCCGGGATTTCAAAGGGCCCTGCCTATGGACAAATACCCGTCGACATTTTAGACCGAAATTTGTTCCACTTGCATCAGTGCCTTTGAATCGTTTAGAAAAAATGTGAGGAGAACCCGCCTTTTTACCTTCTCGGACAGCAAAGCACCTTAAGAAACCCTTAAAGCTTGTGATACAAACTCGGTGTTTGTGCTAGAATGTATAGGCATCCCTAATCATCTTGGCATTTTTAACTAAGTTACAGTTCTTTGGTTTCCGGGTCATGAGGGCCATATTCGAAATGAGCGTGTCGACCGTTTTGCAAACTGTGGGCGAGCCATAGAATGATTGATTCAGAGCTTTTTTGTTGTGTACCTTTATGACGCTGAATTTACTTCTCACTGGCGAATACCTCAGCCTCCTAGACAGAAAGGACCTAAGATTTTTGTCAGGCTTACTGACTCGACATTGTTTTTATCTCAGATACCATTTAAGTAAAACCGGCAGTTCAAATATAGGGACGTACAGGTTTTGCGATATAGATGATGAGTTCGCAAGCACGTCTTCTTCAATTGCCCAGCACTCTGCACAAGAAAACTGCGTTTTCTTGAGTATGGAGCATTGCGACAGTGAGCATTTGGAATTCTTTACCTCGTACGGCTTTGCTAAAAGTCTTGACCTTTAGGTAAACTATTGGCTTCACAAAATACCTATTTTTTCTAACGATGCTTATGAACAAATTTACTGCTAACACTTCTACTACTACTACTGCTATACTTAAAAGATGCTATAATGAAACAACCTACGAAGGCAACAAATGTAAGGAAATACTAAGCCAAATACAAAAATAACGACAAACATACATACGTTTATATTAATTTTGTATACTAAACACTAATACAAAGATGTAAATAAACATCGCATAAAGTCAGTCGTTTAAATATTCAGGCATTTTAAAATAACCTCAAAGTGGTCGATTTGTGGTTTAACAGTGATTGTTTAATCCATAATGTTCTTCTTCCTCACTGCTGCACAGGCCAGCCTTTGATGTTGACAAACATAAATAATTTACAAAGCACTCAATGAGCTGTCCATTTATTTAAGACCATAAAAAATGCCTTTAGGTTAATTGTAATAAAATTTATTTATGCAAGTGTTTATACCAATTTGTCTGAAAATGAAAACCACACTCACATTTTAAAATATTACATTTAAACATTAAAATCAATAAAGGCTTACGGCCATTAATAGTTTATGTTTCCGTTTGTGTTAGTTTCCCCACTTCTCTAAAGATAAGCCCGTAACAAATATAAAGTATTTTTATACCCTTCACATAAGTTATAAGGTGTATATAAAACTGTCATTCTATTGGTAAATTCTTTAATATTCATCTGCGACCCTAAAGTATATATATTTTTAGTACTTATAGATAGGGAACTCCATTTAGCGATGTTCGTCTGCCAGTGTTATTGTTGAAATAAATTTTTTAAAGCCCCCGTATGTCGCATAGACCCGTAAGTAGTGTCGAACTATAGGATAAATCTACGAGAAAATCCAGCAAATCCAGCAAGATATCCGAAATGTAAGCCAAAAACCAAGGCTTCCTCTGTTTTTTTCTCTCAATTACAACTGTCCCGGAGTCGTTCCTAGAGGAATAAAATGTTTCACAGACCCCCATTAGTTTTCCTTTTAAACATATTCCGAAAAACCTACTTACCCCTCCATTACCTAAGGGGGTTGCCATACAAAATTTAAAAAAATGATGTAAAAATGCCCATAACTTCCCCAGAGTCAGCCTTTGAGAAATAAAGATTACGACCAGCCCCCATTAGTTTCCCCTTTTAAATATATTTCTAGAATATACTCCATCGCCTTAGGTGGTTCTCATACAGTGATTGGTGGAATTGTAATAAATCCTTCCCTTCTACAGCTTCCAGGATGCCCGTGGATAAGTCAAATGTAGGAGTAATCCCAACAAATTTTTTCTTGCAAACTTTTCCAGAACATAATAAGCCCCTGTTGCCTCCCTTTAGGTAGTTGCAATACAATATTCGAAAAATAGGGTAAAAACCACTGCAACTTCCCCGTATTCTTAAAACATTTTTACCCGCTTTTACCATCAACGCTCATAACTTTTCCAAAATCGGCTTTAGAGAAACAAAGTGTTTGACCGACTCCTTTTAGTTTCCCCGCCAAAAAATTCTTAGAACATACTTACCACCTTTTTTACGTCCTGAGGGGGTTGCCATACAAAATTTTAAAAATATAGGGTAAAAACCCCTTCAACTTCCCCGGAGTCGCCCATAGAGAAAAAAAATGTCTTACAGACCTATTAGTTTTCCCTCCAAAAAATATATCCCTAGAACATACATGCCGCCTTTCTCCATCGCCCAAGGGGGCTCCCTTACAAAGTTTGGTAAAACTGTAATAAATTACTCCCTACAGCTTCCATAGGTCCCGTGGATAGGTCAAATGTAAGTCTGGCCCAAACTCATTTTTCCTTGAAACATTTTCTTAGAATATACCTAACTCCCCCCGGGTTATCGTACCCGTAGTCACCCTAAGAGGGTGAAAATATGAAATTGTCCACTAATTAAAAATTATAAATATTTCAAAAATAAAAATAATTGATAAAAAATAAAAAAAGTTTGAAGTTTCGAAAGGCCAATGTGAAGGGTATCTAAGATTCGCCACAGTCTAGTATATCACGCTTACTTGTTTTTCAATAAAGAAGCAACTTCTTTGTAGATATTTCCATCATTGGTTCAAGCAAAACAAAAAAAAACATTTACTTGAAGGTAAATGAAGTTAAAACTCATTGAGCTTGATATTACTTTCTAAGTAGTTTCTACATTTAAACTTTTGTAATATTTTAAATCAATATAAATTTATAAAAACTCCGAAAATATATAACAAGGACAGTGCAAAAACTACATTTTAAAAATTTCCTACATGCATTTCTTAAAACCTAAGTCGAACAAATTTCCTCTTAGGCCTTATAATAAACGAACTACAAATTTAAAAAAATTCTAAATCTTAAATTCTGTGCAAAGTTTGTTTAAGAAAAAATTAAAAAAAAAAGTTTAAATGGCTTTTAAAAAAATGAATTTGCAATAAAAAACAATTAAGGCTTCTTATATTAAGAAAAGTATTTATTAAATTGAAATAAAATTAACTCTGGCGCCATACCAAAAAGAATTTTAGCTTTTTGATTTAATGTTTTCCTTTAATGTCTTTAATACTTACTTACTAAAGTAATATAAAAACTTTGTGGGGCAGACATACTATAGACAAAGGGAGACATACTTCGGTATTCTTTATAGCTTTTATTTTCTCCTCTTAACAATAGTGTGTATTTTATAGCCGGCAATATGTTTACCATTTTATTTTGATATAAGATGTTGCCACATTATTAAAATGTTTAAAATAATAGTTCAATATAACGAAACCAGTTTCCAAACAGTTGATGCAAAAAAAAAAAACAGATGTACCAGCAATTAGCGCGCTACATTATAAGCTCAGTTTCAAATATCAATTAGGGCCAAGTACTAAATACGAAAGCATACCTTAAACTTAAAAAAAAAATTTATATAACTTTTTTTGTCATATTTCTGCTTTATAAGCAAAAATTTAGCTAACCGCTACATGATGAAAAAAATTATATTGTCCTCCTATCTTTTATTTTTCATTTGTTCCTAGAACGTAGGGCCTCGTAGGGCATATGATTCTCAAACTTGGTTAAAGTCAATAGCTTTTTCCTCTCTGTTTTGTAGATTTAAAAAAAATCGAAATATTTCAACATATAGAAAAATTCCTCTTCGCTCTTTTATTTATATTCGACGTAAAGTTATTTTAACTACTGTTTTTTCTTATTCTTGAACACTTATAACATTTAAAAGGAAAAATCGATAATTGCATAAATATATTTAGGTCTGGGGTCACTTCTAGACATGAGATCAACCCCATATGTCTAGTCAAATAGACCTTGCTTACCATCGTTGATTTAGTAATTCTTTTTAAAATGCATCTTTTTCACATTGAATTGAATAGATAACTGCTGTTTGACAAAACAAAATAATATAATTTCCTTGCATTTTGCCTCTTATTTTAATTCTTAGTTCAAACGACATAAAGTTGTTGATTTAATCCTACCAAAACTTAGGAATTCAAAGACACGTCACAAAGGATGGCAGCGTATTGACATACGATATACGATATATAAGTTTACTTTAAATTTTCTTGATAATTTTGTAAATTAAATAGAGAAATATTCAGGCATTTTAAAATAACCTCAAAGTGGTCGATTTGTGGTTTAACAGTGATTGTTTAATCCATAATGTTCTTCTTCCTCACTGCTGCACAGGCCAGCCTTTGATGTTGACAAACATAAATAATTTACAAAGCACTCAATGAGCTGTCCATTTATTTAAGACCATAAAAAATGCCTTTAGGTTAATTGTAATAAAATTTATTTATGCAAGTGTTTATACCAATTTGTCTGAAAATGAAAACCACACTCACATTTTAAAATATTACATTTAAACATTAAAATCAATAAAGGCTTACGGCCATTAATAGTTTATGTTTCCGTTTGTGTTAGTTTCCCCACTTCTCTAAAGATAAGCCCGTAACAAATATAAAGTATTTTTATACCCTTCACATAAGTTATAAGGTGTATATAAAACTGTCATTCTATTGGTAAATTCTTTAATATTCATCTGCGACCCTAAAGTATATATATTTTTAGTACTTATAGATAGGGAACTCCATTTAGCGATGTTCGTCTGCCAGTGTTATTGTTGAAATAAATTTTTTAAAGCCCCCGTATGTCGCATAGACCCGTAAGTAGTGTCGAACTATAGGATAAATCTACGAGAAAATCCAGCAAATCCAGCAAGATATCCGAAATGTAAGCCAAAAACCAAGGCTTCCTCTGTTTTTTTCTCTCAATTACAACTGTCCCGGAGTCGTTCCTAGAGGAATAAAATGTTTCACAGACCCCCATTAGTTTTCCTTTTAAACATATTCCGAAAAACCTACTTACCCCTCCATTACCTAAGGGGGTTGCCATACAAAATTTAAAAAAATGATGTAAAAATGCCCATAACTTCCCCAGAGTCAGCCTTTGAGAAATAAAGATTACGACCAGCCCCCATTAGTTTCCCCTTTTAAATATATTTCTAGAATATACTCCATCGCCTTAGGTGGTTCTCATACAGTGATTGGTGGAATTGTAATAAATCCTTCCCTTCTACAGCTTCCAGGATGCCCGTGGATAAGTCAAATGTAGGAGTAATCCCAACAAATTTTTTCTTGCAAACTTTTCCAGAACATAATAAGCCCCTGTTGCCTCCCTTTAGGTAGTTGCAATACAATATTCGAAAAATAGGGTAAAAACCACTGCAACTTCCCCGTATTCTTAAAACATTTTTACCCGCTTTTACCATCAACGCTCATAACTTTTCCAAAATCGGCTTTAGAGAAACAAAGTGTTTGACCGACTCCTTTTAGTTTCCCCGCCAAAAAATTCTTAGAACATACTTACCACCTTTTTTACGTCCTGAGGGGGTTGCCATACAAAATTTTAAAAATATAGGGTAAAAACCCCTTCAACTTCCCCGGAGTCGCCCATAGAGAAAAAAAATGTCTTACAGACCTATTAGTTTTCCCTCCAAAAAATATATCCCTAGAACATACATGCCGCCTTTCTCCATCGCCCAAGGGGGCTCCCTTACAAAGTTTGGTAAAACTGTAATAAATTACTCCCTACAGCTTCCATAGGTCCCGTGGATAGGTCAAATGTAAGTCTGGCCCAAACTCATTTTTCCTTGAAACATTTTCTTAGAATATACCTAACTCCCCCCGGGTTATCGTACCCGTAGTCACCCTAAGAGGGTGAAAATATGAAATTGTCCACTAATTAAAAATTATAAATATTTCAAAAATAAAAATAATTGATAAAAAATAAAAAAAGTTTGAAGTTTCGAAAGGCCAATGTGAAGGGTATCTAAGATTCGCCACAGTCTAGTATATCACGCTTACTTGTTTTTCAATAAAGAAGCAACTTCTTTGTAGATATTTCCATCATTGGTTCAAGCAAAACAAAAAAAAACATTTACTTGAAGGTAAATGAAGTTAAAACTCATTGAGCTTGATATTACTTTCTAAGTAGTTTCTACATTTAAACTTTTGTAATATTTTAAATCAATATAAATTTATAAAAACTCCGAAAATATATAACAAGGACAGTGCAAAAACTACATTTTAAAAATTTCCTACATGCATTTCTTAAAACCTAAGTCGAACAAATTTCCTCTTAGGCCTTATAATAAACGAACTACAAATTTAAAAAAATTCTAAATCTTAAATTCTGTGCAAAGTTTGTTTAAGAAAAAATTAAAAAAAAAAGTTTAAATGGCTTTTAAAAAAATGAATTTGCAATAAAAAACAATTAAGGCTTCTTATATTAAGAAAAGTATTTATTAAATTGAAATAAAATTAACTCTGGCGCCATACCAAAAAGAATTTTAGCTTTTTGATTTAATGTTTTCCTTTAATGTCTTTAATACTTACTTACTAAAGTAATATAAAAACTTTGTGGGGCAGACATACTATAGACAAAGGGAGACATACTTCGGTATTCTTTATAGCTTTTATTTTCTCCTCTTAACAATAGTGTGTATTTTATAGCCGGCAATATGTTTACCATTTTATTTTGATATAAGATGTTGCCACATTATTAAAATGTTTAAAATAATAGTTCAATATAACGAAACCAGTTTCCAAACAGTTGATGCAAAAAAAAAACAGATGTACCAGCAATTAGCGCGCTACATTATAAGCTCAGTTTCAAATATCAATTAGGGCCAAGTACTAAATACGAAAGCATACCTTAAACTTAAAAAAAAAATTTATATAACTTTTTTTGTCATATTTCTGCTTTATAAGCAAAAATTTAGCTAACCGCTACATGATGAAAAAAATTATATTGTCCTCCTATCTTTTATTTTTCATTTGTTCCTAGAACGTAGGGCCTCGTAGGGCATATGATTCTCAAACTTGGTTAAAGTCAATAGCTTTTTCCTCTCTGTTTTGTAGATTTAAAAAAAATCGAAATATTTCAACATATAGAAAAATTCCTCTTCGCTCTTTTATTTATATTCGACGTAAAGTTATTTTAACTACTGTTTTTTCTTATTCTTGAACACTTATAACATTTAAAAGGAAAAATCGATAATTGCATAAATATATTTAGGTCTGGGGTCACTTCTAGACATGAGATCAACCCCATATGTCTAGTCAAATAGACCTTGCTTACCATCGTTGATTTAGTAATTCTTTTTAAAATGCATCTTTTTCACATTGAATTGAATAGATAACTGCTGTTTGACAAAACAAAATAATATAATTTCCTTGCATTTTGCCTCTTATTTTAATTCTTAGTTCAAACGACATAAAGTTGTTGATTTAATCCTACCAAAACTTAGGAATTCAAAGACACGTCACAAAGGATGGCAGCGTATTGACATACGATATACGATATATAAGTTTACTTTAAATTTTCTTGATAATTTTGTAAATTAAATAGAGAAATATTCAGGCATTTTAAAATAACCTCAAAGTGGTCGATTTGTGGTTTAACAGTGATTGTTTAATCCATAATGTTCTTCTTCCTCACTGCTGCACAGGCCAGCCTTTGATGTTGACAAACATAAATAATTTACAAAGCACTCAATGAGCTGTCCATTTATTTAAGACCATAAAAAATGCCTTTAGGTTAATTGTAATAAAATTTATTTATGCAAGTGTTTATACCAATTTGTCTGAAAATGAAAACCACACTCACATTTTAAAATATTACATTTAAACATTAAAATCAATAAAGGCTTACGGCCATTAATAGTTTATGTTTCCGTTTGTGTTAGTTTCCCCACTTCTCTAAAGATAAGCCCGTAACAAATATAAAGTATTTTTATACCCTTCACATAAGTTATAAGGTGTATATAAAACTGTCATTCTATTGGTAAATTCTTTAATATTCATCTGCGACCCTAAAGTATATATATTTTTAGTACTTATAGATAGGGAACTCCATTTAGCGATGTTCGTCTGCCAGTGTTATTGTTGAAATAAATTTTTTAAAGCCCCCGTATGTCGCATAGACCCGAAAGTAGTGTCGAACTATAGGATAAATCTACGAGAAAATCCAGCAAATCCAGCAAGATATCCGAAATGTAAGCCAAAAACCAAGGCTTCCTCTGTTTTTTTCTCTCAATTACAACTGTCCCGGAGTCGTTCCTAGAGGAATAAAATGTTTCACAGACCCCCATTAGTTTTCCTTTTAAACATATTCCGAAAAACCTACTTACCCCTCCATTACCTAAGGGGGTTGCCATACAAAATTTAAAAAAATGATGTAAAAATGCCCATAACTTCCCCAGAGTCAGCCTTTGAGAAATAAAGATTACGACCAGCCCCCATTAGTTTCCCCTTTTAAATATATTTCTAGAATATACTCCATCGCCTTAGGTGGTTCTCATACAGTGATTGGTGGAATTGTAATAAATCCTTCCCTTCTACAGCTTCCAGGATGCCCGTGGATAAGTCAAATGTAGGAGTAATCCCAACAAATTTTTTCTTGCAAACTTTTCCAGAACATAATAAGCCCCTGTTGCCTCCCTTTAGGTAGTTGCAATACAATATTCGAAAAATAGGGTAAAAACCACTGCAACTTCCCCGTATTCTTAAAACATTTTTACCCGCTTTTACCATCAACGCTCATAACTTTTCCAAAATCGGCTTTAGAGAAACAAAGTGTTTGACCGACTCCTTTTAGTTTCCCCGCCAAAAAATTCTTAGAACATACTTACCACCTATTTTACGTCCTGAGGGGGTTGCCATACAAAATTTTAAAAATATAGGGTAAAAACCCCTTCAACTTCCCTGGAGTCGCCCATAGAGAAAAAAAATGTCTTACAGACCTATTAGTTTTCCCTCCAAAAAATATATCCCTAGAACATACATGCCGCCTTTCTCCATCGCCCAAGGGGGCTCCCTTACAAAGTTTGGTAAAACTGTAATAAATTACTCCCTACAGCTTCCATAGGTCCCGTGGATAGGTCAAATGTAAGTCTGGCCCAAACTCATTTTTCCTTGAAACATTTTCTTAGAATATACCTAACTCCCCCCGGGTTATCGTACCCGTAGTCACCCTAAGAGGGTGAAAATATGAAATTGTCCACTAATTAAAAATTATAAATATTTCAAAAATAAAAATAATTGATAAAAAATAAAAAAAGTTTGAAGTTTCGAAAGGCCAATGTGAAGGGTATCTAAGATTCGCCACAGTCTAGTATATCACGCTTACTTGTTTTTCAATAAAGAAGCAACTTCTTTGTAGATATTTCCATCATTGGTTCAAGCAAAACAAAAAAAAACATTTACTTGAAGGTAAATGAAGTTAAAACTCATTGAGCTTGATATTACTTTCTAAGTAGTTTCTACATTTAAACTTTTGTAATATTTTAAATCAATATAAATTTATAAAAACTCCGAAAATATATAACAAGGACAGTGCAAAAACTACATTTTAAAAATTTCCTACATGCATTTCTTAAAACCTAAGTCGAACAAATTTCCTCTTAGGCCTTATAATAAACGAACTACAAATTTAAAAAAATTCTAAATCTTAAATTCTGTGCAAAGTTTGTTTAAGAAAAAATTAAAAAAAAAAGTTTAAATGGCTTTTAAAAAAATGAATTTGCAATAAAAAACAATTAAGGCTTCTTATATTAAGAAAAGTATTTATTAAATTGAAATAAAATTAACTCTGGCGCCATACCAAAAAGAATTTTAGCTTTTTGATTTAATGTTTTCCTTTAATGTCTTTAATACTTACTTACTAAAGTAATATAAAAACTTTGTGGGGCAGACATACTATAGACAAAGGGAGACATACTTCGGTATTCTTTATAGCTTTTATTTTCTCCTCTTAACAATAGTGTGTATTTTATAGCCGGCAATATGTTTACCATTTTATTTTGATATAAGATGTTGCCACATTATTAAAATGTTTAAAATAATAGTTCAATATAACGAAACCAGTTTCCAAACAGTTGATGCAAAAAAAAAAAACAGATGTACCAGCAATTAGCGCGCTACATTATAAGCTCAGTTTCAAATATCAATTAGGGCCAAGTACTAAATACGAAAGCATACCTTAAACTTAAAAAAAAAATTTATATAACTTTTTTTGTCATATTTCTGCTTTATAAGCAAAAATTTAGCTAACCGCTACATGATGAAAAAAATTATATTGTCCTCCTATCTTTTATTTTTCATTTGTTCCTAGAACGTAGGGCCTCGTAGGGCATATGATTCTCAAACTTGGTTAAAGTCAATAGCTTTTTCCTCTCTGTTTTGTAGATTTAAAAAAAATCGAAATATTTCAACATATAGAAAAATTCCTCTTCGCTCTTTTATTTATATTCGACGTAAAGTTATTTTAACTACTGTTTTTTCTTATTCTTGAACACTTATAACATTTAAAAGGAAAAATCGATAATTGCATAAATATATTTAGGTCTGGGGTCACTTCTAGACATGAGATCAACCCCATATGTCTAGTCAAATAGACCTTGCTTACCATCGTTGATTTAGTAATTCTTTTTAAAATGCATCTTTTTCACATTGAATTGAATAGATAACTGCTGTTTGACAAAACAAAATAATATAATTTCCTTGCATTTTGCCTCTTATTTTAATTCTTAGTTCAAACGACATAAAGTTGTTGATTTAATCCTACCAAAACTTAGGAATTCAAAGACACGTCACAAAGGATGGCAGCGTATTGACATACGATATACGATATATAAGTTTACTTTAAATTTTCTTGATAATTTTGTAAATTAAATAGAGAAATATTCAGGCATTTTAAAATAACCTCAAAGTGGTCGATTTGTGGTTTAACAGTGATTGTTTAATCCATAATGTTCTTCTTCCTCACTGCTGCACAGGCCAGCCTTTGATGTTGACAAACATAAATAATTTACAAAGCACTCAATGAGCTGTCCATTTATTTAAGACCATAAAAAATGCCTTTAGGTTAATTGTAATAAAATTTATTTATGCAAGTGTTTATACCAATTTGTCTGAAAATGAAAACCACACTCACATTTTAAAATATTACATTTAAACATTAAAATCAATAAAGGCTTACGGCCATTAATAGTTTATGTTTCCGTTTGTGTTAGTTTCCCCACTTCTCTAAAGATAAGCCCGTAACAAATATAAAGTATTTTTATACCCTTCACATAAGTTATAAGGTGTATATAAAACTGTCATTCTATTGGTAAATTCTTTAATATTCATCTGCGACCCTAAAGTATATATATTTTTAGTACTTATAGATAGGGAACTCCATTTAGCGATGTTCGTCTGCCAGTGTTATTGTTGAAATAAATTTTTTAAAGCCCCCGTATGTCGCATAGACCCGTAAGTAGTGTCGAACTATAGGATAAATCTACGAGAAAATCCAGCAAATCCAGCAAGATATCCGAAATGTAAGCCAAAAACCAAGGCTTCCTCTGTTTTTTTCTCTCAATTACAACTGTCCCGGAGTCGTTCCTAGAGGAATAAAATGTTTCACAGACCCCCATTAGTTTTCCTTTTAAACATATTCCGAAAAACCTACTTACCCCTCCATTACCTAAGGGGGTTGCCATACAAAATTTAAAAAAATGATGTAAAAATGCCCATAACTTCCCCAGAGTCAGCCTTTGAGAAATAAAGATTACGACCAGCCCCCATTAGTTTCCCCTTTTAAATATATTTCTAGAATATACTCCATCGCCTTAGGTGGTTCTCATACAGTGATTGGTGGAATTGTAATAAATCCTTCCCTTCTACAGCTTCCAGGATGCCCGTGGATAAGTCAAATGTAGGAGTAATCCCAACAAATTTTTTCTTGCAAACTTTTCCAGAACATAATAAGCCCCTGTTGCCTCCCTTTAGGTAGTTGCAATACAATATTCGAAAAATAGGGTAAAAACCACTGCAACTTCCCCGTATTCTTAAAACATTTTTACCCGCTTTTACCATCAACGCTCATAACTTTTCCAAAATCGGCTTTAGAGAAACAAAGTGTTTGACCGACTCCTTTTAGTTTCCCCGCCAAAAAATTCTTAGAACATACTTACCACCTATTTTACGTCCTGAGGGGGTTGCCATACAAAATTTTAAAAATATAGGGTAAAAACCCCTTCAACTTCCCCGGAGTCGCCCATAGAGAAAAAAAATGTCTTACAGACCTATTAGTTTTCCCTCCAAAAAATATATCCCTAGAACATACATGCCGCCTTTCTCCATCGCCCAAGGGGGCTCCCTTACAAAGTTTGGTAAAACTGTAATAAATTACTCCCTACAGCTTCCATAGGTCCCGTGGATAGGTCAAATGTAAGTCTGGCCCAAACTCATTTTTCCTTGAAACATTTTCTTAGAATATACCTAACTCCCCCCGGGTTATCGTACCCGTAGTCACCCTAAGAGGGTGAAAATATGAAATTGTCCACTAATTAAAAATTATAAATATTTCAAAAATAAAAATAATTGATAAAAAATAAAAAAAGTTTGAAGTTTCGAAAGGCCAATGTGAAGGGTATCTAAGATTCGCCACAGTCTAGTATATCACGCTTACTTGTTTTTCAATAAAGAAGCAACTTCTTTGTAGATATTTCCATCATTGGTTCAAGCAAAACAAAAAAAAACATTTACTTGAAGGTAAATGAAGTTAAAACTCATTGAGCTTGATATTACTTTCTAAGTAGTTTCTACATTTAAACTTTTGTAATATTTTAAATCAATATAAATTTATAAAAACTCCGAAAATATATAACAAGGACAGTGCAAAAACTACATTTTAAAAATTTCCTACATGCATTTCTTAAAACCTAAGTCGAACAAATTTCCTCTTAGGCCTTATAATAAACGAACTACAAATTTAAAAAAATTCTAAATCTTAAATTCTGTGCAAAGTTTGTTTAAGAAAAAATTAAAAAAAAAAGTTTAAATGGCTTTTAAAAAAATGAATTTGCAATAAAAAACAATTAAGGCTTCTTATATTAAGAAAAGTATTTATTAAATTGAAATAAAATTAACTCTGGCGCCATACCAAAAAGAATTTTAGCTTTTTGATTTAATGTTTTCCTTTAATGTCTTTAATACTTACTTACTAAAGTAATATAAAAACTTTGTGGGGCAGACATACTATAGACAAAGGGAGACATACTTCGGTATTCTTTATAGCTTTTATTTTCTCCTCTTAACAATAGTGTGTATTTTATAGCCGGCAATATGTTTACCATTTTATTTTGATATAAGATGTTGCCACATTATTAAAATGTTTAAAATAATAGTTCAATATAACGAAACCAGTTTCCAAACAGTTGATGCAAAAAAAAAACAGATGTACCAGCAATTAGCGCGCTACATTATAAGCTCAGTTTCAAATATCAATTAGGGCCAAGTACTAAATACGAAAGCATACCTTAAACTTAAAAAAAAAATTTATATAACTTTTTTTGTCATATTTCTGCTTTATAAGCAAAAATTTAGCTAACCGCTACATGATGAAAAAAATTATATTGTCCTCCTATCTTTTATTTTTCATTTGTTCCTAGAACGTAGGGCCTCGTAGGGCATATGATTCTCAAACTTGGTTAAAGTCAATAGCTTTTTCCTCTCTGTTTTGTAGATTTAAAAAAAATCGAAATATTTCAACATATAGAAAAATTCCTCTTCGCTCTTTTATTTATATTCGACGTAAAGTTATTTTAACTACTGTTTTTTCTTATTCTTGAACACTTATAACATTTAAAAGGAAAAATCGATAATTGCATAAATATATTTAGGTCTGGGGTCACTTCTAGACATGAGATCAACCCCATATGTCTAGTCAAATAGACCTTGCTTACCATCGTTGATTTAGTAATTCTTTTTAAAATGCATCTTTTTCACATTGAATTGAATAGATAACTGCTGTTTGACAAAACAAAATAATATAATTTCCTTGCATTTTGCCTCTTATTTTAATTCTTAGTTCAAACGACATAAAGTTGTTGATTTAATCCTACCAAAACTTAGGAATTCAAAGACACGTCACAAAGGATGGCAGCGTATTGACATACGATATACGATATATAAGTTTACTTTAAATTTTCTTGATAATTTTGTAAATTAAATAGAGAAAAAACTAATTTAAAAAAATAAACCTAAAATAATAATATAAAAACCAGATGTTTATTAAGTTAAATAAAGCTTCAAATAGAACTCCCATTATATGCATCCGAATGTATATGTATAATATGTTTAACAAAAATAAAACTTTTAAAAAATTGTTTCTGCCACAACTGAAAATACAAAAATGTACAAACTTTTCACTGTAAATTTAAAATTAATTTTAGTCTTTGCATAAAAGTTTTGTGCGGTTTTATTTATTTCTTTATTTTTGTTGAACTAATTGTCTTAAGACAAGTGTTTTCTTTTTTATTCTGGCTAAAGTTCATTATTTAATTTCTTTTTTATTAGAAAGAAACTTTTATTTGAAAAAGCAAGGTTTTCTACCGATACGCCTACGCAATTTCATCATCAGTACTCTTTGAAGGGCAGTAGTATTTTTTGTTGTAAACATCACCTATTTAACTTACATGTTAATCAGAAAGGAAAACGAAATATGTTTTTTTAGTAAGTTAGAACGAAGTTTAATTTTTCCAAATACACAATGCTTTTTGGTATTAAAGTCTCTTTGGCAACACTTGACCTGCCTTTTAAAATAAAAGTTTCATTAAACATTAACGGAAAATATAAATTTATTTTATTAAAAAGAAATTAAATAACGAACTTAAGCCGGAATAAAAATGAAAACGTTTTACGTGATTTTATTGATTTTTCTTCTCTTTTAACTTTGTTTCATAACTCAAACCAATTATTAAATAATTTTCCTGTCTATTTAATTTTTCTTTTTATATTGATATGGGATTCAAATGTGGATTTTAAACTTAAACTAATTTTCCTTGTTGCTTTATTGCTTCTAGAAAAGTTCACATTCGTAGGTTAAAACAGGCTAAAAGCTTCGTATTTTTTAAACACCTACACACAACATTATTGAATTAAGTGATATTTTATTGTAAGATTTCGGCAAATATCGTATATTATTTTTCGATTAGATGTTGTTATAAAAGTATTCTTTTTATTTGATAAAAATACTAATTTACTTAAGAAGCAAATGATTTGTAACAAATTTTATGTAAAGAAACAATAAAATTAATGTTTTAATTATTTTTAAGGTTGACTTGGCAACACTAGCGTTGATTGAACTACCGAATTTTAAATTGCCTACTTTTCGTTTACAAAAGGCTTAATATTTACCACGACAAACTAATACAATTTTTAGTTGAATGAATAAGCAAAAAATGGGAAATAAAATGGATTTTTCTTTATTTAGACTCACAAAAAATTACAAATTTGTAATATTGATGCATTGATGATATTGATACAAACACTTTGTAGAGAATAATGAAATAATACCGTATAAGCAACGAACTTATTTGCTCGTCACAAAGTACTGAGCTGGAGAAAGCTTGTATGAAGTGAAACAAAACTTAAACTTAGAGATCATGCTCCTTCCTTCGGAAGTTTGAGGTCTAGGATCGCAGTTTGCTCATATAAAGAAAAAGGAGGCTGATAGAGAAGAACTGGAAGGCAGTAACTCGTTTCAAAAGGGCCAATCCAATGGCCCCCAGAAAACACGAATTTATCAGTTCCCCTTCCCCAATAAGGATGACCAAAGAAGGTGCCTCGACTACGTACGTCACGGCATCCAAAGAGGATAGTGCGGTCACGGTCTAAAAAAAGAGTAAAACCAACCGATCCTCCGAACGAGACGGGCATCAAGCGGGTGAGAGACAGATATCCTCACTCTCGGTTGGGCACTCTACATCGCAGCCGGCTCAAGGTAATTCAAAAATCTGCCCTAACAATCGGGGAAGGCATAACGCTAAGGCCAATCCGGTCGGGGAAAAATTTGTTCGATCAACTTCTCACCTGGTGATATCCACGGTTGAAACTGTTTCCACCAAACAGCCTTCCAAACGGAAAAATGTTGACGAGGCAGATTAACCTTAAATTAGACCAGGTGGAAAGAAACCACGCCCTCTTAGCTCCGCAATCACTCACAGGGCTAATGCCGATGGAAAATCAGTCCCGAACGATGGTTGCAGCTCGAGGTCATACTCATGACATGGAGGCAATGATTTTAGACAGGTGGAGTAAAAGAGATGTACTCTTCGATGGAGCCTTCGGCAAAGAGGCGTCAAGATCAATGACTGCACAAATAAGGAATCCTTGAATTTTCTTCACCCCGCAGTCATTGACATTTGTAAAGCTTGTTCAGGGGCTCAGAGGTAGTCTAATAGCTGCCATTCTACTCAGACCGAATGATCTAGTTTTGGTTTCACCTCCAGTAAAGGAGAAGAACAAGCAACTGAAACTTATAGAGAAGCAAAGCACCGTTCTCCGCACAGACCACTGGTTTACTGATTCATCCAACGTGAGTGCGAGGAATGACGGTCTGGATCTGAAAATAAGGATCAATGAGGAATCTGAAAGATTCTTGAGGAACTGTGAGAGACGGACAAGATTGGGCTTTGAAACCATTCGGCCCCTCATAATTCAGCCCGTTTGAATAGATGGATTCGGAGGAAGCTTCCCATAATGAGTAGTAGGGAACTGAGGAGGCAAAATCCTCCCTATGGGGTTTTGCTTCCTCAGTTGTTTTTTGCCATAGAGAGGAAATTTTCTTTAAAATTTCTTCTCTATGTAATTTTTCCATAAGGAGGATTTTTTCTTTAAATTAAAAATTTTCCTCTCTATGTAATTAATCCATAAGGAGGATTTTTTTTTATTAAAAATATTGGTATCAATGTAATTTAAGCTTTTGGTTGTTAAGTAATTTATGTTCATTTTTTTGTTTTTTTTTATATATATTTTTAGTTTTTGGTTTCCAATGCAATTTCTCATAAGGAGGAATTTTTGTTTATAAAGAAGTGTATTGTGAGAAAGTATAAGTGTTGCAAAACAATTTCTCATAAGGAGGATTTTGTTTATTAAAAAAAAAGTGTAATGTGAGAAAATATAAATTTTTGATTGTTTTAAAATTTTGTAGTTTGCGCAGGGAGTTTTTTATTTTGTGTGTAAATAAATATCTATAGAGATTAAAGATGAAGGTGAAATATTTTAAGAGAACATTTTCGTTTGAGTGATATATTTAAAAATTAAAAGAGTAATTATATGTAAGAAATAAAACTAAACATCTTATTAAGTTAAATTCTTCTAAAATAAATCTTCATTCGTAGTTCAGACGGCTTAAAGAACAATAATAATAATGTCTAGCAGGAAGATGGTTAACTCTGAAATTGTGAAAACTTTTAACAGTCTCAAGGCAAAACGATATCAAACCATAAAGGACTTAGAAGCGTCAAAACCATACAGAGTACTATCCATGTTTCATCTGAAAGCTAAATATGGAAAGGTAGTTATTGCAGAGCTAGAGAATTCGATGTTGTATCTTCCTAAACGATATAATAGTTTAGATGATAGGTTGCTGAAAGGAATTGCTAAAAATAATTATATGCTCACAAAAAAATTTAACAACAACGAAGATGTTTTAGAACTAGAAGAAGCTGTCCCTAAGGAAACAAATGATGGAGATGATGATAATGAAAATATTTCTATTCCTAATTCTCAACCGTTTTTTAATTGGGAGCAAACAAACATTCCAAGAATGTTTTAATACGTAAATACATAAATTTGTATTTTTTATAAGTATCAATGTAAACATGTATGCATATTAAAAAAATAAATTTAAAATTGATATAAATGCCCCAAATTTTTAGAACTTATTTATTATTTTGAGAAATATCGAGAGAAAAACATGTCGCGAAATGCCATTATCCAATTTGTACAGGACTTTGAGGAATATATTTTCCCTGAACATCTAAGCATAATTAATGAGTTTTTAACAACAACAAGAAATTGGGAAGACATTAAGGACGCACCAGAACTTGGAAAATATGGACAACATTACAAGAACTGCATTTGGTCAACGGGTAGCACAACTGAGGGGCCAGATACTTGTAGATGTGCGATGTATGGTCAACGGAAATTATTCATAGACAAAATTATCCGAAGATATTATCTACTATCAAAGCGTATGAAAGGTGCTATATAGATCATATAAATAAAAATGATCAGTACATGGTTACTATATTTATTTTGTTGTTAAAAAAATATATATTTTTGAAAATAAAATTTATATAAAAAATTTAAATAAAAAATCTTTTTCTTTTTATATAATAATTTGCCTCTGCTTCTGCATACGTGTGGATTTTTATATTTTTTTTGCAGAAGTTAAGACGAAATTTAAAACTCTTGAAGAAAAAAAATAAATTCTTTTTATTTTTCAAAAATAATTCTTACTTCTACTTATTAAAAGCCGCAGTTTTAATGAAATTTAAAACGCCTTCTTTCTTACAATAAGAAAAGGTTTTCAGCAATTGCAATACAAATTTACTCCCATACATAAACATTTTTTTTTACTAATTGCATTTTTATATAGTAGAAAAATTCACTGACAATGATTTTGAACTTGAAAAAAATTGTGGAAGTTCGTTGACTTTTACAAGTTTTGTTGTGTATGGTTATGGTCAGTTCAAAATATATAAATTTAGAAATAAATAAAAAAAAAAAAACAGTAATACACTTTGAATTTCTTAATGTGTTTTATTTTAAAATATTTTTCAGCTAAAATTGTTATTGGAATTGATGTATGACAAAAAAAAAGAAAAAACTTAAATATAACATTTTTAGTATTCGATTTTTTTTACAACTGCTTAAAAAAATTCTTAAATAGTCTTACAACTAATATATCATTTTCGTACAAATCAAAATAATTAAAAAGGTTTAAAATTTGTTCAAAAGATATATTTTTACATCTTAAGTAAACAAAAATACAACAGTATATTCCACATAAAGTTGAAGTTTCACTCTGTATTCTTCTACTGTTGCAAATAAAACTTTTGGAATTTTTTTTTAAAAAGGAAATAAATGGTTTAATTGGAGGTTGACCAGCAGAACAGAAGTACTCGGCTGGTTTATTTTTAGGAAAGTAAATTGCAACCCAATGCTGCCCAGGCTTATGTGAAGGATCAGTGTTAGCAATAAAAAATGATGGCTTTTTAACTGGTGTTGTTGGTAATATATTGCAAGCAAAAACGCCTTCAAATTTACTCTTTGTAATGTTATTTGATTTTAAAGTTTGTGCGATTAAGATTGAATTCATAGTGTCTGAATAATACTGCGAGATTTGTCGATTTCTATTACACTATCAAACTCGCAATATACTAGGCAGGTAATTGCTTCTGTTATTGGTTTTCCAAAACGACCTTCAATACGAATTGCTCCCTGATTTATTAAATTCCCACAGTTAGAATTGTTGTTATGATCTGACGTTATATCAAAAGCTAGCATAAAATATCCGTTATCGAAAAGCTCTTTTGTTATTTGATGACCTTTATCAAAATGATGAATTCCAGTTCCTTTAAATGAAGTTTGATAACCGCGAGTGCTTATTATTCCACCATTGTTATAGTTAAATTCAATTGGTTGTGCAGGAAATTGCACTCCATTTACAACTAAATTAAATCTTTGTAGATTAAAATGGTGAAAGTTATACGGATTTTCTTGTTTATTTCCATTATATGCTTTGTTAGATACCATTCCGAAAATAAGAAAATTTGGTAATTGTCCAAGTATTACATTATCTAGCGATAATGAGTGGTTACCAGGATGTATAGTAAATGTTTTCATTTCTACCCTTTTATATGGATAAACAGCATTTTTTGATTGTAAAACATTATGGTGAGCCATTAAAATATTACTATTAATAGAGAGATGATTAAGGTATAAGTAAGCTTCATGTATTTTCAGGCTCGAGTCGTTTTTATCTCCACCTTCTAAAATATATAATTCTGGTTTTTCTAAGTTCAGTGCCACCTTAATATCAACATTATTTAACAAATATTTTTGTTGATTAAATACATCTACATGAAGCTTTCCAAAGAGCTCTACCTTTTTACCATTCTTAAAAAGTTTTCTTCTTTTATCTAATCCAGAGTTTTCTTTCTCAATCAGTGAATTAATTTTATTTGTGTCAATAGCCCAACCACATGATTCCAAATGTGTTGATGTAGCATCATTTCCATAATTAAGCAATGTTTCCATGTATGCTCTGTAGTGATAGTTATTGTCAGGTTGGGACACATTTTTATTATTGAGATACACTGAGCAATTTCTAAATAAAGAGTGCAAAAGGTTATTTACAACGCTTCCTGTTCCTTTAAATTCAACCACAAGCCTTAGATAGATACTATTAAGATCTCTGTATGTCTCACCATTTCCTAATGACACAAACTCAATTGTACTAGAGTTATCTAAAGAAGCGATTGGATTGTAACATATTTCTTCAGTTTTAATGACACTGGTTTGAATTGGAGGGGATTCAAATAAATCTAATTCGCTTTTCATACATTCTATAAATCCAGACATTTTAAATTTCCGAAAATATCTTTAAAGTTCTTTCCTCTGCAACGTTTTGATTTTATCTGTGGTCTTTGTTTTAAACGTTTTAATTTTATACGCTTGCCTCGACCTTCTTGCATTTTCTTAATTTTATCAATAGTAGCCTCTTTAATGTTATTCATAACTTTTCTTCCTTGATTAAATAAAATTTCTTTTACGGGCCTTGTTCCAATTTCCTCCAACATTTCTCTTCCTATATCTACTGATTTATTCTTTAAAACATGTAGGCCTGTTTTCAATAAAGGTTTCAAATGAGAAAATATTGCAGAAAAAAGTGATCCGATACCACGCCCATATTGTATAATTCTTGGTGTATGATATATTTCACCAATATTTTGGATGTTATTTCCAGACTGGTTATTGTAATAATTTGTGTACATAACATCCATGGTTATAATCAAAATGATTTACAATTTTCCTTACACAATCATTATATACGTTTCTTTTTAAAATGTAAAGTACAAAAAACTGGTATATGTTTTGTTAGATTCATCTCTTTTCCTTCATCATTTCGAATCATTATTGATATATCATTAATATTTAAAGTTTCAATTGGAAAATATTCAATTCGATTAAAATGAATATAATTTTTTAATGTTGATACTGAAAATATTTTTATACATTTGGTTTTTTTACTCCCCACATGACGTGGTTTAATTATATCCGTATAAACAAATACAATTTCGTTCACATTGAGTGATTGACCATTATCAAAGTTTTTCCTAAATTTATTAACATATTTTGAAGATGATAGTACAGAATCCTTTTCCTTTTTTTCTAATTTTTCATCAGCGATATTAATTATCTCCCTACCTTTTGAATTGCCATTTGAATATTCTTTTGCTTCTGATATTATTTGAGTTCCTTGAGTTACATCATTTTTCAAATTTTGGTTATTAATATTTACCATTGGTTCTTTATTATCATTTGATTTTTTCATTAATTCTCTGAACTTTGATTTTATAACATGATGTTGGTTATCGGTGTCTAGTTTAGTTATTTTTGGTATTACATGATTCAAGTCTTGATTTTGAGTACTTCGTTTATTACGGTTTATGGTATTTTGGCTAATTTCATCCTCTTTATTAAACAATGCAAATGAAATGTCTGATAGTCCAACTTCCCATTCATAATTAAGGTTTAATGGATAATTTAACAAATTTGTAAAAGTGTTTTGAGTGTTTTTGTAAATATCGGTTGAATCATTACTTAATAGAGTAATATATATATTATTTTGCTCTATAATTGAAGCCATCTTAGGATAAAATGACGGAATTAATTTGTTATAAGCCATACATATAGGACTTTTAAGTTAGGAACTTATATCATTTTGATGAATCCAAGAATTGTATTCTTTGGAAAAACCTAACCATTTTACAAAAAGTTTTTTTCCTCGACGTTTTAGCACATTTTCAACTAAAAAGGTATTAGGAACTTTGGTTTTCAGTAATTCTTCTTCGTAAAATCCTCCTCTAATAATGTTTCGATTCAGATCTTTAAGTTGATATGTTATCGGATTTGTATTTAAAGCTTTATCTATTTTAAAAACTTCTGCTGACCAGTTCGGGGTATATCCTTTTTCAAAAACATTTTTATATTTACTGATGCGAACAAAATCATTTATTTTGTATTTAGGTTATTTTTAGGTTATTGTATACAGTTCTAAGAAGCTTTTTCTCATTCGACTTATTAACAGAGCTAGGACTCATTTTTATAGTTCGGTGGTATGAAGAATTATACTCTTGCAATAATCTATCTAATATATTAATCCACGTATAATTTCCTTGCATACTAAATTGTTTCCACATTTTATTTTTTAAAGTTCTGTTAAAACGTTCAACTACTGATGCCTTCATGTTTGAAAAAGTGTGAAAATGATTAATATTTAGTTTCTTCGTAAGATTTTTGAAGAATTTATTAAAAAATTCTTTTCCTTGATCGGAGTGAAGGTTTTTAGGAAATTTGTAACCATTTGATTTTATTATATTCTTAAATGCTTTTGAAATCTCTATTCCAGTTTTAGATTTTAGTGGCACAGCATACGCATACTTCGAAAATATATCTATTACAGTTAGCATATATTTAAAACCTTTATTGACTTTTGCATATGGTATCATTTCTACTAAATCTATCTGCCAAGTATCTAAAATACCCTTTTGAATAAATCGTCGACGTTTAAAGTTTCTTCTCGCCTGCTGGTGAAGTTCATTAACAAGAGTTTGTTTACTCATATTTATAAAAAGATAGTAAAACCTAAATTCAGTTACTAACGGTATATGAATGTAATAACATATATCCCCAGTTTATATATCCATTTACAATGATGGTTTGTGGCCCCTCTGGCTGCGGAAAGTCTACATTCATTCTATCATTAATAGAAAATCAAAATATAATATCTAAAAATGTAGATAGGATTATATGGTGTTTTGCTGAAAAAAATTCACTTCCAAAAATAAAAAATGTGGAGTTTGTTGAGGGAGTTCCAGATACTTTTGATACTAATGATAAAAAATCGACTTTAATAATATTGGATGATTTAATGCTTGAGTCATCAAATAAAAATGTTTGCGAACTTTTTACTAAGGGATCTCATCATAGAAATTTAGCTGTAATTTTAGTAACACAAAACATTTTTCATAAAGGTGCCTATTCAAGGGATATTTCTTTAAACTCTAAATATATAGTTATGTTCAAAAATCCAAGAGATAAGTTACAATTTCAACACTTAGCCCGTCAAATATATCCTGAAAATTCCAAGGCTCTAGTTAATGTATATAATAAATGCACAGAACACGCCCATGGTTATATGTTAATTGATCTTACACAACAAATACATAACGCATTAAGATTTAGATCCGATATATTTAATAGTACTCATTGCTCAATATTTGCAAATATAAACAATGACCTCAAACCTAAAATTATTGAAGGAGAACAAACATATTCTTTATGTTCTTAAAAAAGCAGAACCTAAACTACGAAATGCAATTTTAAAACATGTCGATGATGTTGTTATCAAAACAATATATGAAATACTTTTTAATGTTATCATCAAAAATCATAGGATAAACAAAAATGTGCTCCATAAAATTAAACCATATAAAAATACGATAAGGGAAGTTTGTTCCCCACATACCTCTATTAAGCAAAAGAGGAAACATCTTATTCAAAAAGGAGGATTTTTGCCAATCATAATTTCTTCTGTTTTAAGTGGAATTATTGGAAAAATTTTAGAAAATGTCAAATAACTTATCAAAATTAATTGTTATTCATCCATCAGTTTATGAGAAATTTAAAAGCAAACATTCTGACTCGGATTTTCTTCATCGCAAGCTTCTCCCATTATATGCATCGCATACCTTAAAGGATATTAACAAATGGTATTATATTAAACAAGAATTAGCAAAATATTTAATTGGAAAAGAAAATATATCCGATCAGAATGGAAGCTTTAAATACAATAATTTACGGGATAATGAGACTCAAACCAGAAAAACGTATAAAAAGCACATTGAGACCCAAACAAATAAACCTCAATTAAGTAGCATTGGAATACAATCTAATATTAACCTATCAGAAGACTTTTATACTGACGATAATGGTGAAGAAGTTGATATGGATACAACAATACAAAAAGCAAATCATTCTGCATCTTTAGCAGCTAAAAGACTTAAAAACTTTTCAAATACCAGAACACCAAAAATAAGAATATTGTCAAAGGAAGAGAAGCACAAAAGTTTGAAGCAATCAACTTTACCATATCAGTATTCATCTCGAGAAACTAGAAATCGTAAAAAATTAGATTATAATACTGAAAATGTACAATGGAAAAATATTTAAAATAAAACACATTATTTAATTTTAAAAAGGAACATTTGGTTTTATTTTATGTACATTTTTTTAAAATTTTTTTATTTTATTATTATTAAATGTATTTACACAGTACATAATACCATTTTCTTAAAGCAAATAAGATATGTACACAAGCTAATCAAGCTGAAAAACAAAAATTTATATATCAATGTCCATAAAAATGTCGTCATCTTTGTCTGTAAAAAAACTGTCACACTCAAGTTTAAGTCTGTAATGTCCTCGCGCATAAGTATTAATTTGGTCTGAAGCAATAATTCTTTTATCGTCCGCAAAACTTAATACAACTTTATACAGCTTCTGTGTGTACATCTGGTGTAGTTTTGATCTAAATGTATACATCGAATCTGAAATAATTTTTTTCTCAAATAACGCTTTTTTATAATCTTGAATTGAAAAATTTTTGATACAAGACTTTTTTACACCTTTAGATTTTTTTACTTCATTCATGTTAACTGTTTGGAATGAATACATTTTTGATCGTAGTCCTACAAATTCCCTCATTATGTTTCCATTGTTCTCATCTTTCATCATACCAAGAACTTTTTTATTTAACCTTGGGAGACTAAAAATATTATTAGGTTGATAATCTGATGTATCAAGCCTTGAGTTAATATCTTCATGAATATCTTTATAAAAGTCCTCTGTTCTTATGGTATATATGAACGAGTCGGTATCCATATAGTTAAGTGCCAAATTAGATTGAAATTTTGGTTTCATATACTGATAATGGAATTCATACATTTTCCATTTAGATAGTTCTAGTACAGCAAATCCTAAGTAAATTGGTTTGTTGCAAGTTATATGCATTACTTTAAGTTGAACTGCAAACATATTTTCGGAAAATTGAATAATACTTGAAAAATTTGGTTTTGAAATAAGTGCTCTAGCTCCTAAATGATTTTGTCTAGTCGTTTCCCAATCTGTCACAATTTTAACATCTTTTCGCTTATGAACATTTTCCATGGTTTTTCCATAAACTGAATTGTTAAGCAATTTGAAAAAATCCCTCTCAAAAGAATTCTTAGCCAATGTTCTATGATATGTATTTAAATCTATGTACTCCTTTAACCATGGAGATTGTTTAAATTTTATTGCTCTATGTATTTTTTTTAATACTAATCCATTACTAAGACATTGTTTAAGAACTCTGTAATGGATTTTGTATCTCGTTTTTGAAGTAAGGTCTGCAATTAGCTTCCTATATTTGGAATTACCCACAATCTTGTTTTCTGGACAAAATGGCAAATCATTATGGGTTTCATGTAAATTTTCGGGATAGTCTACATCTACCTCCAAAAAGTAGCCAATATGTGCATTATCTGAAATATTAGTTACATCCAGCATTTTCAAAATATTCTCATCATAAACCCACTCAAATTCTCCGTATGGAAGATATTCAGACATTGCCCATCCATACAAGTTATTGGCATCTAAATACATCAAATAATCTGAAGGCTTTGTTATTAGCTTTAGAGTACCTTTTGGAGCATTGCACTAGTCCTCCTCTGATACCATCTTGTATGAAATTATACATGTCAATATCACTAAGCAACTCCAATTTTATTTTAGTTGTTCTTAACATAGCATCCCAAGATAAACCGGGTGCAGTATAATATTGGCATGGATCGAGATTGTAAATACTTTTGCAAATTTTTCTAAAATTTTGAAAAATATCGGTTAAGAGGAGAACATCTGTTTTAAGATATAATTTTGTATAATCCAACATACTACTGCATTTAAACGTTCTCCACACTGTTTGAGCATGTTTGTAGTCTTCGTTACTACACTCAGTATTATTTAAAATATTGTAAAAATTTTCTCTATTAGGAAGGGCAGTTTCTTCAAAGCGCTCCATTGAATCAATATAGGAATATGGGAATACTCCTTTTCTTCTTAGTAGGTCAAACTCTTGTTTTTCTCTAAAAACTTTTTTTAAAACATAAAAATCTTCAGTATTTAAATTATTTGCCAGTGATTCTAAGCTGGAGGCCATAAATCGAAATGAATCTAGAAAGCGGATTTCAAAAGTTTTATTTTTTCCGACTGGTATTAACTTGGAAAGTGATATATATAATTCTTTGTTAAGAGGAATTACTTTTATATCACCTTCAAATTTTGAAAGTTCTTTAATAAAGAGGTGGCAATCGTAGGAAGAAAAATTGTGAAAGAATACTGGTATAAATTTTGCAGTTCTATATAGAATATTACATGAGCTATGGGCTGCTCCCCTGTAATTCCCAGTAAAATGGCAATGATCTCTAACTTTATCATTTTCTAATTCTTCCTTACAAATATGGCATATTGAAGAAATGTTGTAAGATGTTTGTTCGTCATTTGAAAGTGGTCTCATAGGTATGTCTCGGTCTAAAAAGTTTGTATAAATTTCTTTACAGTCTCTAATCAAATTATCCAAAAAAATTAAGGGTGCATCTTTACCAAAATATATGTTAAACTTATCTAAACTATCATCAAAACTACACTTAATATAATAGCTAAAACTGCACGCTATATGTTTTTGTATACTACCGTCGCTTTCAGCATTTTCCTTTTTTTCCAGGTAGGCCTCAAAATCTGCATACACGACAAATGGTACGTCAAGCTGCTTTTGGTAGTTCTTAAAGCTGAGTACCGAATCCTCTTGTTTTGGCAATTTTGAGACCACCTTCTTGCAGCTGGTCTCATGATCTCGTATGAGACTTTCTGTTTGGGAATATTGGAGACAGGCATTGCAAAAGTAAATCTTCCTCTTATTGGATGTAAGACTACTCCTTATTAATCTAAGAAAAAGTGGTTAAATTTTTGAACAGTAGAACCAGATCTCTTCTATTTACCTTGAAATGTCTTTAATAAACACGTAGTGAAAATGTTCTTCATCTGAGAGAAGGAGCAGATTTATATGATGTTCCCTTACTTGACTTGTAAGGTAATATGGTCCCACAATGTACTGACCCTCACATCCAAATACATTTATGCTAATATTTGTGTTTTTTTCTTCAAAAGTATTGATGTTTTTAAGCTTTACTGGAAATTCTAGCCCTTCGAAATTAAGCAGTTGATTATTTACTATAATTTTACCGTCAGCAATATTGATATCCTCTAGATGTGTGGTAAATGAAGTTATTACACTCCACTTAAAACAGAATTCATCCTGGTTTCGAATGTTTACACATGCCTGGTTTTTTATAATCCATTGTGGCAGTGATATGTATCTGGATCCTCTTATAAATGCAGCCTTATTGATGTTGATATTAAGGAGCTTTATTTTAATTAAGGACCAACCACTGTCTCTTTCTTGAAACTCGGACATGTTTTTATATATATATGAAAAATGAGTTTCAAGTGACTCTTTAATTCCATCACTTATAGTTAAAAAAGTCATTTTTGACCTATGTGTCAAAGAGCAAGCGTATATTTCATCATCTTTAATTTTAATGTACTCGCATTCTAGCTCCATATTATATTTTAATGTGCGATGTCTTTTTATAGCGTCATAAAGTATGTCAAAAGTTTCATTTTTCAATTCGTTAAAAAATTCTTCTGGGTGTAAGACTTCCTCCTTTTCATTTTTGTATGAAAACGTTTGAATTCTATTTTGGAAGGCACTCCTTGCTATTAAAAAACGATTACCATTTAAAGCTTTTACTTCTTTGGTGTTTTTTATGACAGATGTGGAGGCATGACATCTTTCATGCTCCCTTAAATGATTTCGGTTGGAAAACCACTTGAAGCACTCCACACAATGCAGAGCTTCATGTGGTTTATGCATTTGCTTTTCAGCAAAAGTAGAATGACAAAATTTGCAGCTGAATGAAGACATTTTATGAATTACCAAAAAAATATTTTTCTTGTAACGTATTGCACTGTTTGAAATAAGTTTACAAACTAATAAAAAAAAATTTTTTAACCATTTTATTAAATAAAAAATCAAACAAAAAAAGAAAAAACAATCAGTCAGCTTTAATTGTAAGGTGTGCATTTTATTATATATGTACATATATTTTTAATTGAATTTTTGCATATCAGAAAAATTAAAGTTCCCATGGTATCTTATTTCAGAATACTGCTTCATTAAGCATTTAAATAGGTTGGAAATAAAATATTGAAAATTAGTTCTTCAAATCAAAAAATATTTTTTTAATTAATTTTTATTTACAAAATGAACCCTGAAGAACTAAGATGCGAATTCTGCCCATATGTGGGATTCAAAAACATATGGAATAAGAAACGGCATTTCCTTCAGTTCCATAACTTTGCCTATAAAAAGGCAAAGACTTTCAAGGAAGAAAATCCTCTTCCAAGAAATATTGAAGGATGGATAGGCGCAGAGAGCAATGTAGAAGAACACAACAATTCAACAACAACAATACAACCAAATGATCAGTCAAACATGTATGAACAGTACATGACTGAGGAGGACGATCAGCTTTTATTGACCGTCAACATCTATGAGAGGTACATGACTGAGGAGGATGACAAAATTTTATTGTCCCTGAATTTAGATTTTTAAGTTTAATTGTCCTAAAAAATTTTCAATAAAAATATGTTACTATTACAAAAATATTTCGAAAATGTTTGTCATTTTATTTGATATTTCTTTAATATTTTTTATACAGTTTGTTTTATTTTACTTTTTAATTATAGCTTAGTTCAAATATCGCACAACTATTTAAGGGTTGGCGCCCTTTATAAATAATTGTCCAGACTTTGTCGTTCATTTTAGTTAGGTATGGATCCTCTCTATTTAAAAGTTTTGTAATCCTTTGCGGAAGATAAAACCATTTATTATTGTCCAAATTTGCTATGATTTTCGAACCATATTGCGTTTCCTTCCATTCAAAATTTTGAACTTTGAATGGTTGATTCAGAGGAATATCATCAACTCTTGTGTACTCTGGTCTTATACCTTGGGCAATATTTATTATTTGTTCATACATCTGAAATTGTAGAAAAAATGAAAAACATTTAAAACTAGTAAACTTCCAAATGTACTGAGCTTTCGTACCATTTTAAGTGTACTTTGAAGTAACAATAAGATTAATGATAAGAGTATAATCTTGATCCCCTCTTATATCTTTTTTTTTTTTTTTTGAACTACACCTCATGAGGATTTTTAAAATTATCACTCTTTCCTTTGTCTTTTTTAAAGTACTCAAACGAAAATGTTCTCTTAAAATATTTCACCTTCATCTTTAATCTCTATAGATATTTATTTACACACAAAATAAAAAACTCCCTGCGCAAACTACAAAATTTTAAAACAATCAAAAATTTATATTTTCTCACATTACACTTTTTTTTTTAATAAACAAAATCCTCCTTATGAGAAATTGTTTTGCAACACTTATACTTTCTCACAATACACTTCTTTATAAACAAAAATTCCTCCTTATGAGAAATTGCATTGGAAACCAAAAACTAAAAATATATATAAAAAAAAACAAAAAAATGAACATAAATTACTTAACAACCAAAAGCTTAAATTACATTGATACCAATATTTTTAATTAAAAAAAAAAATCCTCCTTATGGATTAATTACATAGAGAGGAAAATTTTTAATTTAAAGAAAAAATCCTCCTTATGGAAAAATTACATAGAGAGGAAATTTTAAAGAAAATTTCCTCTCTATGGCAAAAAACAACTGAGGAAGCAAAACCCCATAGGGAGGATTTTGCCTCCTCAGTTCCCTACTACTATAATGCAAATAAATTTGCACCCTTGCAAGGCTGCTTTGGGTGAACTCTTACTCTCCCTCTCTAGATCCCAGGTAGACATTGCTCTAGTCCAAGAGACTTTATCTCTGGAAATAAGGTTGTTGGGCTAAACAAAGTCAATTTTCATCTTAACGCATCCTTGAAAGGAGACAAGGCGAAAACCTTTGAAACTCGTAGAAAGAATTTGAGTTTAATCCACCTCTCTAATTACAGCTATGGTGACATGACAGTGGTCAAACTGGGAAAAGGACATGGGCGTCCAATAATCCTACCGTCTGTATGTGCCATATGACGAACCCGATCCCCCAAATTATGAATTTACAAATCACAAATATGAACATATAGAAATATCAGTGCGTACAAAATGATTTTGTAAGTCTAATAATAGTAAATTTTCATATAAAAAGTCTCACGCCCATTCAAAAAGAGTACAGCGATTTTTGGCGTGAGATTTTGCCAAATAAAGTAATTTGTCCGTAAAATTTATATGCTTACAGGTGCTTAAAAAAGAGAGTTAAGGCCATGTTAGATAAAACTTTTGCTTCGCGTTGCAACTCCTATCTTTTTGTGCGCTTTGACAATTAACTTGTATAATTTTCTTATATTTTATTGGATACACAAACAAAGCATACGTGCTGTCAAAGTTTTCTTTGTGACATACACATTTTCTTTTGCATTTTTCTTTCAAAGTTAGAAATGTCACGCAAAGCAACGAAGTTTTATCTAACATCGCCTTTTTGTTTTTTTCGCGCTTAATTTTTCATTGGGACCCCTGTGCATTGGCCGTAAATATTTTACTCGGATTTTACTTTATAACTTTCAAGTTAAAATGTTGTTTTTATTATGGTTATCTCAAATGTTCAGGCGTTAATATTTAATTATAGGCAGAAATTGACGAACATGACTTCTGCTCAGAACTGCCACAAGAAGTCTATGACTTTAAAAAATGTTGTAAAATACTCTAAAAAATTTGCAGATTTTTTTCGTTTAGTAATTTAATTTTCAATTGGTTTAACAGAAGATATTAACATTCAACCCTTTAGAGCCGATCAAAAAACCATATTTTAAGAAATCCCGTTTGAAAGTGAAACGAAAATTTCAAAAGCAATACTTTTTTAATGGGATTTTAGAGCAGTAAATTTCTATTCGCTGAAAGCAAATATGTTTTATGAGTCTGTCTAATATCCATTTAGTTAAGGTATGGAGGTAAAGCGTAACCTGGCTGCCATCTGTACAAATACGATATGTATATATGTATGGGTGAGTATATGTGTGTGCAGTTTATTACAAAATCAGTTTAAAATTAATTAATATTTGTATGTATGTATGCATATATATATATACATATGTATATGAGTGCGTGCACGTTTTATCGATCCATAAAAAAATAAATGGATTAATTAATTTGTGTCACACGTTGTACAAGTTTAGGTGGTAATAAAAGTTTAAAATAACAGTTCGAGTTGCAAACATGTGTATATGTTTTAATATAAAAAGTTAAAAAGTGTGAAAAATTTTTTAACATTTACTGTCGAGAAAACATGCCATATTATTTGATCAAAAAAGAACGAAAAGAGCAAAACATTCACCTGTGACATACATATCTTACTTTTTCTTAAGTTATATCTGGGGATTCATTAATATAATATAGAAATGAAAGTTTTTAATTATATCTAATTTGCAACCAATGTTGCCAATTTTTGTGTACCTATACAAAAGTGAACAAATTTAATTTTTTTTTATTACATAAGACATATGACATATTTTATGTCAAACCATTAACCTGTTTACTTATTTATTATTTTGATATTTTACGTTTCTCAACACTTCTTTATCAAATTTTATTTTAAACTCTAAATTGTGTTTAAATACGTATTGTTGTTTAAAATCTTTTTTTTAGCTTTATAATTGTCTACACATTTCAAAAACTAATAAAAAATGATTTTGACTGACTGTCGGGTCAAAATTATTAAATAAAAATTATGTAGATTAAAATAGAAAAGATTTTTTAAAAAAAATTTCGTAAAAAATATTTTGTTTACGAAACGGAATAAAAAATCTGAATGAATACACCTTTGCAACTTCTTATAGAAAAATTTGTTTTTGCCTAATTAATATGAAATGAATGATGTTGAAAATTCTGGATACCATGTTAGAGCTTTGATTGGTTTTAGTTGGTAATGCCAACTCAAAGTTAGCTCAAGCCTCTCGACTCCAAATCCATAGTTTACATAGAAGCCAAATTCTTCTCATCGGTTTTATTAGTGCCCATGCCCTGACTGAATACCATGACGAACAGACTGCTCTCCCAACCATGATTTAAAAATGGTCATAAGAGATTTTGATGCGAAAATAGGAAGGAAAAATATTTTTTGTCTTACAGCGGAAAGCTTAGCCTCAACGAGGAATAACGAAATGGCCAGAACATATTTTGCGGTAAAAAATATCGATGTACATACATAAATATTCACATTGGGATAGACTAAAAATAGTTATCTAGTGTGTTAGACGTACATGAACAATCGTCAGCAAAGGTTTCGCCCATCTGAGTGCAGCAAGAACGTTCGATCTGACACAGCGCGAAAGTTTTACGCCTGAAAGTTTAAAATGACTGATCAAATTGGTTGAAGAAAAATTATTTGCCCTGATTTAATTTTGTTATATTTTTGTGACAAACAAACAATGCATACGCGTTTCCCAAATTTTCATTGTGTCACACACGTCTTCTTTTACGCTTTTCTGTCAAAGTTAGACATTTTACGCAAAGCGATTAAGTTTTATCTGACACCGCCTTTACTGTAATTTTTGGGAAGTAGAAAAGGAATCTGCAATAATGAGAAAAACCAAGTTGATGATGTTATCGCACGAAACGTCGCCTTCTGACAAAAACTGATACTATCCGTTTTTTTATATAATTCTGATGCATGGGTACTTGCGAAAGGAGCCGAGGCAGAGCTTTGACCAACATGCGTATGAGCTATGTATGTCAACAATGACATACTAAGGCGCATCAAAAATCATCGTTAACGCTGGCTAGGCTTTGTTGTTAGAATAAATGAAGACGTTCTATCGAAAAAGCCATTTCAATGCGAACGTCATGATAGATCACACAGAAGAGGCAACCGAAACTTCAACTCAAAGATTAAATAGAGAAAATTATTTTGAAATTTGATGTCAGAAATTGAAAAAGAGGTTTGAAACAAACCTATTTTAGGTTCGGCTAATAGAACAAAAGTCCTTAAATGTCTACCTAAGTTAATAATCAAGTAACTTAAAAATAAATTTTATTAACACGATTAAGCTACGTAAAAAAAGGGTGTTGAATATTACTCACGAAAAACATTTATACTTAAATCCTAATTTTTACCTTTTATAGGAAAAGTTGTACCTAATGCACTTTAGCTTTGCTGTGAATTGAGTTATACTGTGTTTCTGCACACTAAGTTTTCTTTTGAAAAAAGTCAAGGGTTTATACTTTAAAGGGGCGGAATTCGTTAATAATATTACGAGCATAAGGATCTTGTTAACTGTGGGGGTTAGGTCAATAATTTGTATTTAAACAGAAATTATAATTTTATTTAACAACATAATGTTTTTAACTTATGAAAAAGCAAGGGCAAATCAAAGTAATTTCTTTATAACCATAAACTTATAAATTTTGAATGGGAATCGATTGGCAGGTGTTTTTAAAATTTTTTTTATTTATACTAAAACTGCTGCACAGTTCTTAAAGGAAAACTGCCTTATAAGCTTATTAAATGTCAATAAAAATAAAATTATATTATGTGGCGTATCTATCTCTTATAAGGGTTGCCCCATTACATATTTTTATTTATAGTTTTCTAAAAGAAACGCATATGTCTGTTTTTGTTATTTTTAAGTCATAAGTTTCAAATTACTTTGTTTCATTGGGGCTGAATGAAGACTTATAATTTTTCACATTAGATAACCTATTATGAATGTTTTTACCTAAAACGTATCTTAAATATTTTCAATTTGAACCAAATATATTTACAAATTTAAATTTTTTAACAAATGACATGAATACCATAGATTTGAAAATTATTATGAAAACACTATATACACACAGCCAGTCAAACATACATTTATTTGTATGTATTTTAGCTACCCATCCTGCAAAATTGGCCGCTATCTGCATGATAGTCACAGAATTATTTGCCAAGTTTGCAGAATTAATAACAAATTTTGTCAGATTTCTAACCGCAAAACCAATGAAGTGGTTGACAAAAAATCTGTAGCCGACATGTCTAAGAGAAATCTGATAGCATTCTGATGAAAATTCGAATAGAAATTTGTTACAAAACGATATGTTTTTTGCGTAAAGGTGTTTTAATTTATAACTGTGTTAAGGAATATTTGAAAAAAATGTTTTACAACACCATGTCACTTTGTTTTGTGAACGCAACAACAAAGCACAAGGAATAAAAAAATATAATAGACATTTCTGCAAGAAGTCGATCACTTATCTCAAAAACACTTGGTACAAGGTGTGCAAAAATAAATCAACCTATTTGAAGATGCTCTTATTTTTGCAAATGACAGCCACTGTCAAATCAGTTTTGACATATGTGAACAAGACAGATGTAGAATACAAGTGAACAAGCGATACACTCTCTAAGAACGCAAAATAATAGTGTCTTTTTTTTGCGTAACAGCTCGTCTGTGATGCTGGCACAGCGCGAACTCCGCCGCCGATTACCCGGTCATCTGGCATCGACTGCGCAAACATTGCGCCATTTGGGCACCAATCTTGAAGAGTATGGGACCATACGAGACGCTGCCAAAAGTGGCAGGCCCTGGAGCCCCCGTTCTGCAAGGAACATCGCCGCTGTTGGCGAGGTTGTCGAGCTGTCGTCAGAAACATCGAACAAACGCTGTGCCTCGCAATTAGCCATTAGCCGGACATCCCTAAGGCGAATTTGGTCAAAACCCTGCGCATATTTCCGTAAAAAGTACAATCCGTGCATCAGCTGCTGCTTGTCGACCGCCAAGCGCATCGCAAACAACATAGGATGACTTTTTTTGGTCCACCTTGTATAACAAAACTTCCAGACATTTCTACCAAAAATCTTTTAAAAATCCTTACGAATCAATTCCGACTTTTGGCAGTTTTGTCAGAAAATTTTGCAGGTTGGGTATCTGTTGAAAAGAACAAAGGCTTATTTATGTTTGTTTCTGATTGGGTTAGTCTGTGTTATAAAAGTTCGTGGTTAATATATAAACTTTGTTTGAAAGTTGTCTATTGTTCAAATTTATACCTTAACAGTTTTAATCATGCTGTTATTTTTAGAATTTAGTTTTTATATGTATAAATGTATGAACGTATATTCTGTATTAAATATATTATTTGTTTCTTTTGATACACTAACAACTTTTTACACATAAAAATATAAAATTACAATTTATAACAATGGAAAATTCTACGTTAATACATTTATAATGGTTTCGCTAAAGAAAGTTACAAGTTCTAATTGTACCTTTTAATAAATAAATATAAAGTAACTACACCCAGAAGTTTTTGCTGTGCCAAGCCTTTTGCAAAGAAATTGGAAATATGACAACCCCATTTGTTTCAGGGTATAATTAGAAGTTGGGTTTTCAATAGTTAAAAAGTTTGGTTTTATTGCGCCTAGAATATTTTTGCCTTGTCCTGAAAGTTAAGTAATAGCAAATGCTTTTTTTATAACTTTTTGATGTTTTTACTTAAATATAAATAAGAAATTATATACAAATATTGCTTAAAATTTTTAGACTTGCTTTTTTTATATGTATACTAGCTAAGCCCCGGTGTGCTTCGCTACCCCAATCATAATAAAATTATTAAAATATTATTATTAATATAAGTTGCAATAAATAATAAGTCAGCCCTACTGTTTACTTAGCACATAAAAATTGGAAATTTACCAGGCTTACAGTTTTGGAGATATTTAGAAAGCTTTAATAAGCAAAAATTATTTATAAACTTCTATATACATATAATCTTAGCCTCTAATTAACATATTAACACTTTTTGGTAACCTGACGAATGCAATTTAAATTATGTTTCTACCTTCATTGGTTTTAAAGTTACGAAAAGTACTAAAACATAATTTTAACCTTTTTTCCCCCTAAGAGTACAGGTTTTTCCTTTTTTGTCCCCTTTTTATCCCTGTACGGGCCTAATTTCTTAAAATTCGTATGTATTTAAACAAACATGTATTTAGCTCTACGCGTTTGATCAGTATGGCTTTGGGTAATTTGGTTAGGCAATTCATAATCAGACCTTCCCACACAAATGGGCGTAGTGTGAGCGCGGCAGCAAAGATTTCCAAAAAAAAACTTGCCAATTGTTTCTTCCAGACTTGAAGTAACTCGCTGTAAAAATTTCAAAAAAATCGATCCACTGGTGTGGACAGCTATAATTTACAAACATACATACATACATACATACATACATACATACATACATACATACATACATACATACATACATACATACATACATACATACATACATACATACATACATACATACATACATACATACATACATACATACATACATACATACATACATACATACATACATACATACATACATACATACATACATACATACATACATACATACATACATACATACATACATACATACATACATACATACATACATACATACAAAAATACATACAACCTTTCTTTATATAATATAGATACAGGGATCACATTTCAAATATTTTTCAAAAGAAGTTCAAACTTCTCTTATATTGTAATATTCAAATTTTATTATGCTTTTGTGCAAATTTTTGTACCTCACCAAAGAAAAAGGTCTGAGACCCACCTCCAATTATACCGATCGACACAGAATCACTTCCTGAGCCGATTAAAACCTGTCAGTCCATCCGTCCGGCTGGGAGTTAGGTTGAATTCCAAAACGCAGTTTGCCTTGCATCACGAAATTTCAAGTTTTTCCTGAAAGCAAAGATGATGTTTCTGGTAATATCTTCTACTTCCAAATGAGTGCTTACAGATATATTATTGTCCTGGAAGCAAAAAACGTTGTCCAAATTGTAAAGAGTGAATAAGGGAAGAAGTTGAAAATTTTTAATGCAAAGCAAACTGCGTTTTGGAATTCAGCCTTATTAATGTATTCTTGTAAACAAAGTAGAGACCGCATTTTTGCAGATATTTCGATGAAATTTGGAACAGATAATTTTTTTGGCATAAGAAAAAAGCATGTTGTTTGTGGTGATGATCAGTTAATTTTTTGACAGAGCTCCCATACAAATGTCCTCCCGGATTAAGCGTTTTGGGCTAAAACTGGCTAGAATATGGCCTTATCTTCACATAATTTTGCACGTTTGTCTATCTTTATGCCATCCGTTTTTGTACCGAAAATAAACATTATCGGTTTTTTTTTAGCTTCATAAAAATCGCAACAATAGAAGAACCAGTTTGAAAACTTACATTTTTGTGGGCGCTGCAATCCTCCATTTTTGTCCTTTAGAACTTCGGAATTAGAGGCCTTCTATATGTGTGCCAATTTTAAAAAATCAGTGTAATAAAAGTACCAGCATAAAAAGTTTAACTTTTGTGGGCGTGGCACCGCCCACTTTTTTACCTTCAAAATTTTAACTTTAAAAGACGTTTACGTGCGAACTGATTTCCAAAAATCGGTCTCGAAAAGCAATTGAAATTATGTTTCTATCATAATTGATTTTAAAGTTACAAAAAGTACTAAAACATAATTTTAACCTTTCTTCCCCTTAGGGTATATAAAATTAAAAAAGTATCTAAGAACGTACTCATATTTTTTAGGCCTGTTACACTTAATTTGAATAATGTTCCTATCGTTATTGGTTTAAAAGTTACAAAAAACGAATAAAAAAATCAAAATATGTTTTTGACCCTTTTTTCCCCCTTTGGGCCCAAAATTAAAAAAAAGTACGAAAAACTTAATCATATTTCTGTAAGACCTATCGAACGCAATTTGAAAAATTTTTCTATCTTTATTGTTTTAAAAGTAACAAAAAGTACCAAAAAGTACCAAAATATAATTTTAACCCCTTTTTTCGGCCTTTCGGACCATAATTTAAAAAAAAACTCCAGATACCTGTCTGTTTATTTCTTAAGGAAAACGCTAAACTTTTTAAATTTTGTTTCTATCTTATATACATCAAGAGATAGTAGGTTACCGATTTTTCCCTTTTTGTCCCCTTTTTATCCCTTTACGGGCCCAATGTTTAAAAACTCATGTGCATTTAAACAAACATGTAAAGCTTAACACGTGTTGTAAATTTCAGATATTTAGCTCTACGCGTTTGAGCAGTATGGCTCTGGGTAATTTTGTTACTTGACCTTCCCACACAAATGAGCGTAGTGTGGGCGTGGCAGCAATAATTTCCAAAAAAAAAGTATCCTATTGTTCCTTTCAGACTTGAAGTAACACTCTGTAAAAATTTCACAAAAATCGATCCACTGGTGTGGCCAGCTATAAAATACAAACATACATACATACATATATACATACATACACCCCTTCTTTATACATATAATAGATTAAAAATATCTAGAGATTTTGTTTTAGATTTACATGGACGCTTAACTGTGATTGATTGTGAGAATGGTCTGGAGCAATGACGAAACTTAAAAGTTTAAATTCACGTGCAATACTAATTTCCTAATTCTAAGTTCTCTCAAGTATTGACTGCTTCATTTATCAGTGCTTTAAGTTTTACCTACGAGTAACTGTTCGTTGTATAGATCCAATAAGAAAGAATTTAAGAAAACTCTGGCTCTAAGGAGGTAAAATGTGTCAAATAGAGAAAAATTGATAAATTGTTAATTTAACAAACTGACGAAAAAAATTGTTAATACTGTTCACAATATTACTGATTTTAGTCTTATAAACATAGTGGTTAAATTAAAAACAAAACTATTTTATTAGAATTTTGGATAAGTTATGCTTTTTTTTATGTTTTTTTTGGTTGGCATATAAATCAGAATAAAATATTAAAATAATATAATAATAAACAGTCTGTGAAAACCAATATTTTAAAAACTATTTTTTCTCAAAAAGAAAAAAAATACAGTTCTTTGCTGTGTAAAGCTGAAGCTTTCCAAAGTTGTGTACTCAAAGGTTAAGGTAAAACACTGTATTCTGATACTACTTAAGTACATTGTGTAACTACTAAACAAATGCAGATAGAAACACAATTAAAATTGTTTTCCTCATGCGATAATATATTATTTATTTTTAATACTTTTACAAAATTTAGGACCTTAAGGGGAAAACGAAAATAATTACTTTTGGGTACTTTTGGCAACTTCTTAACCAATAAAATATATGTAAAATTTAAGTATAGTTTGCGAACTCTTAAAAAAATTAATACTTGTTTGAACTTTATTTTTAGTTGGCTTCAAAAGGGGTAAAAAATAAAAACTTTAATTGGCTCTTTGTAAGATAAAATTACCTTTGACTTTCTTGAAACATATACATAAATAGGTTTTTGATACTTTTTTACTTAGATTAGAATTAAAAAAAGGGGTCTATTAATATGGTATTGATGACTTTTGAACCAGATTGAGGTTTAAAGTCAACTAAGTGGCAAACAAGTACTTTTTCACATTTATCCTCCATATTACATTTTTGAGATTACAACTCAAGAGATCTAAAATTAGAGCAATCAACCCAGATTGAGGTCAAAAGTCAATTAAAAACTTTGTTTGGCAAGTTTTTGCATTGCTTGAGTTTATGGTTCTTAAAATATTACACTTTTCCATAATGCTAATAGATTTTGCATTATTTTGAGATTTTAATTCTAGAAGTATGAAATAAAGGTCACAAAAAGGTACTCTTTTATGTTTTTGGTACACTTCTGCATGTCTTAGAAATAACAATATAGAGACTCTGAATTAAGGCTATTAAAAAATTTTACAAATTATATATTTTTATGATCAAAGTTCGTTTTGCAATTAGTATTTTTGTTAATATTTAAAACTCCGATCTAAAGTATTAGGCTAATTGCTAGTAGTAATATATAAAAACTTCAAGCTCATTTAACTTAAAGCTAGGTTTTCGTAAATTAGCAGTTGGATGTGGCAGAAGAGAACGTAGATAATAATTTTTTCTATATTTATTACCAATAGAGATCGCAATTAACGAACAAAATTTTTTTGTGTTGCTTTTCATTATAATTACGGTTGCTTTTTAAAACTTTATTGGAATGTTTATGGTTGGCGAAATAGGAATCAATTAAGCTTAAGTTCCCAATATTAGTTCGCCTTCATATGTCACCAGTTGAAAGGAGGGCGCAACAAACCTTAATATCTTTCGTTCCAGGTATTTAAAATCAAAATGTTACTTTGCAAAAGTAATTGTTAGTTATTGCCTCTATTTCGTATGTAATTATAACGTAGCATTTGGTAACACAAAATATATTACTGTTATTTGAAATCATTAATTAGGGATTAACAGACAATAGATGAAACATAATTGTCATCTTATTTCTTTTTTAAAAAAACTCTAACCTGTAAAACGACACTTAATTTAATACACTCATGCTTTTCCGCCTTCACACTAAAATATCAAAAAAATAATATTTCGAAGCAGCAAACTATTTTGTTAGGGATTTCAGGTTATTGCGATTGTGTGTATATTCAAAAATGTATTAAAACAAAAGATTTTCCCTGAAAGTAGTTAGTACTAAGCGGCTTAAAATTAATTAAAAAATGGCAGGAAATCACTAAGGAAAGATGGAAAAATCCAAAAATTGGAAAAATTAAATTTCCTGTTTCAATATGATACGAAATAGGGGAGTTATGTTCTTGAAAATAAAAAATGAGCTCAAAGTTCTTTTAATTTATATTCAAATTTGGGTAAGTTTTAAGTTTTTAAAATAGAGGCAATTTCTCAGTTAGTGGTTTTGGTCGTTTGTCAAGGAGATGATTAAAGCACGTCCGGCCGTCCTGCAAAGCGCCCATGTACTATTGTGATCAAAGTCGCACTTTTTAAGATATTTTGATATAATTTTAAACAAATACGAAATTCACCTTAACCTGCTTATATTTT
Source organism: Melanophora roralis (assembly GCA_963583895.1). Classification (NCBI taxonomy): domain Eukaryota; kingdom Metazoa; phylum Arthropoda; class Insecta; order Diptera; family Rhinophoridae; genus Melanophora; species Melanophora roralis. The sequence continues at coordinate 69,299,020 of OY757189.1, read as the reverse complement.
GTGCATACGGTAGACCTCAAAATAAAATTGATTGTGAAGTTAAGTATAATATGTTCGGGCTTGATCGGTTATACATAGCTTTCTTATTTGTTAGTTTAAAAAAAGTTAAACAAAACAAGTACGGCTGTGCCAAATCTTCTATACCCTTCACATTGGTCTTTTTGTTTACCTGATATAGGCAAGTTGTTTTCGAACCGAAAATATTATTTTTGGTGGACTTAAAGGCAACTTCATGCCTAGACAAACGTCATACTCAGTATGTTAAAAAACCAGCATAACAATACCGGATTTTTTTATTTGAATTTTGACATTCGTCTATGCATGTATTTGCCTCGTCAAGACGTACAATTAAAAACAGTTCTTTTGAAATATTTATTAAATTTGAAATTTCTCCGAGAAATTATTTTATTTTTTTAGCATTCACTTAATTTTTTAAAGAAATTTTCATTTAAAGAATTTGATAAATTTTTATAAATTTGCATACAAACTGTTTTTTAAGATCAAAGTAATCTTTTTCCATTTTGACATTTTGGCAGAGATAAGTAATCACCGAGACAAGTAAGTTAAGAAACCTTTTTTCAAAACAAACCTATCGGGAATGCTTTATTCCCTGAAAAGTAGATTTGTATTCCTGTCGTTGTCATTGCTTTGTTCTTATGTTGATTGTATTTTCTTTAGTTTTTATAAAACGACTTAATTAAACCTGTAGGCAAAAAACGAGCACAACTTACTCATAAACATACAGACACAAAGAACATTTAAAAAGACACAAAACTACATTGTGCCAGTAGGTTGAAGCCAAACTAGGCTAGTTAAGTACATAAACAGTTCAACTGGGAATGCAAGGAATAACAGAGCAAAGATGTTCCTATTTTACAAGTACTCATTCAAATGAATTTTTTTTACACCCTACAATAATGTAGGCGGTCATTATATACATACGATAATTTAATGCCAAATGAAAAAATACGAAATATTTACTAAAAGGTGTAACAGTTTCAAACCAATGGCCGCAATTTTAAATATATTTAAATTACATTAATTATACGCACTTTCTATGCTTGCAGTTATTTTCCAGCTGAAAGTTATTTATTTAATTTTATGAAGCAGAAAAGTATTGTCACATATAATAAAATAAGACAGAGATATTTTTTTCTCTTTTTTTTAATCATTGAATCTTCTTTTCTGTGAACTAACAATAGGCATTCAAATCTTGAAACAATATAATTCATATTAGTCCAGCCATGGCCAGACTAAAACTTAAGTTCTCAATTGTAAAGTAATTAATTCCAATGGTTTCATTTAAGGGCAATAGTGTCCCTTTTCTTCAAACGGGTGTGTTCGTCACATTGTAAGATATTTCTACATAGTTTAACATCTCGCATTTAACCAGTAGAGCTTGTAGATCTTTGTGGATGTTGTTGTTTTTAATGTACCAAGGAGCGCCACTTATCATTCTTAGAATTTTGTTTTAACGGCGTTTAATTTTTTCAATATTGAAGGCGGAAGCATTGCCCCATAACTGTCTCCCATAGAACCGAATTAGTTTCAAAATCGAAATGTAGAGCAGAAGTTTGCAATCGAGACGAAGCACAGAGTTTTTATCAACTAGCCAAAGAACTTGGGCGGTTTTAAGTATAATTAATGTCCGTTTTGATATGTGACTGCCATGTGAAGCAGGGATTCAGGGGAATGCCAAGATATTTCGTCTCAATTCATTTAGGCATAATCTGTTTTAAGAATATGGTTAAGTGGGTGCATTTTAGTTCATATATTTTTATTCTCCATAACTTTGCCAATTTTAGTGCCTGGACAATATGATGCTGTAGTTTGTTCGAGGCCTCTTTAGTATCTTTATGAGTACTGAGAAAGGCAGTTCCATCAGCAAATGTCGATGTGTGTGTTTGACGACCATCGGTTGGCATGTTTGCTGTGTAAGGCAGATATAAAATTGGTCCTAGAAGACTACCTTAAGGCATGCCTGCCCCAATTGGTTGAGAACAAATTAAGTGGTCCCCCTCTTTGACAATAAAATTTCGGTCAGTTATGTCGTTTTCCAAAGTCTATAGAGATTAACTGGAAAGTTTAGTTGTTTAGTCTGTTTAACTGGGCTTCGTAACAATATATCGAAAACTTGAAAAACATCGATAAAAAGCGCGGAGCAGTACATTTCTGCCTCAAAGACTTTTTTTGTAACCTGTACAAGCCAGAGGGTTTGCTAAGTGATACCATGTTAACTTCTAAGGCCAAATTGGTGGTTTGGAATGCAGTTGTTGTCGTTCGATGTCGGGGTTAACTTGTTTTGAAGCAGTTTCTCAAACAATTTCAAAATAGTTGGTAACAGACTTATAGACCTGTAAGATTTAAACTTTAAAAGATCCTTTCCAATCTAAGAAATTATCTTTGCAAGGGCAACTTTCCATATTGGAAATATTGAAGCCAAAATATGGCGTTTAAAATGAAAAGAATTATTTTGTTTGCTTTTCGGGGCAGCTCTATAAGAATTTTATTGCTTGCACCATCAAAACCAGGTACTTTTTTAGAATTTAAGTTATCGGTAGCTTCTAGGACATCTATAATTGCACGTCTAGCAACAACAGCCAGTAGTTCACTCACGTCAATTCATGCATTAAAAGAAATTACTTTCTTTAAATGACTTGCGAGCAGATCGCATTTTTCTTTGCCACTGCATGCCCAGGAACCTCTCAGATTACGCAGATGTGGTTTTGCGATAACAGAATTAAGGCAGAGATATTTAAAATAAAAAAATCTTTTGCATATGAAGGCCGAGTAAATGGAAAGCAAATTACTTTATTAATGTTCTCTGTGGTGAAAAGATGGTTTTAAATTTTAGATGAGCAATCATATCTTAGTTAAAATAAGTTCTTGCAGAATAAAAAATACATGAGCTGTGCGCCCATTTGTTGTCTCAAAAAAGAGTTCCAAAAGGCGCTACCAAGTGTAACATCATGGACAAAAATCATGCCGAACATAGGCAGGTTAGACATACGGGTCAGACAGTCTTTCTGTTATAAGCCTGATTGGGCGGAGGCAGTACTTTTTGCGGGGGTATTAAATTCCTTTATGGTAATCTACTTATACAGTAATAATAACTTAATATATTAAGTTATTTTATATATAAAGATCCGCCAAACTAAACGTGCCTTTTTTCAATTTCTTATTCTAATTTGAAATTACCTAAGACTAATTGTATTTATTTTATACAAATATAAAAAGCAACTGATTGATTGATGCTCCATCGCGCAGCATAAACGCGTGGAGCAAGAGGCTTGAAAATTGGACTGTATGTATCTTTCCGCTTAAACCGGATTTCGGAAAATTCAGACCCAAAGGGTAAAAATGGGCCCAATATTGAAACATCCCAACGCCTTTATTTCATAAACTGAAAAACGATAGAAAGTTTGGCTGTGTTTTAGTTAGCTTTGTAACTTCTTATAGAATTCGAAAGGTATTTAGAAAATATTAATAATTTTTTGAGGTTTTTTTAAATTTTGGCCCGTAAGGATAAAAATTCAATATTAGTACTTTAAGTTACTTAAAAAAACTTCTTAACCAAAAATGATAACACATAATTCAAACTATGTTCGACAGATCTCAAATATATATGAATATGTTTTGGGTTAAAATTTAGGCGCAAAGGGTGAAATAGTGAACAACTTTATTTTGGTACTTCTTAAGTAATTCTAAACCAATAAACATATCTAAATAGTTTAAGCTGCCTTCACCTGGTTTCATAAATCTATGAATACTTTTTGGAAGTTTTGTACCCTTAGAGATAAAAGGGTTAAAAAGTTGTATGTATATTGGTTCTTTTTAGGTAAATTTTGTAACTTCGTAACCGATAAACAAATTTTCAGCTTTGTTTCACAAGTCGCAAAAAATATAAATGCAATTTTGGACCCTAAATGTTAACAAAAGTTTAAAAAATTTATGAGTAGGTTTTTTGCAAATTTTTTTGAAGTATGGACCCAAAGGCATACAATATTCTTGCGATTATAAACCAGTAACGATAGAAACAAACCTCAATTACGTTCGACAGCTACAGAACTCAATTGAGGTATTAAACTTTTAACGTACGTAAAATATTGTCTACTTTTAGACAAAATAAATCAACGATTTCTTTGTTTTAAAAATCATTAAAATGTATTTTAACTTTAGCTGTCCAATGTCACAATCACACTACAAATTGGGAGCAAATCTTTTTTCATTGTGTAGTGTAGGGCTTAATATAAGTAGTCGAATATATTTTATTTTATTTTTCCAATTTTTTTAATTTTGTCAGTAGATCTTTTTATTGTTGTTGCTGGCCTCAAGTTGTGATGAGTAGCAGTAGCACATGACAAATCAACTGCGAAAACTAATGTAGCAAATGTGACAAGTATTTTACCTACACTTATCCCCATGCCTTCATACTTCATTTGCTCTGTATCTTTTTTTATCTCTCTTGTCTTTGCCGTTGAATGTGGAATATGTTAAAGTGATGGAAGATGTATAAATAAATGATGACCTGAATTTACAATTGTCGTTAAGTTTTACTTTTATCCAACTTGGAGGGCTGAAATAATAAGTACATAAATATAGTAGAAGAAGTGGGATAATGTTCGTTATTAACGCCATGTCTTGCTATTTATCAAAAAGTAGTGCAGTTGCTTTTGGCTTAAGCCTATCACCAGGGAAATATGAGCCAACAAAATTGCGATGTTAAAGCCATAAATTCCTAAGTAATTTATTGGTCCAGTGGTGTAACATGTGACACTTTGAGACTAATAATGTTTTTTGTTTTCAACGTTTTTTTTTTGTAATTTAATATTATAATTGTTACTTAATCCGCAAGGAGTTAAATATTTTAACACTATATTTTAAGTATTAGTTTTATTATTTTTCTTGTAATATTATCATTCAGTAAAGCATTGTTAGCATACAAACATACAAACAAACATAATTATACACATACGTATACATCTACAGTACATAATTATATTCAGTTTTTACTTTGAAATGTCATGATTAATCTTTTCAACCAAAAAAGGAGCGGCCCCAATACACATAATCATGATTAATTAATATAAAAATTAGATTCTATAAATTAAAACAATATTATGCATAAGCTGTCTGTTTTAATTCTGTTATATTGTGTTACGAAACTATTATATATCTTCAAAGAATGTTAAAAGAAAATTCATTATTTAAACTTAAGTGGTAAATTCATTATTTTTGAATTTTTTCTTCAAAATAACGGTTAATTTTGTGATTTATCACTTCAGAATGATGAAATATAAATAAAGAATGTGTGTGTTTAATTTTAAACTTATGTTCTTGAAGTGCCCCTATTTTACAACTAAAATTTATACAAACATTAATTAATTCGTTTATACAAGATACAATATATAGCAATTGACATATTTATGTTTGAAATACATGCCCCTAATGTTTTTACGTGAAATATACAAATATTTTATACATCTTATGTATATAATATATACATATATATTTCTAATAATACCATGTTCACACATAGACCGTAATTACGAAATTAGTACATTTACGCAATCAAGGCTTTATTGAGCTCAATTTACCATACAAGATTTAAATTAATAAATTGAGCAATTAGTAGTAAACTGCTTCACCAAATGAGTTAAGCTCGAAGTGCAATCCTGCTGCTTTAATAAGAACTGTGTTCAGTTAGTATAAAAGCTTGAAAGCTTTAAATACATTTAATTTCGATATCTTTTATAGTTTTCCAGATATAGCGTATCAAAAATTTTATAAAAATTGTTAATTTGTGTGGGAGCTACCCCTTCTTCTGCCCCCATCCAAAATTTTTTTTTTTTTAAAACGTAAGTCTTGATGTCCAATTACTTTTTGTAGAACAATTGATTTCGATATCTGCTATAGTTTCCGAGATATAGCGTATTGAAAATTTCAAAAAAACTGTTAATTTGTATGGGAGCTACCCTTTCTTCTGCACCCACCCAAAACAAATTTTTTTAAAGTGTGGGTCTTATTGTACAATTACCTTTTGTAAAACATTTAAAGTCAATAAATAGCTCTTACAGTTTCTACGTTTTAGCGCATAAAGTATTTCCACAAATTTGTGAAAACTCTTTCATTATTTAGGTTCCTACCTTAAGAGTATCCGTACCAAGTTTTATGGCAAGAGTGACTATATTTACTGCGATTTATAGGGATATATGCACGGATTTTGTCCTAAAAAAATGGGTTATTTATTTCAGTCAGAAGTTAACCGATTTTGCTGATATTTAACAGCAATTGTCTACAGGATATATCTAATAGTTTAAAACCAATAACTCTTCCGTATCACTTTATATGACTTCGAAAACTTGATTTCAACAGACGGACTGATGGACATGTCTATATCAACTTCCCTATCTATTAGGATCAAGAATATATTTACTTTATGGGGTCGCAAATGGATAATAAAGAAATTACAAACGGAATGACAAACTGATATATACCCTTATCACTATGTGAAGGGTATAATTAAAGCAGAAAAATTGTTATCAATAACTTTTAAACTGTTTTTATAAAAAATATTTATTAACCCAAAGCTTTATTAAAGCATACTTTATGTCAGATCTTATAAAATAATTTGAAAAAAGAAAATACATCATAGAACAGAGTAAATCAAATAAGGATATATTTTGTTCCATATTTTAAAAACGCACAAAAAGTTCGTGTCAGAGATAGGCGTGAAAAGAGGGGGGAAGAAATTGGGAAAAGAAATACTTATAATTTTTGATTATTACATTTTTTCCAAAAAATAATAATTAATTCCTTTTTTTATAATCTTTAAATTTCCAAAAAATTCTGTTATGACAACAATATTAGTTATTTTATTGATTTTTATTTTAAATATTCAATTCATAACAATTTCTTTTGAAAAAAACAACAAAATCATGCTTATTCTCATAAAAAATTTAAAAATTTAGTAATTTATTACAGTCCCTAGTAGAAACAGTCAAATTGTAGGAAATAAAATTTTTTTGACTGATTTAGACGGTTATGTACAACACCGACTTTTGTTGGAAAAAATTAGAAGACTGTCATGGGTAGAAAACAAAATAACATTAAACTTTGTGGGTATTTTTCCTAAAGCTTTTCGTTTTATATACAAACACATATGCTTTGCATTTTCCTCCATTTTGCTTCAATACAATAAGTTCAATAAACTTCATTATAACTTATGAAAAAAACTCCGTTTGCCTTTCTGGATAACATGTACATAATTGAAATAAGTAATATTTATAGCCAAAAACACTACTACCGCTCACAGAGTATTAAAGATATAAATGTTGTTGGTACGAAAAAAAAGCAACTCCCGCTCATTGTTGATGTAATGACATTAAAAGTAATAAAATTTTTTAGTTAATTTTAATAAATATTTTGTTGTTGGGGGCTAAAATAAATATCCAGTTGTTTTAAGTTGATTTTTCAGTTGCAAGTTTTAAAGAAAAATTATATGTTTTGTTGTATATGAAACCTAAAAAAGTTCTTGTCCCAATCGCCTAGTCAGAACGTTTTGGGTTGCTTATAGTAATTCTCATTTTGTTTAATGAGGTTATTGTATAAAGACAGAAAATATTCATGAGTTTTTTTAAGAATTGGGGTTGAAGTCTACTGATGATTTGGTGTAAGAACCAATGAAATGCATATAGAGAAACTTAACCAACAACAATCCCTATGAATTTCGATATTTTTAGTATCCAAATTTAATTTACTACCAGACCGTTATAAAACGCTTTTAATGGCAAGGCAAATAATCAAAAACTGCAAAAATTGTTCACGGTGCAATGTGTAACAATAAAACAGTTGACAAAATGACAAGAATTTTTAAAGGCAATTAAAAAAAGAGGACTAAGGAATTTTTCAAATCAAGGAAATAATTTAAGTAAGAAAAGGACTGTATTTACAAGACACTAAAACTTACAAGAACACCTTTATTTATTGGTGATTGCCGAAAACAGTTATTGCAAAGCCTGAAAAGGGGACCTCGAAAGTCTATTGAGCATTTCCAGAGGCACTGCCCAGCTTTTTCTCAAGGTAGAATCCGATGTGTTACGTACCAGATTAAAATGAGAGGTGTAATATGGGAAACATTGAGCGAATTCGTTTAAATCACCACATTTCTCAAAAATTTTCAACAGGCTCCTTTCGACCTTCCTACTTACCTCTATTGATAATAAAATCAAATGAATGTAATAAAAAAAGTTATGACAGTCAAAATTGTGCACAATTAAGCAGTATTTTACACTAAAAATTAATCTTTACTACTTAAACGCCACCTGGTATATACATATTATACAGTTGTTAAACCATTTTAAAATATTTTTAATATTTGGTTTTAAATAAGCTTCATTGGACTGACAAAGTCTTTGGTTAAAAATATCCTCTTAATTCAGCATAAATCACTTTAAAGGTTGGCCAAAACAACTTGTCATTTTGGAAACCAAATATAATAATTTTATTTGCTGCTGTAACGTCAGAAGTGTAGCAAAGCTAACAAGAGTATAATTTATATTGAGGAACCTAATTTTATTTTCTAATTTATTTGTTTGATGATGTTCTATTTGTTAACTAATACAATATTTACGACTTACAACAACGCTAGTTATTAATAGAAAAAAAAACAAACAAAAGACAAAACCAAACAATAAAACAAGAAAGAAAATGATTTTCTACATGCCTCAAATGCTTAGGAGCACCAGCAGCAAAAACAAATTTCTATTTACTAAATCGATCAGTCGTTCATTTTAGCAGAAGCTTTGGTCACACTAGGCATATGTATGTATGGCATACAAGACGTGACCACTAAAATGTATTAATCTTCCATGTAAATAAGAAAATGATAATGGTTTTAATATTCCAATAAAAACTTGTTAAATAAGAATCAATATTTTTTACGTTTTGACTTTACTTACCTGGCCTAAGTAAAATCATTTGTGATGAAACAAATTAAATCTTAATATAGTGGTCACGTACATGCATTACGTCAAATATTTGCTGTATGAGAACTAAGCTTTATAGTTTGAATAGTTAACTTGATGGCTATTTGGTTTGGAATTTTAGTTTGATGTTGTCTTGCCATAGTTTATTTGTTAAGTTTAACTATGTTGACCCAGAAATAAAAAATGCTAAAATTTCTGCCATGGCAAATAATATCATTGTTACATGCACACATTTATTGTTTTCAGCTCAACGTAGAACTAAATTTAGTTTTAATGCATTTTATGTTAAAAATATAAAATTAAAGTAAACACTTAAACGACGGGAATAATTATTTTTATATTTAGTATAAAAGCAAAAAAAAAAAAAAAGAAGAAAACATAATATTGCAAACAGACTATCCAACAACCTTCGTTCTATTTTTGGATAAAAACTTTAAGTAGAAAATTTAATACAAGTAAATAGATACTAAAAGGATATAAGTGTGTATACAACAAACTAAGCATAGGAAGGCAAGACAAATATTATTAAAATAGTGAAAATTTAAGCCATATTGCAGCAAAGGCTGAAGTCACTAAATTTTACCAAAAAAAAAGCAAAAAAATTGGGCCATAACTTGAAAGCCATTGGCATTCAAAATAAATCCTGCTTTTTTAAGGCTTTCCAACACTTGTTTCCCAAAATTCGATTGTACTACAAACTTTTGTTTGTTTTGGGGAACCCTATTAGCATATGTATATATTTGTAAAAAGGTTGGCTGGTATGACTCAATGAGTTAAGGTCAAATTTAATTGCTGATTACTGTATGAATAATTGTTCTCATGTATACACGTAGGCATGTAAGTACAATACATGCTAAAGTATTTAATACCGTAATAACACGGTTGAATGAAATTACCACAATAACACATATAATATCCTTTTTCGTTTATTTTTGGTTCCTAAGACATGAACATTTATATATTTTCGTCTACGTACTAAACATAAAAATATTCCTAATATTTTTTAAAAATTACCATCATATGGGGTATTACACTGGGAACTCTTTAAAGCCGTGTTGCTTAAAAACATTTAATGTTTTTCTTTATAGTTGAACTTTTAGTTCTTAAACATTTCTGTTTATATTACTTTAGGCTCAAGTTCTATCCATACCAAATTCAAATTTTTTAAAAGTAAAAAAATTTTTTCACTCTATTGGTGTTAGTTTAAGAAAGAGACTATTCATTGTAGAAGCAAATTTTTATCGATACTAGCCGAGTATAATGCATTTTTGAAATCAGCTACGATTTTCATTATCAGCACTCTTTGATCAGTTGTTAGTTATGCGTTAGTTACGCTGAGTCAGAACAAAGTTTTTTTATTTTAAAATAATTAAACTAAAGCTTTTTCCATTTCTTTTTCTTATACTAACGCCATCTAGTGTATGTAGCGCTTTAACCATTTATTAGGAGGTATTTGAAGGCTAGTGTATTTTATGTATAACTTTTATGTCGTTGTCACTGGCTTTGTGTGTGTGTTTTTTTTTTACCCATCGCACTTACATGGTAAGAGTATTATGCGTTTGTGCAGAGATTTGTAGCGACCAAAATTGTTAATCTGAGACCCACGTTCATGTATACCGATCAACTCAGAATCACTTCCTGAGTCGATCTGTTCTTCTGGCTGGGTGCCTACGCATTTTTGTAAACATGCTTCAAGTCAAAATTTTTAAGATATTTTGATGGAGATTAGAAACGATAATTTTTTTAGTACTGACACGAATCCAGTTGCTTTTAATGGTTAGGGGTTAATTTTTTGTGCATAGCTTCCACATGAATGCCCTCTCTGAAAGGATAAGCAATTTGGGCTTTAACTGGCTTGACTAATACTCTTTTTCCACAAAATTTTACATGTGTGTTTCAATTAATGCCACTACCAAGGCTGTCTTGACGTTGGTAGAAGACTCTTAGTTAATATGAATATAACATAAACTAATCAAGCTTTAAAACTTATCTCAATGTAAAATAATAACGCTTAGTGAGAGTATTTCGACTCCTGGTTTTTATGTTGCATGAATACTGTTTGTACAAATTTACCACATAAGAATCACATTTTTTTCTTTGCGGTCTAAGGAATTTGCGAGCCATCGGTGTTGTTGTTAAAATAGTGGGCACTGTTTTCATGACGCTTTTGCATTAAAAAAATTATGTGAATATGCATTTGTATAGGAAGTACAAGTAAACATGCAAAAACTTTGCAATCGCATTTAAAGAATCCTTCTTAAGTTCTTTTCACTTAAGTTAATATTTATTTAATTAAAATTTTTCCAATTTAAAAAGGAAATCTGGCATTTATAAGTTAAGGGTGTTGCTCCGGGTATAATTTAATCGGGCTTCACCGACTACCTTTTTCTTATTTGTTTTTATTATAGTTAAACGATTTGTTTTAAGACAATTCTGCTATAATTATTTTTGGCTCAAATTCGATATCTACTAAATTCTCATTTTTAACAAATGTATAAAAAGAAGAAGAATAAGTAAAAAAAATAAAAAAATATAAGTTTCCTCATTTGCCAAAAATAAGAGTTCAGTAGGAATTGAGTTTGAGCTTTAAGTAAAAATAACAGAATGGCCGAGTTCCAAAACGCAGTTGCTTTGCATCACAAAATTTCAAGTTCTTCCTGAAAGCAAAAAGGAGGCTTTTGATAATATCTTCTACTTCCAAATGAGTGCTTACAGCTATGTTAATGTCCTGGAAGCAGAAAATTGTTGTCAAAATTGTAAAGAATGTATACGGGAAGAAGTTGAAAATTTGTAATTCAAAGCAAACTGCGTTTTGGATTTCAGCCAATTATAATGACGATATTTTATATATTTCGTATGGCTCCGAAACTTGGACGTTAACAACAAAAAATCAAAGCAGAATTAAGGCATTAGAAATAATAAATCTTAAGGATGTAGCCGGTGAAACAAGAGGAGGCAAAGCACGAAATAACACCATAAGAGCCAGCTTAAATACAGACCCGCTAACAACAAAATTAATTTAATTAAATTTAGCTACAGTAATGCTGATAGAATGCCAGATATCCGCCTGCTGAAACCGGTATCAGAAGCAAGACCGAGGGGTAAAAGAAGCAATAATATTCTAATGGAAAAAAATCGAGCCTAGAACAGCGGCACAGGAAAAATCAAAGTGGGAAAATGTCTGCCAAACCCTTTACACTACAAGGTAGAAGAAGATGCGGGATAAGTAAATAAGTATGTAATATAATAAATAAATTGTTCTTAAAATAGTTTATAAAAGATATATACCCTGCAAAAACAGTGATAAGCCATTATAAAGTAAACATCTAACTTTTCAATTACTGTTAAATATCATCTGCATATTTTGGAAGTAGTCAGATAATAGGTTTGTTTTTTCAATATTTAAGTGGATATTTTTCCTTAGTTGTATAATTTTTTTAAGTCGTATTTTAGTTTATTATATTAAATCAGTTTTTTCCAAAACATCTAAGAAAAAAGTGAAAAAGGCAAAACAAGCTGCTTTTACTAAAAACATGACAATAAATTAACAGTTGACATATTAAGTAAACAAGGAGTTATTGGAGCCTTTATTGTTATTCATATAGGTCACTATTTGTAGGTGAGCGTGTTAAGTACCCATGAAACTACCCAACAGAAAAAAAGGGCAACAGATATCAAGTAATTACAAAAATTATTTGACTGTTTACTAAAAATATTAACAATTTCTTTATGTCGAGCCAGTTGTATTTAATTTTTTTTTAATTTTCTATAACATTTTACAGTTAACAAAAATCAATTTACGACGGCTGGTCACAAAAATATCTATTGTATATACAATTTTAGTTGTTAGTGCACAATTCTTAATTGTTGAGTTGGTACTAATTTTTTTACAAGGTTGTTGTTTAATATGGCAATTGGGTTGTCGAAAGTAGCTTTTTTAAACCTAAAAATTGACAACGTAATTCCTAACAAGAGTTATTTTTAAAAATGAGTTGGCTTTGCTTACACAGAAAAAAATTATAACAAACTAATTGTCAAATTAACAACCAAATTGCAAATAAAAAACTCTTACTCATTAGCATTTTAACCTACTATTTTATCATGGCGATGACATTGGAGGTAAGTACTTTCCATGCTCGCTTAAAAAGGGCGAGTTAAAAAAATACTTACCATGATCGCTTACAAAGAGGGACTTACATAAGCTATTACTTTATTGGCATTAAAATAAACTTTTCCAATGTACATCACTTATTCATTGTTGCATTTAATTTTGATGTTTTGGTAAAAACTGGCTTAAAATATTAGGTTAGAATAAGTTAAAAAATTGTCAAACTGAAACTATCTGCCTTAATTTAAGATAAGAAATAACTCATTATCTAACAACTGCTAAGTAATACAGACGGTATGTTATAGTAGTTAAAAAGTAAGAAATTTTTAATGCCTAATCATTTCAAAGTTTTTGCTGGGTTGTTTAACCTAAACAAATTGTTAATATTTTTAGGTAATAACCAAACAAATTTTTGTAGTTACCCGATATCTGTTGCCAATTTTTTCCAATCAACTTGTTTCCAAAAAGGAATTGAATTTTCAAAAGTTTTGATGTCACACTTGAAACCATGTAATATGCAAAGAACGGACTCAAATTTGTTTTGCATAATATTTAAACTGACAACTCTCTTACGCAAATATTATACATTTTTAAAAAAATTAAAGAGCTGTACTTACCAATATATGTTTTTATAGTCCAGAGCTCTGAATTTATGAAAGCCCATTTTAGAAAGTCCCCTATTAAATTTCAGGCAGTATTTTTTTCTGAAATCAAACAAAAAAAAGCATAAAAATTAATTTTAATATTAATATAATTATAATAGCAAAGCAGTTCTGTTTAAAAGATTAAAAAATTTATTTTTAATACTCTCGTACTTCAAAAACTTAAGGGAAAACTAACCCATTATGAAAGCTTTAACTTCCCCTTGAAATGTCCTAAAGTTATAAAAGAACAAATCTCAATACACACAAATGCTTGAAAATCAAAATTGTTTGCAGGGCGCATTAAGTATATAAAAGGTTTTTAATGATGGTTCGCTTCTAGTGAAAGTTGGATTGATTGTTATTATTTTTCTTGGAGTGACGAAAAGCCTTCAAAGGGGTACCAGATTACAGTGAAACTTTTTTTAACAAACTGATACTGATATTGGAAAAAGCTTGGGTCATTGGGTGTTGGGTTAAAATGCAAGTAGACTCAGACCTTATAACAACCGCTATGATAGTTTTGGGAATAGGGAAAAGGAGGAGACAATTTTTGTCTTCTCTGGGAATGCCTTGCTCTAACTGCCATTAGGCACAGATTTTTTTAAAACCGTACACTAGACAAGCAGTTATCCCGCTACTTTTTAAGCGCAGTTCTTAATATTAACTAAAGCAAAGTACTAAATGTGAAAGTGTACTATAAGTATGTAACAATGTGTAAAGTTTGCACGATTTTCTATACAATATTTTTCCAAGATCTCTAGTGAATCAAGAATAATGTATCAGAAAAATAGTGTTTTAATGTAAAAGAACTTCATATTTTTGGAGCAGAAATGCAAAAGACTGCTAAAATTGGAAAAAGTTCCTTTGGTCGAATTGCACATAGCCCATTGTTTAATATTTCAATACCCATCAGTGTGACCACATTAGCTTTTTTCGAGCTAAATTAGGCTTTATTTTCTTTATTTAGCCCATTATATTTACACTTAGCTTTGGGATTTTTTTTAGCTGTTTTTATTTTTATATATAAAGTTGTCATTCCGTTTGTAATTTCTCTGTTATCCATTTGTGACCCCATAAAATATATATATTCTGGATCCTTATAGATGGCGAAGCTGATTTAGCAATGTCAGTCTATCCGTGTTGTGGTTAAAATCAATTTTCTGAAGCTCTTCGATGTCGCATAGATCCGAAGGTGGTATGTAACTGTCAGAAATATCTGCGAAAAAATCGGTATTCAAATTCAGCAAAATCGCCCGATAACTAACCGAGATATAAGCCAAAAACCAAGATTACGTACTATTTTTTATTCCATTGACATACAAAATTATAAAAAATAGGGTAAAAACCCCTACAACTTCTCCGGAGATGCCCCTAGAGTAATAAAATGTATCACAGACGCCCAAACGTACTTGCCTCCTATTTCACCCTTATGAGGGTTGCCATACAAAATTGGAAATAATAAGGTAAAAACCGCTACAACTTTCCAAAAATCGCCCCTAGAGAAATATAATATATCACAGACCCCCATTAGTTTTTCCTCCCAAACGTATTCTTAGAATATATTTACCCCCTATCTCCTAGCCTTAAGGGGGCTGCCACGCAAGCTTAAAGCAAAATGAGGTAAAAACTCTCAATACTTCCCCGGAGTTGCCCCTAGAGGAATAAAATGTATCACAGACCACCATTAAATTTCCCTTCCAAAGTTATTCCTAGAACATACTTACCCCCTATCACCTTCATCCAAGGGGGTTGCCATACAAAATTTTAAAAAAGTAGAGTAAAAGTCTATACGAAATTTGAAGAAAATAATTGGAAAACCCCCTGTAGCTGCCCTTAATAACCTATGAGGGTTAAAATATGACACTGACCCCTATTTAAAAATTAGAAATATTTCATATATAAAAATGAAAAAAGGTTTGGGGGTTCGAAAGTCCAATGTGAAGGATATCTAAGATTCGGCAGAGTCGAATATAGCGCTCTTTCTTGTTTATTTTTCCTAATATATATTTTACTCACAGATTCGTTCTTTTATTACAACAATAGGCAGTCAATAAGCACCTGCTTCTATAAACTTTTTTAAAAAGTTCCTGTATATGCGTATGTATATGAATATTATTCTTCTTCTTACCGGGCTTATGTAAATAAAATCTACATTTTTATAAAAAATTTTTCTTTTAAATATTTTTTTTCATACAAATGTTTTGTCTATATTATGAAAAATGTCTATATAGGTAGAGGTTAGGTTAGGTAGAACAGGCGGCTGCGGAAGTGATGAAGTGATAGTTGTGCAGCCCACTTGGGTCCGTTTCCTTGGTCCCTTTGTGATGATATAACGAACATTTTTTTAAAAATGCATAAAAAATTTTATCATTATTTTTTGGTTAAAAGTTTTAGTTTGTAGCTCTTTTAAGCCGTTTTTTAATCGCGATTTAGATCTAACTTTACTTAAAGCTCTGGCCACACTGGAACCCATAATCTCAATAAAGCAAAAACGTACCAAAAAAATTATAAAAATGTACTTTCTGTCCATTCTTCTGACTTTCGACCTCAACCTGGGTCAAATTAATTTTGTATTTCTTGCTTTGTAACCTCACAATAATCAAAACGTACCAGATATGTAAGGCTACTTAGTTGATTTCTTATCTAAATCGGGCACAGGTCAGAAAAAGTTCTTTTATTTTTAAAACAAAATCTCCAATAATGTCTTTATTGGTTCAATTGTTAAAAATCTACAAAAATACAATTTTTGCTCCTTTATCATCCTCTTGGGTTAAAATTCACAAAAGGTTAAAAAATTAAATTATATTTTTATACTCTTCACATTGTGATAAGGGTATACATATATCAGTTTATCACTCCGTTTGTAATTTCTTTACTATTTTTTTGCGACCCCATAAAGTAAAATGTTTTTAAATAGATTTTTGTTTAAAAAGTAAACTGCACTAGTGTTTCAAAATGTACAAAATTTTGTTTTTTTTTCGTTCCAGATAGTTTGGGTAACTTTGAGTAATTTAGAGTGCGATTTTCTTTTTACTCTAGTTTGTCCTTAAAAAACGAAATTTTCTTGAACAAAGCTAATATCTTCAATTTAGCAAAGGTGCTTGTGAACGTAGAAATATTTATTGATTTACAAAGATATTTATTTAAGAAAAAACATCCATGTAATTGAACTTAAATATCAAAAAAGGACACTGATTTCAATCAAATACCCTAACAAAATAAATTTATTTGTGAATATATCATATATATAACACTTTTTGAATAATGCTTATATTTTTATTAGTTTAGAAGTTACAAAAGATACATAAAAGTACAATTATAAAATTAAAAAAAAGAAAATGGCAAAAACAGTTTTATGTTTTAATGATTTCTCGATTGCTACTTTAAATTATATTTTTGACTTTATTGGTTAAGAAGTAACAATATGGTTAGGAAGTAACAATTTCGATTAATGCTTATTTTGCCTTTTTTAAAGCCCTTAGGCTCCGAATTTACATAAACTCCGTCTTAGTGGATTTATACTTCAAGATGGGCCCCTTAGTGGGCAATTAAAGTGCAGGTTAGATGACTTGTTGGCTACTAGATCCAGGCAAGCATGGGCTTAAAATATAATGTAACACCTTAAAATACTAATTTATTTTATTTTTGCATGTATATATGTATGTATGTATGCGCTAATATGGTTGTATACAGGCATATAAAAATGGTTTGAATTTATTTAAAAACAAGTAAAATAGATCATAGTGGATCTTCTTAGGCTTATGAAAATCGATTTTGGTTAGACATTATTATAAATACAATGATTTGATATGTCAACTATCACGGCTGCTCTTAGATTCTTTTGCATGTATTTTACAATAATATAAAAAACAAATCATTAGTTTAAAATTTTTGATGACTAAAATCCCATATTTATATTTTCGGAAGACTAGCAAAAATTATAATTTTTTAAAAAATATTCCAAGTATCCTGGATTTCTTCGACCTTTATTATTTAATAAATACACAATCTGTTTTTTTAAGCTTAAGGTCAACAATAAGTATTCTTTATTTTTTTGAATTATTAAAAATGTTTTAAATAATATTGTATGTACTGTTTAAGAATTTTTTCAATTTGACATTTGTTTGTTTTTTGTTAATTAATTTGTAATTTTTGTTGAAAAAAACCGTAATTTTTTATAAATAAATAAAAATAAAGCCCTGACGAAGCTACACAAAGGAGTAGCGAAATATTGGCAAAATAATTCAAAAAAATAAAGAATACTTATTGTTGACCTTAAGTTTAAAAAAACAGATTGTGTATTTATTATAATTTTTTTGTAAAAATTTTTAAAAATCAAGGCCTGTAAAATATGTTTTACATTTTAAGTGACAAGGTTCAAGTCAAGTACTTAAATTAAAAGTAATTATTTTTGTTTTATTAATTTTTAATTTTTATATTGTATGTTGACTCATTGTAAGTCACGTCATTTATAACATTTTAATATTAAGATTCAACTTCTATTTAGTACAAAATCATCGCGAGTATTATCAATTAAATAATAATCTACACTTTTCGACATTTTTCTGTTGCGCGGTTAAATTGAAAAAATGTTATTAATACTGCCAACTGTTTTTGCAACATGCAAAGCTTTTTTTAAACGCGATATTAAAGAAATTTTGAAATTGCATTAAATAGTCGATTATATTCAAAGTTTCAAAAAACAAATAAAGAATATAAATAACAATGTATGTTGTATGTGCAACTGTTTTTGAAAGTTTTTTATATAAAAAAAAATTTAAAAAAAAGCAAGGACAAGCTGCTCGTGATGAAAGAAATAATAATATAAAATACTGCCTAAAACAGGTATTTGTATTAATTTTTGTTTTATTTTTGTATACCTTGTAAGTAAAAGAAACAAAAAAGAAGAAAAATAATGGAAATCAAACTTGAAATGCTTTTTAAACCGTCACATATGTATGTATGTATTTGTTGAAAAAATAATTTTTAACTTTGATATAAAAATACATTCTTTGCACTCACACACATGCATTTAATAAAATAAACATACATAGTCGCCTACATTTACAATATAAAAAAATATGTTAAATCCATAAAAACAAGTATTTTTTTTGACAGGGGTTTAGTTATTTGAGAGTAAGTTAAAGGAAATATTTAAACATACGTTTGTAAATAAAAACATACAGTCTTTTCTTACTAATACAATATTGTAACACAACTTATGATTGTATGTGGAAAAAATGTATTATCGCAAGGACACCTAAGGGCATTCAACAATACCTTGTAAATAAACCACAAAAAATGGAATTGTTAATGTTACTCAAAGAAAAAAACGTACAAAGCAAAAACCAATTTATGATAAAAAACCTCGAAAGCTAAAACTTAAGCTTACAGTCAAATATTTACAACAACATAAAAACACATTTAAAATTAAAACTAAAATCCTCATGGCAAAGTAAGAAAAAGAAGTAGCGAAATTCGATTTAAATCAAATTATACTCGACCGATCGAGCTGTCAATGCTTTTAAAATGTACAAAAATTCTAATAGAAATTTATAATTTTTTTTTTGTTTTGGAAAGCCACAGTTTACCCGCTGTTTTTTTAAGGGATAAAAAAATCTTATACAAAAAATATATTCTGAGACTAGGAATTTTATTCAGGAATTTATTCAAAATCGTACTTTAATTCGCATTTCTTAACACAAGTACTTTCATTTCATCTTTCCTTTAGAATATTCTAGGAGCACAATATATGTAATATACAATACAGTAACTAACATTTTCAAAACATAGTGCAGCAGTGCACATTGATTAAAAATTAATTTTTTCTGCTCAAAATTCTTTATATTCAATTTATTAAGAAATGGTAATGTTTTCTTTATTATTTAACTTTCATTAGTTACACTGTGCAACAGTTAAAAAAAATACACAGACGGACTAGTTTAGGCCTGATTATGCTAACAAAGGGTGGTAAAATCTTATATTGGAGATTGGCGAGATTGGTGACCGTCTTATTGTTTTATCGGCTTAAAGTTTTGAGAAAAATCAATGGAACCCCTGGTATCCTCAGTTTTTGTTTAAATCATGATTCAAATTGTTTATTAACGTCAAGGTTTATTCAGCAATTTTGTACCTAAGGCTCTATAAATAAATATCGTTAAACTTTATAAGAAAAAATATTTTTCCTAGACTTTTTTTATATTAAATACAGTGAAACCCCGGTTAAACAAATTATATAATATCAAACCTTTTTGTTAAACTTAAGAGACCCGTAAAATCGAACTCCTTAAGCGTAATCAATTTATCTTTATCATACCATACAATTCAGAGTAAAATCAACCCAGTGTTTAGCGTAATAAAGAACTAAAAAAATCTAAGGTTTTGCTTTTCGCTTAAACATTCGTTTAACAGCGAGAAAATTAATGATCTTTCGACATGTGGGACCGTTAAAATTGAAATATTAAAATTTGCTCATTCAAGTGAATGCCTATTTGTTATACAGACTTCCAATGTTGGAAAAATTTATTTTTTTTCACTTTTTTGAAATAGCTTGCAGGAAATCCCAAATTTTTACTACAAATATTTGTTAAAACTGTAGCCCTTATAGACTAAGACAGCTTTTATTTCCATATTAATACAACCTGCTTGTGTCCAGACCCTCCAAAATGCCATGAAGTTGGTATTATAGTGCATACTAAGATAAGACTTTTGCCTAAAATTAAATTTAAATTTTGCAATCAAAGCACTGTAAAACCAAATAATTAATATGGCGACACTAGTGATCGTTTTTATTTAATAAGCTTCAGAAGACGAGGTAACCAAACTTCATCAGCTTGTATTTGTTGGCATTATGTTGGCATTTCTTTGCACTACATTTTGGCAACCGTCCACACTAAATGTGTAAAATATTTATAACGCATTGTCACACATCAACTAATTAGAAAAGTAACCGACTTTTTTTAGCAATATATAAATTTTGTTTTAGTCTCTAGTAATATCTACTGTAAGACTAAAGTAATATACACTAATAAAATGTTATATTGACGACATAAATAATCGGCAGTAATACATGTACTGTTAACAAAGTTTGTAATAAACATAATCGAATTACAAAATACTGTTCTTATAATTCTTCCACTTGTCACTTGTTAAAGTGAAAAAAAATTCTGAATAATAATTGAAAACAACTTTATGTAGATTTTTTCTACTGTTAAAAAAATTCTCAACAGTTTCATTGTATCCCTTGAGTAAGAATGGATAATTTGTTGTGATTGGTTTAATTTATATGTCAGTATGTATATGTATCTGAGTATATATAATTTCTAGAAATACAATAAAAAAACAAATAAGATGTGGGTATAAAATAACAAATTCTTTTGAAAGAGGGGGAATAATAAATACATTAATAATATCGACAGATAATATTGCTGTTTTGGAGGGCAGAACTCTTCACATAAAATGTGCGTCACCCACCGGAAAAGATGACTGCCAGCAATCTTCCTTGCGACAGACAAAAGTTTTTTTTGTGATCAAAATAATTTTCCAAGTAATTTTATTATTAACATGTAGAAACAACGATTTTTAATGAAAAATACACAGTTGATGGTCTTTGTTCAGGACTAGCGCTAATATTCTTAAAACTCTATTAAAACCTTAATGCTTTAGATAAAAATAAAGTTGAAAAAATAAAGCTTCGTGGTAAAATTTGTGGTGGTTGTACATAATACAGCCAATGAAATATATGAGTGAGTTTACATGTTCTATACTGACCCAGATTTTAATATAAAAATACAAACATATTTAAAAAAAAATACTTGAAAAAAGAAAATAAAATCATGTTAACATACACAAAATCTCAAAACAAACTTACATCCAATGTTTCCTGAACCATGATTTTGTTTTGCACATCCTTAAATAAAGTGTGTTTTTAAGAATAAAAGTAGAATAAAAAGTTTTGTAAGGGGAGACAAGAAAAAAGCAATTTTAGTGTATATACATACATATGTATGTACGCGGCTAAACTGTTTTGTTTTTAATGTCATTTTCAACTCTTATGGTGATTTCTTTAATGCCAACCTGGTTAAACTAGCGAAAAGAAACTTTTTCATTGGACTTTTAAAATTCTTTGTTGCGGATGGAGATCAATAGTAAGGTATGAACTAGTTAAAGCTTAAACTAAAATAATTTAATTAGAAAAAACTTTTATGGTTGATTTTGAGATAAAAACTTGCCAGTTTGATATAATTTTAGGCGTCGGAGTTTTTTGTTTATAAAATTATGTATTTTGAATAGGTTACTGATGATGAAATTGCATAGCTGCTTTCGAAAATGCATTCTACTCGGCCAGTATCGGTAGAAAAATTTGCTTTTTTAGTCAAACAAAAGCTAAGAAGCAAAAATCTGTGTTAAAGACAACTAGTTCACCAATAAAAAAAAATTATCATTATTATTTCACTTTATTTTTGCCATGTTGTTAGTACTCCAAACCAAAATATGTTTATTATCCCTTTTGTTTACTTTAAAACTAATTATTCAATATTTTTTTTCTCAATAAGCTAAAAAGAGATGGAAAAGCTCCGTAACCACTTATGGCAAAAAAACGTCGTCTGTCAATTTTTTACTTTTATAACACATATGTAACTGAATAAATGATTTGTAATACCTGAGTGTAACTACCCTTCACATTGTGATATTTCAAAATCTATGAGAGCTGTAGACTATATTCCACCAAAAATAATTATAATATTTGCGGTTGGAAAACAACTTGCCTAGATCTGTTGACTGCGTATACCAAAAGACCGATGTGAAGGGCTTATAAAATTCGGCACAGCCGAATATAGCAAAAAAATTCAGGAAATAATTATAGTTTTTTGCGAAAAACATTGAAACAATTTTGCTATTATTACTTTATGCTGAAGTTCGATCTCTACTGAACTCTCATTTTTTTTTTTGCAAATGAAGAAATTTATATTATTTTTGTTTTTTTATTTTATTTGCGTTAGTTTTTAAAAAGAAACATTTTTACTTACACAGAAAAAACTGAGTTGTAGAATCAGTAAAAAATTTCAGAGAATCAGTAAATATTTTGTCTGGCTGAGGACCTACAACGAAAGTTGTAAATTTAGACAAACAATTTTGCAAGAATTTTAGCTTCTGTTAAAAAATTTTGCTGAGCTGGTTAAATATTTTATTTGTCTAGGCGAAAATTTTGTTTGATTTAAAAATCAAATAAAAATATTATTAGAGACTATTAAATAAATTGACTAAAAAAATAAATTATTTTGAACAAGAATTTGTTTGAAAAATTTTTTTTGTAGTTTTTTGTGTGTAAAGAGCAAGTTTTTGCCGATATTAGCCAAGTAGAGTCGGTTGTTAGTTATTTGGTTGTAAACATTAGCTATTTTACCCACTAATGGTGAGTCAGCACAAGGTTTTTTCCATTTTAAACCAACCAACCAAACCAAAGCTTTTTCCTTTTTCATTCTTATACTAACGCCATGCATGCAGATCTTGAACTATCTACCAGATGGGTACTGAAACACTACCTTATAAAAAAATTAAAACACTTTTAGGGCCTAGATACGTAAAACACAACTCATAATAACACAAGCAATTGTATGGAAAAAATTTAAATTTAAAAAACTTGTCCATACATTTTGTTATTGTTTTAGGGCGTTGCGTTCTTTGTAACTGCTTACACTAATTATTATTTTAATTTTTTTCCAATAAAAACTTAATTTTTCTTCAGGTTATCTTAAAGAAAATTTTATATGGGGAAAAAATGGTCAATAACTTCGGTTAATATTTACGGAAATTGTTCAATTTTTTTTGCAGACTTTCAATATGGTAAACCTGGCACTTACTGTTGACTTAATAACGGTTTCACCGACATTGTTTGAGCTGGTAAATATAATTAATTTTACAATTTTATTCGATTCAAAAGAAAAAAAAAATTGAAGCAGGTTTTTACAAGAACAAAATTTTTTTATACAACGGCATAAAGTTTTTAAAGCTCTCGCATCTAAACAAACAATGATAAGCTACCAAAACTTAAAGGCTTAAAAACATTTCATTTTCTTGTAGATACTCTTAACAAAAACAAAAAAAAACTGAACATAATTTAAAAAAGTATTTCGTAACCCGTAAAATATGCTGTTTTTCTAAGCCAAGTAGTGATCGTCTGGGTACGAATTATATTTATTTTGTTGTTGTAAAGTATTTCAGGAAAATTAGCTTAACCAATAAACATAATTTTACATTTCTTACATATTTTACATAAAATATATTTTTCTTACTTGCGTTTGTTTATAGAGGTGTGGCAACATTAAAACATAAGTGCCAAACAAACAAACAAGAAAATTCGATAAAGAATTGTTTTTTCCTTAAGCAATATAAACAGACAGCCAAAACCATATGGTTATATGTATGTGTTGTATTAACAAACAACTAAATATTGTATTTGAGTAGAATTTCAAAACTTAGCATTAGTTTTTTGTAATTAGACCCCACTAAGAACTTACGCCAATATTTTGACATGTTTCAAACAACTTGACAATTCTAATCTTTTTCTTTTTTTTACTTTGAGCATGAACATATGCATGCACTTAATGCTTTATGTATTATTCTTTTGTCCCTTGGTACAAACAACTTTACTTTTGTGTAAATTGTTTTTGCTTGTGTTTAAAAATAATGTTTACTTTTACATAAATTGAGGCAGAAGTACTATTTAGTAAATGTGTAAAAATTTTATTTAGAAAAAAGTATTCAAAAGTATGTTTATACAGTTAAAAATAGCTTATGGCAAGGCAAGAAATGTTAAAAAAATTAAAGTTTTTTGTGCAACACAATATTTAAACTTTTAGCTTAAAAGTACTTTTTCGTTCTTCTTAAAAGAAAAGTAACCAATAGAGTAAAATAAATATGCTTAGAAAACTTTCAGTTATCTTGAAATTACTGTTGCGTGGCCAACAGTTGCCTCGTTATTTAACACAAAATGGCACTAAAAATTTTTTGGTTTTTTAAATTATCATAAAGCTAATAGCATTAGCCATTTTATATATAAAGTTCCAATGATTTGCCTTCATTAGTCGAAATGACACTTTTTAAAATTAAATTTTTGAATAGCACATTGAAGTTAAAGTCTTCAGCACTATATTAAAGATGACTACCTAAAACTGTTCTAAGGAGAAAAAAAACTTTTTTTTTTAATTAAATCTAGTACTCACTGTAAAATAAAAAGTTACACGAGTTTTAAATTTCTGTAGCCTTTTTCGAGTTTCTTTTCTATTTATAACCTATTTTTCCAACATATACTGGCATTTTTTTCACTAATTTTTTAAAACAATTTCAGCTTAAGTAGGAAATGTTGTTACTTAAAATACAACAAAAAAAACTTCTTGTACTTGAGCTAAAATTGTTTTTGCTCTAAAATTTCAATGGTACACTTAATAGCTACAAAATTTTTACGTATAATGCTTTTAATCACAAATGTTTTATTTTTATCACAAAAGTAAAATTGAAAATTGAAAAACATGTTACGATGATTTTGTTGTTATATCACGATAAACATGCAAGACTCATTCCCAATTTAGTATTCCCTTGTTAAATTTGCAGTGCGTATGAACAATATAAATCTAATTCAGCACTCATACAACATGTGGTACTTTAAGCATCATAAGCAAAAAAAAAACAAGTAAGAGCGCTATATTCGGCTGTGCCGAATCTTATATACCCTTCACATTGGTCTTTAAATATACCCAGCCGAGTAATTTTGTACTGCAAATAATATAATAAAAAACCTTGTGCGAGTTTTAAAGCCCATAGAAAAAATAACAAAATTTTAACGTTTGTATAAATAATATAAATAGATGAAGAAGATTTGAGGTCGAGAGTTTTTAAAGTTTTCGACATTATTCATATTTAAAGGTTAATAAAACTTATTAAATGTTCTAGTCCCCCTGCTCTTCACCAACTTTTTCACCAAAATGTATGAATTATTTGATTATTACTTTTTGTAGAATATTCGAAGTCGATAGCTGTAATAGTTTTCCAGAAGAAGCGTATGGAAAAATTTTATAAAAATTGTTAATTTGTATGGGAGCTACCCTTCTTCACCCCCCATCCGAAATTTTTTTTCTTTAAAGCGTAGGCCTTGTGTTCCAATTACTTTTTGTAGAACATTTGATGTGGATATCTGTTATAGTTTCCGAGATATAGCGTATAGAGTATTTTATAATAATTGTCGATTTGTATGGGAGCTACCCCTTTTCTTGCCCCCACTCGAAAATTTTTTTCTTTAAAGCGTAGCCCTTGGCGTGCAATTACTTTTTGTAGAACATTTCATTTCGATATCTGTTATAGTTTCCGAGATATAGCTAATAGAATATTTTATAATAATTGTCGATTTGTATGGGAGCTACCCCTTTTTTTTGCCCCCACTCCAAAATTTTTTTCTTTAAAGCGTAGCTCTTAGCGTGCAATTACTTTTTGTAGAACATTTCATTTCGATATCTGTTATAGTTTCCGAGATATAGCGTATCAAATATTTGATAATAATTGTCGATTTGTATGGGAGCTACCCCTTTTTTTGCCCCCACTCGAAATGTTTTTTCTTTAAAGCGTAGCCCTTGGCGTGCAATTACTTTTTGTAGAACATTTCATTTCGATATCTGTTATAATTTCCGAGATATAGCGTATCAAATATTTGATAATAATTGTCGATTTGTATGGGAGCTACCCCTTTTTTTGCCCCCACTCGAAATGTTTTTTCTTTAAAGCGTAGCCCTTGGCGTGCAATTACTTTTTGTAGAACATTTCATTTCGATATCTGTTATAGTTTCCGAGATATAGCTAATAGAATATTTTATAATAATTGTCGATTTGTATGGGAGCTACCCCTTTTTTTGCCCCCACCCAAAAAATTTTTTCTTTAAGGCGTAGCCCTTAGCGTGCAATTACTTTTTGTAGAACATTTCATTTCGATATCTATTATAGTTTCCAAGATATAGCGTATCGAATATTTGATAATAATTGTCGATTTGTATGGGAGCTACCCCTTTTTTTGCCCCCAACCAAAAAATTTTTTCTTTCGAAGCGTAGCCCTTATGGCCCAATTACTTTTTGTAGAACATTTCATTTCGATATCTGTTATAGTTTCCGGGATATAGCGTATCGAATATTTGATAATAATTGTCGATTTGTATGGGAGCTACCCCTTTTTTTGCCCACACCCAAAAAATTTTTTTTTAAGGCGTAGCCCTTAGCGTGCAATTACTTTTTGTGGAACATTTCATTTCGATATCTGTTATAGTTTCCGAGATATAGCGCATAAAATATTTCACCAAATTTGTGCAATTGTAGGAAAAATACCCCTTCCCCTGGTCCTATCTGAAAAATTTTTTTTTTATTATTTAGGTCCCTTCTTTAGGAGTATCCGTGCCAAGTTTTGTGGCAAGAGTGGTTATACTTACTGAGATATATAGGGATATATGCACGGATTTTGTCCTAAAAAAAATGGATTGCTCTGGGTTTTCGCTTATATCTCGGTCAATAGTAAACCGATTTTGCTGATTTTAAATAGCGATTGTCTCCAGGATATTTGTAATAGTTTGACACCATTAACTGGTCTGTATCTTTTTATTTGACTCCGGAAACTTGATTTCAACAGACGGACAGACGGACAGACGGACAGACGGACAGACGGACATCGCTAAATCGGCTTCCCTATCTATAAGGATCCAGAATATATATACTTTATGGGGTCGCAAATGAATAATAAAGAAATTACAAACGGAATGACAAAGTGATATATACCCTATCACTATGTGAAGGGTATAATTAAGTGATAACGAATATGTATACATATGTATGTCGATGAATTAAATTTATTGCAAATAGAAAATCTAAAAGAAACCTTAAGTAGTAAACATTTAAACATATTCTAATTTTAAGCTGGTTTCTGATCCTAATATAAGGAAGGACTAGTAGCTGAAAGGTAACACAGGTCAACACAATCTGTAAGGTCGACATTTTCTAAGTCAATTTGTAAACAGTTGGTACTAAACATCAATGCCTGATTCACCTTTTTTAAAATAATTCTGTATCTCGAGACTTTCTGTTCTAAAAAAAACAAAGACGCTTAATCGCATAACTGGCATTTACTGGAGAGCTAGTTCTGCGATCAAAATAATCTTAAATTTAATCCGGGTTAACTTTTTGACAGTTTTATAATTTCAGAAATATTTTGAAAACTTTATTCTGAAAAACATACAATTTTTTTCGAAAAAGGCTCATTAAATTTATAAACTGAAGAAAATCTCAAAATTTATTCTTAATTGTGATAACTGTGTTTGATAATAATATTAGCTTTTATAAATCTTTGCCTTATATTTAAATTTATTAGTTGAATAGCAACACATATACTTACACTTTTTGTTAATATTTATGTTAATTTTAGGCTAACTTACAAAAAAAAATAAAAAAAAAGTGTTAAAGAAATTGTTAAGTACACCATATGGTGATCGGCTATGATATCTTTTGTTCATGGTTTTAATATATTGGTGAAATCCTTTATCTTGTTTTTCACTATGATCATCTAGAATGACAGGAAATTTATTAAAATGATTATGTAGTTGCACACTTATAAGCCCAGATATTGTCCTAAGCGTTGAAAATCTTGAAGCATTTTCCCTACTATTTGAGAATATTCCGTTGCTTTATTGCTTTCAAGGAAATTCTTTGCAAATGATACAAATCTTTTTTTGTGCTTCAAATATTAAATAATTTATATGTTGTGTGAAATCTGTGTTGCTTAGAAGTTAAGATTTTTGCTCCATCAAAAGTGCATCTTTTCAATTTTTCTATACTAAAATTAGAGAGAATTTTGCAAAAATATTTGAATGGACTTAATAAGTTCAAGTTTGATGTGTAGAATTGGAAGGTTGTTTAAATCGACTCAGTAGAGGCTTAAGCACGATGATTTTTTTCTATAGTTTTTACTTGAGTGGTTTTTTTCACACGGCTATCCCACAGGTAAAGAAATCAGGAATATTAACTATTATACTCTACTTAACACTCACCTTTTGGTGTTTTTTAATTAAGGTAAATAACAAATGCTGTTGTTAATTAAAAAAAGTAAAGTAAAGTAAAGAAATGCACCAAACTTTTTAGAATGTCAGAAATTGAGGGCATTTGTTAAAAAAAAATTTGGGTTGTAGTATTTATGCTTTCATCCAGTTATATGGATAAGTTGTTTAAGAAGTGTTTTGTTGAATGCAGACACAAAACTATATTTGAACATGTATCGTTTTCACAAGAAAACATCAACATCCAGCTAGACGGACAGGCGGAGGCGAAGTTGATCTGAGTCGATCGGTATACTTGCAGATGGGTCTCAGACCATTACTGTTGGGCGTTAAAAATAACTGCACCAATGCACTTTTCCCTAATTTATCATTTCCTTGCAGTCTGCACTCACTTGAAACGTCTAAAAGTATAAATTTGTGCAATATATCAAATTAGATGGATATACGTTTGCGTCTCAATTCTACTTTAAACTTTTTTTATTTTTACACATAATAAGTGTGTTTTAAAATGTTTTTGTTTTCTTCTTAACTTTTTACTTTTTTCTTTTGTCTGTTTGTTAGTTTGCTTGTGATAAATTTCTTTTAAGAATAAAACATACTAAGTATGTATGCGAGTGCAACACTAGTTCTACTATTGCACCTTGCAAGCTATGTACGCTTTTCAAAATGTAAAAATTGTTTGCCTCACTCTTACTTGCAATAAATGAATATATATTGTATGTATAAACGTAAAAGTATAGGTTAGTTCCACCTACAAATGAATGTTACTACCCAGCAAGAAATATTAGCCGACATTTGTACCATATCCAACAGAAACAAGTGCCATATTTGCAGGATTGTTAACGAATTCTATAAAATTTCTGACCCAAAAATATATGGAATGTTAAAAATGAAATCTGTAAGACATAGACAATGTTGGAAATTCGTAGCCAACGTGTCTAAAAAAAAATTTAAACGAGTTCTGACAAAGAGTCAAATAAAAATCTTTTCAAAAATTTGTTTCTTACTCATACGTATTCTTAATTTAAAACCGTTTTTAGGGACCTTTTTTGATTTAATGGTTTGTCTTGTCTTTGTTTTATTTATTTATAAGTAAAACAACGTAGTTTTCATCCAGCGCGGTACTATTGCAAACAATGCCAATGTGTTTTATAAAAGCTAATGTCCCTTTCGTTTGCAGTGAGAAAAATTCCTAAAGACAAAATTTGCAAAGAGAAAAAAGAAAAGAAAAACAGCAAACTCACAGACCAAAACAACAACAATGCACAAGGACATAAAAAAGCCAAAAACATCGATCAAAATTTTCTAAGACCCGCCGTACATCAAAATTCCCAGACTTTTCTTAAAGAAATCTCTAATTTATCCATATGATTAAATTCAGTTTTTTTCCAGACTTATCTGTTACAGACATTGTCGGTCAAGTTTGCATGCTGGGTATTTTCTTTTAATAATTTATATTAAAGTCCATAAAAGTTTATTCATAGAGAATTCATTAGGTTGCAATGTACTCTTTGCATGTGTTTGTACAGTTTTTCACTACTTAAACGTGTACACAATTTTGTTAAATTACTTCATGAAAAATTTTTCTTTCACCATAACTTTTCCTTTATTAGGGCTTAATGTTCTATCTGTTTTACTTTTTTTACATAAAGCTGGCATTGAAATAATTTCGACTTCTCTCATCTCTTGTTTTAACAAAAAAATTCAACGTGATATAATATGCATGAAATTGAAATGATTATAACAAATAAAATGTAGTTATTTGAAAAATGAAGTATAATAAACTTGAAAAAATACACAGTTACATGCTACATACGTACAGACATTTTTAATGGAGTTTTTTTTAAACAGAAGCATTAATATTCCAAATGCTTTTTTCAGTTACTTTTACATGATTACACTGAAAATTTGAGAATGCCAAAAATTTATGTAGCATAACGTTATGTTTACATAGCAGTTAATAGCTCGAAAAAACACTCGAGGATTTCACAAATACAAGTGAGTATTTTGAAATTGTTGCTTAACTGGCATGTAATTTTTGCAGGCATTAACCTTTTTGTACCTAAATGACGTTATATGTCAAAACGGAAAAAAGTTGTGCTTATTAAAATGTTTTTACAAATTAACAGGATTGCGGAAACACAGTTTTCTGGGGTTGCCAAAAAAAATTCCAAAAAAAAAAAAATCTTACTTTTTTTGACGGCAAAATGTTGGTGTTTATTTTTGCTTTCTTTTCTCTTTCTTTTTATTTTATTTTACACATGGGTTAGAATTTTGTTTTATAAAACTGAAAATATTTTTGTGTTATTATAACATTAAATATAATATTAAAATTAATATTCCAAACATGTTTTCTTTGCTCATTCTTATGCAGGATAATACAAATCTTTAACACACACCAAAAAAATTTAATTTTAAATCGTAAAGCAAAGTTTGTTCTGATATTTTTTTAGTACGTTTACAATTTTTGGAAAAAGTTAAACCAAATAAATTAATTTGACAGATTTGAAAGTTTTTAATTAAGAGTTTTATATTAGAAAGTCTCACCATTAAATGCAGTAGTTTGTGGGCACCCCTAAAACTAATTAAGGGAAAAAATATTTTATTTTTGTAAGTGTAACAAATTTCATTACTTTTTCAAACTATAATCCAACTAAAAGAACAATGTGTAATGTGTTAACATTAGAATAACAAGTTTTAATAAAACCCTTTGCATTAAAACAAATTATTTTTTGCATGGTCACGTATACAAGTTTTTGCAGTAAACGCAAAAAAATAATTACAAACATACTTACCCTTTAGAAAAAATAACTAGTATGTAGTAACAAATATACTAGATGCTTTTGATTTCAGACTAGATGCATATCTGTCCTGTTTTTATACATCAAACTATCAATTTTGAAATTAGGAGTCAATTTTGCTTATAGGACCGATTAAAGACATACAAATTATTGACTCAGTTAAATGCTTTACTGATTTTGGTCCTATAAACAAAATTGTAAAATTTTTGCTATTGAGCACAACAATGTTGACTTCTAAAGCAAAATCACCAATTCGGCTTTAGAAGTCAACATTGTACCATCGAACAAGCCCACAGGATGGTAGAGGTTAAAAGAAAAGCCTTAGAGGAAAAAAAGTACTGCTTGATGTCTCTCAAGCATTCAATAAAGTATGGCATGAAGGCCTGTTAATCAAACTGAAACTCAACTTACCAGCTAATATTTCCAACCTGCTAGAAAAATACTTAACCGGCAGACAATTTATGATCAAAGAAGGAAACCAAATAAGTTCATCTCAACCAATAAGGGCTGGTGTACCTCAAGGCAGTACACTTGGTCCAATTCTGTGCTGGCTTTACACAGCAGATATGCCAATTAATAGTTTCACACACACGTCGACATTTTTTGACGATACTGCTTTTCTTAGTTCTCATAAAGACCCTAGAGAGGCTTCAAACCAATTGCAGCAACACGTAACCCAAGTTGAAAAATGGGCAAAGTTATGGGGAATAAAAATAAATGAACAAAAATGTACACACGTAACTTTTACCTTACCCAAAGGAACGTGCTCTCCAATCACTATTAACAAACATATGGTGCCTCAACGATCCGAGAAAAATATATTGGTACTCACCTGGATCGCCGCCTCACATGGAAGCCTCATATAGATGCGAAGTTGACGCAAATTTTTTTTTTTTTTGTTTCATATATTTATTATTGAATCTTCGCCTGTGGCGAACTAACAATAAGTGTTCAAATCTTAAAACTAGGTAGTTAATATAAGTCCAGCCAGTGCCAGACTAAAATTTAAGTTCTCATATTAATTATCAAGCTTCATATAAGCGCAATAGTATCCCTCCTTTTCAGGCGGGTGTGCCCACTATGTTGCAGGATGTTTCGGGCGAGCGGATTTGGGTGAGCTTCCAGCTTATTTAAATACTTGTCCACATAGTTCAGGATTTCGCATTTAACTAGTGGAACTAGTAGATCCTTGTGGATGTTGCTGTTTTTAACATACCAAGGAGCACCAGTTATCATTCTTAGGATTTTGTTTTGCCTGCGTTGAATTTTTTCTATGTTGGATGCGGAAGCAGTGCCCCATAATTGTATACCGTAGCACCAAATTGGTTTCAAAATCGATTTGTAGAGTAGAAGTTTACAATCAAGACGAAGCACAGAGTTTCTGCCGATTAGCCAATGAATTTGTGTAGCTTTAAGTTTCATTTGCGTCAACTTCGCATCTATATGAGGCTTCCATGTGAGGCGGCGGTCTAGGTGAATACCAAGATATTTTGTCTCGGTTCGTTGAGGCACCATATGGTTGTTAAGAAGAATTGGAGAGCACGTTTCTTTGCGTAAAGTAAAAGTTACGTGGGTACATTTTTGTTCATTTATTTTTATTCCCCATAACTTTGCCCATTTTTCAACTTGGGTTACGTGTTGCTGCAATTGGTTTGAAGCCTCTTTAGGGTCTTTATGAATACTAAGAAAAGCAGTATCATCAGCAAATGTCGACGTGTGTGTAAAACTATTGGTTGGCATATCTGCTGTGTAAAGCAAGTACAGAACTGGACCTAGTATACTCCCTTGAGGTACACCAGCCCCTATTGTTTGAGAAGAACTTATTTGGTTTCCCTCTTTGATTTTAAACTGTCGACCGGTTATGTACTTTTCTAGTAGGTTGAAAATATTAGCTGGAAGGTTTAGCTTTAGTTTGTTTAACAGGCCTTCGTGCCATACTTTATCGAAAGCTTGAGAGACATCTATAAAAAGCGCGGAGCAGTACTTTTTTTCCTCGAAAGTTTTTCTTATAACCTGCACCAGTCTGTGAGTTTGTTCTATTGTGCTATGTTGACTTCTAAAGCCAAATTGGTGATCTGGAATGCAGTTGTTTTCATTCAGGATCGGAGTAAGCTTGTTTTTAAGCAGCTTTTCAAACAGTTTTGACAAAGTTGGTAACAAACTTATAGGCCTATAAGACTCCACCTTAGAAGGATCTTTACCAGGCTTAGGAATCATCTTAACTAAGGCAACTTTCCATATTGGTGGAAAATGTTCAAGCCGTATTATGGCATTAAAAATAAAAAGAATTATTCTTTTTGCTGTAAAAGGTAGCTCAATGAGCATTTTGTTGCTTATTTTATCAACGCCAGGAGCTTTTTTATCATTAAGGTTAGAAATAGCTTCTACCACATCTGAATATCGGAAACGTATTTCTATAGGACGTCTAGAAACAACAGGCGGTAATTCCCTCACGTCAGTGCATGTATTAGGAGTGAACACGTTTCTTAAATGGCTTGCGAGCAGATCGCATTTTTCTTCATCATTTCTAGCCCAGGATCCTCTTAGATTGCGCAGTGGTGGTTTTGCAATTACGGGTCTTTTGAGACGACTGGCTGATCGCCATAGAGAATAATTTGTTTGAGGGGTTGCGTCTAGACCTTCCAAATACTTCTTAATTGATGCAATTCTGTGTACCTCCAGCAAGTTTTTTAAGCGATTTGTACACTCTTTTAGCTTCGTTTTAAGTTGGGGCGATCTATGCTGTTGCCATTCTCTTCGCGCTCTCCTTTTTTCAGATAAAAGCTCCTCAACATCGACAGAAAAAATTTTGTTGTATTTGACCTGACGGTATGTTGAAGAAGCATGTTCAACGGCTTTTTTAATGTTTTCATTTAGGATATTTAGGCAATCATCGATTTCTTGGGGAGTTTTTAGTGGTATGTGTTCCGAGCAGTGAGAGCTGATATATTTTTTATATTTTAACCAATTTACTCTTTTTGATAAGAAAAAATCACTAGTTGCTATTTGGTGAGGACTGCAAATAGTGATAATTGTGGGTGAGTGGTCAGAAGATAAATCGAAGGAGGCTTCAGCCTCAATAAGGTCCGGTGATATGCCTTTTGCTACGCCAAAATCTATTACGTCTGGTATTTTATTGTGGTCAGTTGGCCAATATGTTGGTTGCCCAGTTGAAATAACGTGAAGTCT
The DNA here is from genome assembly GCA_963583895.1 of Melanophora roralis. Taxonomy (NCBI): domain Eukaryota; kingdom Metazoa; phylum Arthropoda; class Insecta; order Diptera; family Rhinophoridae; genus Melanophora; species Melanophora roralis. Next base: position 69,264,208 of record OY757189.1, on the reverse strand, counting down.
CATTTCCGATACAGAACCATACAAGACACGACCTCTGGGACTTATTAGGCGGGAGCCCCAGTATGTGTGCTTAGCGTTATAGTCTCCAGCAGCTATGAAGCGGGGACCTAATGATTTGTAGAAACTGTTGTACTGATCCTTCGTTATGGAGAATCTGGGTGGACAGTAAACTGATGAAATAACAAGGTTATGGAAAAATTCATCAATGCAGACGTTCGTAGCTTGGATATAACATTCCGAGAGGCCACCCAACCATTGGTGTTTAATTCTTGATTTGATTAGAATAGCCGAGCCACCACATGATCTATCCCTAGGATCCTTTGAATCGTAAAAAGAATAACCACTAATTTTAAAAGTGCTTCTAGGTGTCATATGAGTCTCAGAAATACACATAACATCGATTTTTTGGTTCATCAAGAAATATTCGAGCTCGTTTTTGTGTTGGCGGATGCCGTTTGCGTTCCAGAAACAAACCCTGAGGCAGTTCATGGTCTTTTAAGCATAGCCTGCAGAAAAGCAGACTGCATTTTTTGCATTTCTTGCATCATGTTGACCATTTGCGCCATAATCTGCGTAAATTGTGTGACCATATTGTCAATTACGGCTTCCAGGCGGCTAAAATTAGGCCCGGTTGGTTCGCTAGTTGGCACTTCTTGTTGTGTTGTAGGCTGGGTAGACTTACGTGAATTAGGCTGGTTAGACTTTAATGCGGCGGCGTAAGAAACTTGATTTGTAGCTGGTTGTGCCAATGGAGGCATATTTGTAGTTGGTATATTTAAAGGCTGGGGAGGGGCAGGAACTATGTTCGGCTTAGTTGATCGCTTAACTAAATTAAAAACAGGACAACCTCTATAGTTGGCAGTGTGGTTTCCCCCGCAGTTGCTGCATTTCTTAATCCTAGGATCATCTTTTGGCTTGTCGCACTTGGTCGTATCGTGCAGATCCCCACACACAACACAAACAGTAGGCAACTTACAATAAGTTTTAGTGTGGCCATATTCCTGGCAGTTTAAGCACTGTACGGGCCCAGATCGCTTATGTGGCACTTCCACAGTGACTCGTCGGTGCATAATATATTTTAAATCGTAGATGGGGTGAGTTTCACTTTTTTTCAATTTGATATCACCAGGCTCAAGCTCCACTCGGAATAATGGTTGGGGGTGTTTTTCCCTATTTCTCATATTCGATACCGTCCTAACCATAAACCCTTTGTTTAACAAACTGGTCTTGATCTCTTCTGGGTCAACGTTAGAATCAATGCCTTTAATAACTACCTGAAGGCCTTTTGCGGTCTTGAGTTGGTAGGTATAGAAGTTTTTTCTGAGTTTTTCGAGCTCCGAAACCGTGGCGCGGTAGGCATTTTCATGGTTCACTTGAATTTTTGTCTCAAATATGTTACCGCGTTTAACGTTTGAAACATAAAAGTTATTTTCCCCAATCAAACCGACTAAAAACTTGACGAGATCATTTGAGTTTTTTTCCCTCAAATAAATGGGAGGTGGCTTAAAGGACTTTTTTTCACTAACATGGGCCTCATTATCCTCTTGCAGAATTGCAAAACGATTTTGCGATGAGGTTGGCCTTTCATCGTCTTTTAAAATTTTTGCAGGTTGAGATGCTTCTGCCGATTTAGGGCTCCTTCCCCTTTTAAGAACTGTTACGTACCTGTCCATCCCTACCTGGATCTTAGGAGCACACGCAGAAATTGGGCCCGTAGCGCCTTTAGCAGCTGTTGGTGCGACACCAGAACTTGATCAAGAAGACCGCGATGAAGATGGCACCTCGGTATTTTTTTTATAATTTTTAAACAGAGATTGGGCTAAATTTGTCCCTTGTTCAGTACATTTATTCAAATTAGGCACACTTGCACTTAAATTATTTGTATTTGTTTTCGGTTTTGCACTTAAATAGTTTCTATTATATTCAGGGTCTCTAATGTTTTCATTGCTAACGCTTGCTGAGCTTAACACAATGTAAGCATTTCGGCTATTAGGCCCACTGTCACAACGATTACTGTTACTCATTAACCGTTTGGTTTTTTTGTTTTGTTTAGTTTGTTTTTATTTTCGATTCTCACTTATGTCTTGTAGGTATGTATATTAACAAATATTTTTTTTTTTGTAACTTATTACAAATATCACCTATTACAAATATACACTCGCGTAGACACGTCCGTACACTACGAGATTAAGAGAGCAACTGAAACTTAAAGCTGCTCAAATCCACTGGATAATTGGTAGAAACTCTGTGCTACGTCTTGATTGTAAGCTTCTAATCTACAACTCGATTTTAAAACCAATTTGGTGCTACGGTATACAATTATGGGGCGCTGCTTCCGCCTCTAACATAGAAAAAATACAACGTCGTCAAAACAAAATTCTGAGAATGATAACTGGTGCTCCTTGGTATATTAAAAACAGCAACATCCACAAGGATCTAGAAGTTTCACTAGTAAAATGCGAAATCTTAAACTATGTGGACAAGTATTTAAATAAACTGGAAACACATCCAAATACAAAGTGGGCACACCCGTCAAAAAAGAAGGGATACTATTGCGCTAAGATGAGGTTAACTAATTTTATTATGAGAACTAAAATGTTAGTCTGGCACTGGCTGGGCTAATATTAATTACTTAGTCTTAAAACTTGAATACTAATTGTTAGTTCGCAGAAGCGAAGATTAAATAATGAAATATAAAAAAAAAATTGAGCACAGCAGTTTTAATTTTTCGTTTATTTTGTTTGGCATAAAAATCAGATAACAATTTTAATAGCATCTAATAAAATATTGCCTGAAAAAAAATTTAAACTTTAAAAAAATTTGAAGTTTTTTCTGTGTGTTTGTATATCGTGATTTTTTCCATTTTAAAACGTAAATCTTTAACTCAACCCGTCCCAATTCTTTCCCATTTACGTAAAGGAAAGAACACATATTGTTAAAATAAAGGGAACACACTATTTAAAACAGCAGTAGTGTCTATTTTAATATAATTTTTTTATTATTTTTGAATTTTAAATTTTTACCTTTTTTGTATTAAAATATAAACAATAATCAGATGCCTTTCAGGACACTAGCAACAACACTAAATTTTAACGGTGCAAAAAATTCAATTACTATTGCCTTTAATAAGGACGACTTTTTAGAAAAACACTTCATCCTTAAAATATGCAAAAATTTTTTATTAAAAAAATAAAGTTTTTTTTTTTGAAAAACGAAAACACCATTAATTTTAGATTCTGGATTTTATATGATCTCTAAAGATTGGAAATTTTTTACTATATAGTATACAAACAATATGTTGCAATATATTGTACCAAATTAGGTAATTTTCAACTTGGAATAGTATGTAAAACTTCAAATTTTTTTCGTTTATATATGTATTTTGTGTTTTGGCATATATTTTTAAATATTTGTACTTTTTATGTTAACGTAATTGTAAAAAGTGTATTTCTGTATGTCCTTTGTTTCTTTATGCTACAACAATTCTAGTAGCAAACCACAAAACAACCGCAACAGGCGCACTGCTTATGTTCGCTTGGTCGCTTTTTGTTATTATTATTGTTGCAGAGTTGGTTTCGATGAAAGAATATGTTGTAGACTTGTTTCTGTTAAAACTGTAAGTTTTGATACAATTTAATTTTGTTTTTTTTTTTATTACGAAACTAAATCCCATATTGTTTGTTGGTTAATGGTTTGAGTAGTAAGAACGGAAATTTGTGTACAAAAAGTGAAAATTTCTTACATTGCAAGCATTGCTGATTTAAGCCATTAAATAGTAAATAAAAAGGAACGTGTAATTTCTTAATTACGCATGAAAGATGTTTAAAGGTTAAAACAGCTAAAAACCAAGCATAACCCAATTTGAGAAAATTTGTTGAGGATTGTTAACAGACGGCGCTTAAGTGAATTTAAAGTTGAATACCCCGAAAAATTTAATACGGCTTAGTAAAGCTTTGTCGCATTTTTAAACAGAATTTTGTTTAAGGTACATACATATGTATGTCACATTGAAAGACAAATAGCTTGGTATTACCAATAAATGCATATACATTTCATATAAACATATGTTACTTTTCCTTCGCTTCCCCCATTCTTTATAATTGATCTGTGTGATCAACAGTTTAATACACGAACGAGTTAATTATGTTAGAGACATCCTAATTGGAATATCCCAAGTGTCATTTGACACTATTTTTAAAAATAAATTATTTTGAGGGTGTTGTTTTGACGGCAGAAGAATCCAATATAAGAGAACAATACAGAAACATTGTTAAAATTAAACTTTTTTGTTTCAATCCCTTATATAGTAACATGGGATTTTTTATGGGGTTTTGGCATTAAGAAATGAAATAACATAGCCCCATAAAATGTAATCGAGAAATCCCATCAACGAGGGACCACTTCTAAAAATTAAGTTGTCCCAAATTGATTTGGTAATAAATATTTTGTAGAACGTGTTGTGCGGCTAGTTGTGCTATCGTGTTTAAACCAAATTTCCTTGGTGTGTAACTTTCTAATTTTTTCAACCAAAATCTAAGCCCAGCTCCCTTTTTTTAAACTCATTTATTTCGACAAAAAAATAAGGACCGATGATGCCACCAGCGCAAAAGCTGAACCAAACCATGTTTTGTTGATGGTTCTGAATCGAAAAGACTGAAGTTGGTGCAAAAACAATCAATAAGTATCTAAATTTCTTGTTTATTAAGCGAGTGATCTAACTGAACGATATTATCCATAAACTTAAAAGTACATTTTCACAATATGGAAGCATTGCTATGGCGTTTCAGGTTTTACGATGACTTGCCAAACCTAATTTAACATCGTAATTAATATCGCCAGTTCTCATTTATTATAAAAACACTCGAAAGAAATGAATTTAGCATACTTAAATTATATATATGCATAAAACCGAACCTAATTTAATTCCTGCTTGACATAAGCATTTGGTCACCTTAACGAACAAACACTTAAATATACATATATACAGTCAAATCCCGTTGATTCGTACCCCGATAAATCGTAATTCCCGATAATTCGTAATAAACTGTCGGTCCCTTGAAAAAATCTCGTTAATTCGCAAAATTTCCATACATTTTGGTCCCCTCGCTAATTCGTAATTTTTTTTGAAAATAAATCCTTCTTTACCTCTTATAAATCGTAATTGTTTGCTAACTACCACTTATAATTCGTAATAAAAACAACAGAAACATGAAAAGAATGATTTTTTGTTTACCGCTATTTTTTTGCGTAGGTTTTTACTTTTGCTTGCGTGTGTGTTTATTTTCTTAAGATCAGTTTGTTACATCAGTGTTTTTTTTATGTTTTTTCATCGTTTTATTAAATAAATTGAAAAACCCCGTTAATTCGTTTTTATTTTATTTTAATCCCGTTAAATCGAAATCCCGCTAAATCGAAAACCCCTATAATTCGTAAGAAATGGTCGGTCCCTTGCGATTACGAATTATCGGGATTTGACTGTACTTTAATAAAACCGTATACTGTAAACATTCATATACATTTTTTTAATACAGTCAAATCCCGTTAATTCGTACCCCGATAAATCGTAATTCCCGATAATTCGTAATGAACTGTCGGTCCCTTGAAAAAATCTCGTTAATTCGCAAAATTTCCATACATTTTGGTCCCCTCGCTAATTCGTAATATTTTTTGAAAATAAAATCTTCTTTACCTCTTATAAATCGTAATTGTTTGCTAACTACCACTTATAATTCGTAATAAAACAACAGAAACATGAAAATAATGATTTTTTGTTTACCGCTATTTTTTTGCGTAGGTTTTTACTTTTGCTTGCGTGTGTGTTTTTTTTTTCTTAAGATCAGTTTGTTACATCAGTGTAAAGAAAAATGTCAAATGTCCTTAATAAAAATAGAAAATACCTTGGACAACCTCCGTGAGAAAAGTCTGAAACAAATGCAAATCACTCATTTTTTTAAAAATTAATTTTAGATTACATTATCTTATGTATTTTAAGTTAAGAAAATGAATTTGTCAGTTTTATTTTTTGTTTGCTATTGAATTTACATACATATATGTACTTATTTTAAGCTAAATAAATGAATTTGCTATTTTATTTTATATATTTATTTTATATTTTATTTTTAACAATTGTTTTTTATCGTTTTATTAAATAAATTGAAAAACCCCGTTAATTCGTATTTATTTTATTTTAATCCCGTTAAATCGAAATCCCGCTAAATCGAAAACCCCTATAATTCGTAAGAAATGGCCGGTCCCTTGCGATTACGAATTATCGGGATTTGACTGTATTTAATACATTTTTTATATTGCAAGCAATTATGTTGGAAGCTTAGACAACTCATAGCAATTCACAATAGATTCATACTATGAAATGCGTATGTAACGTAAGCGTACATACAAATAAGTTTACATCCTACATAAGTATTTATACGTATGTTAACATACAGATATACTTACGTATTTAATCGTTAATATATTGACAAACACCCATTGGGCAACTTTTATTTAAAACGGCACTCATAAGATACCAAAGGAAGTTTAAGCTCATCGAATGTGACACCATTTACCTTTTAGAAAAAGTTTTACTACTGTTATACCTATAACAATTATGAGGCAATTTAGTCACTTCCTTAAGGGCAGTAATTTTTTTTTTTTTTGCATATTTTTTATTATTGAATCTTCGCTTTAGCGAACTAACAATAAGTTTTCAAATCTTAAGACTAAGTAAGGGCAGTAATTTAAAAAGACTTTATTTATATAATTATTATTTCTTGACAAGAAAACAAAAATTAAAAAATAATTACTATTTTTTGTAAAAAAAATTTAAAATCACACATTTAGAAGCACATGGTTTTCGAAAAATCTAGATTAATATCATTAATATGATTTACTTACGTGACCTTCTGATGTTTCTTTGTGCATGTATTTTTTTTGAAAATTCGAAAATAATTATAGTTTCCTGTGTTAAATTATTAAAGTTTAGATAGTCTATATATTAGAAATAATATGATGAGTTTTTGTAAAATGTATACTATCAACAAAAAGAGGAAAAGAAGTGACTTATTAGATACTTCTATCCAAAAATTAACTTCCAATTTTGTGTGCGTACTTACATGCGTAAAACCATAAAAAAATATTTTGCTTATATCATTTTATGATATGGTGGGTGTATAATAATATTTACTGAAATGCAGACTGCGGGGGACAAAAAATATGTGTAAAGAACCCTCATGTTGCATTGTTGTATAAAATGAAAAATATTTAGTTCATCTCTAATGAATGTGCTGTTTAATAGTTTAAAATTTATTTCGGTTAATTCAAATATCAATAATATATGAGTTAAAAAATGTCATCTCTAAATTTAATCGATTGTGTTTTAGTCCTCCTTTTGGATATTTTACGACGATAAGTATATAAAGGTACATAAAAATAATAACCCAATCTCAAATCATATAAAAAAATAATTTGTTTGTGCAAAGCGTATAACATTTTTTTTAATACTTTTCCCTTTATTTAACCGTTCTAAAAAAATTAATATCAACTTAAATTTTTTTTAAACTATATTTAAGCAATGAAATTGGTTAAACCAGGTATAACATTACTGCTTAGAAACCAAAACAATGGCCGCAATATTTCAGAATCAAAAAACTTAATATAAGTCATAAAAACACAAACCAAAATATTTTAAGACAACACTCTTATTTCTTTTTTCTACAAAATTGGCATTTCTTTGGCATTACAAGTTTTGCATGTTAACACAATTACAGCAGTTTGTGTAACAAGTAGACAATCTAGTAAAAAAATGCAGGTATCGTCGTCACATTTGACTTATTTAGATACGTTAATTAATAAAATGAATGGAAAAATAATTCAAACATAAATAATGGAACATTTAATGAAAAACAATTAAACGGATGTCATTTGTACACGCAGTAAAGATATAAGAGCTAATAAAGCAGCTAAGTTAAATAATGTATGGAAGTTATGCTCAATAGTAATGGATTCAGCTAGTCAGTTTGTCTGTTATTTTATCCTTAAAGAAAAATAAAAAACCTGCACAGATTTCAATAAGGAAATTTGTAGTTTTAAATAAATTTTTATTGATTTTCAGCCTGTAAACAATTTAGTAGTATCAAATAAAAAATTCATTTAAAATGCAACAAAATTAATTATCAACTCTAATTGAATTATAAAAAATAAAAATTTTTTTAATATATTTTATTATATTTATAAATACATATATATATATATTTAATTTAATTTTTTATTACATATAAATTTATGGTAATTAAAAACTTATTTAATTTCATTTACAAACAAATAAAATTTAATTTAGTTTACTACCAGTAAACAGCGACTCGATCCTGGGACCTTATGGTTACAAGACATACACTCTATCCACTCAGCTAACGAAGCATTCATATTTCTGAAGTGTCAATATTCCTTTTATTTACATACCTCCATATTACCAAGTTCACCTCAAGTCAAATGAATACAAAACAACATACTTCAAAAGCAGAACAAAAAAGATAAAACAAAACAGAAAAAAATTAATAAAAAAAGTACAAAAAAAATTAGAATAAAAAAAAAAAAGAAAAGAACTTAAAAAAATGTTTCACCCAGTGAAGCATAAGCCCGGCACTTTGTGATTGCCAGATTCTAACCACTAGACTGCGTTTATGTTTGTTTTTTTTTAATTTTTATTTTTGTATCCTCAACATAAAGTGTGTTGCTACTTGCAAAACGAGGGTACTAAATTGTTCAACTACAAAAAGTCTATGCAAAATTATTACTTTTTTAAACATTTTGTAAACTATTATCACAGTTATTGTTAAATCTTAATAAGAACCTATATATTTTATTGAGACAATCAAATTATTAATTAAAAACCGTTTTGGCTTTTAAATAAGTTCGTTAATTAAAAAAAAAAATAAGAAAACAGCTTTTTCTTTGTATGTATAATAAATTAATTTTCCTAGAGTGAATGATGTACACTTATCATAACATCTTAACTTAGGGTACTAAATTTAACTGAACAAAACACAAATTTTTCTTCCTTTATTTCTAGTCTAAGTAGTAAAGTTGTTTTCTTGTTCAAACTTTAAGTTCCGGAGATAAACTAAATGGTGTTAGTTAAGATAGATGATATAATAATAACACGCAGTCCACCCTGTCAACGTTTTATTTTAGATGCTGTCGTGGCTAAACCTGGAGTAGGCATATAACGATATAAGGTGTTGTTTTTTGGTCTAAGAAAAATATACACAAATATGATTTACGGAAAGGGTTGTTACCAGAAGCTTGATATAAAATTGTTGTCTCTTTTAACGTTTAAAACTTAATTCAGTTAAAATGTAATTGTGCAATTTGGTATTAAAATTAAAACTGAATCTGTGAAAAACTTGTTATCACTTACAACCCTGTGTTGATGAAAATATTCGAAAAATAAGTAAGAACGATATATTTAGCAGTGCAGAATTTTACGTTACCTCCCCCTTATTATTTTTTTTCAAACATTTTAGGCTTAATTGTACAGTTTTAAGTCAATGGATTTTATCGGTCCAAAAATATAGCGTATTAAAAATTGTTTATTTTTATAGCTGCTTTAGTTCGTTCTGCTTCTATCCAACTAGTTTTTTCTCCCATATGCAGATATTATTATAAAGTTAATTTTTGTAGAAATTTAAGGTCGGTAGTTTCCGAGATAAAGCGCATCATAGGTTTAAAAAAGAACTGTCTATTTGTACGAGGGGCTTCTGCTCGTTCTGCTCCTATCCAATTAATTTTCTTACTAATATGTTGGTGTATTGTTGTACGGTTACCTTTTATATTTCAGGATTTGGCAACACTAGTGTTTCAATCTGACAGCTCTATCGAAAAGTTTGACATTTTCTAAGTTATACGTACTCAGAACGTTTTGACATACGAGCGCTATTTGTATTGTTTACAGTAACTTAAAAGATTCAACTCGACCCAAAAATGAAATTTAAGCGTGGACGTTTTCGTGCGATTATTTTTTACAACTTTTGAGGTGGATTAACTCGGCAACAGTGCATGGATGAACTAAGTTCTGTTTTTGGCAATGAAGCTTAATCAAGGACCAGTGTTAGTTGATGGTATGGTGAATTCAATCGTCCTGCAAAATCAGTTGTTGTTCCGAAAACCATTGATGATGTGCATGAACTGATATTGGAAGATCATCACGTGACCTATCGTGAGATTGGGACAGCCTTAGACATTAGTGGGACCAGCATGCATTCAATATTGCTTTTACATTTGACTGTCAAAACAAGTTTTTCGCGTTGGATCCCACACAATTTGTCAATCGCTCAAAAAAAGGCTCGTGTCGATAAGTCGAAAGAAATGCTCAGAAAATAAGATCGCGGTGCTTCGAAGCACGTCCATGATATTGTGACAGGTGATGAACTGCGGATTTACGCGTATGAGCCCGAAAATAAACAGCAGTGGACTGTATCGGTGTTTCAAGATAAGTCAAATCCAACAAAAGTTGTTCGAGACCGAAGCACTTCTAAGCAAATGATCGCCAGTTTTTTCGGAACAACTAAACGTGTCGCAACCGTATCACTTGAACAATGCAGAACAGTCTACTCTGAGTGGTACACAACCATCTTTTCGCCAGTTGTCTTCCATGAAACCAGGGAAACCAACCCCGAAAATGGATTACTCTTCAACACTACAATGCGAGCTCTCACACATCGGCTCAAACAACTGCATTTTTAAGCAGCCAAAACATTGATTTGATGAGTTATCCGCCGTATACTCCTGACTTGGCATCGAAAAAAACAACCAGAGGTCAACGTTTTTCGACACCTAAAGAAGCGTTTGCAGTATTCAAAATGCATGTTTTGGAGATCCCTCAATCAGAGTGGCAAAAGTGCTTCGACAATTGGTTTGAACGCATGCAAAAGTGTATAGATCTTCATGGGGAATATTTTGAAAAACAATAAAGAGATTTTCGATGATTAATGTTTGTTTTTCTTCCCTAATCCCGAAATATAAATTGCAACCCTAGTATAATAACTTTTTGTGATATAGCGTATTAAAAATTGCTTAAAAATAATTACCCAGCTTTTTATTTCTAACATGTAGGAAGTCGATGTTAAGCTTTTTAGATATAGCGTATCAAACCTTTCTTCGAAATGACACATTTTTATAGGGGCTACCGCTCTCCTTGCTGTTATGAAATTAAGTTTTCTTCAAAACGAACGTATTTTGCTGGGACTACTTTGTAGCTGGTTAGGAGTCGATAGCTGTTATAGTTTCGCAGGTTAAACACGTGATCAATTTAACAAAATTTATGCAATTGTTGAGGAGAAACCATTTCCCCCATTCTCTAAAAGAAAGTTTCCGCCAATTTAGTGCGCCGCTCTCTAAGTATATGTGCTAAACTGTGTGGCAATAGTGGCCATATTCCAAGAGACATTAAGGGATATATATATGCATGGATTTTGTCTTAACAAATGGATTATTTGAAGTTTTTACTTATATTACGGTTGGTAGTCAACCGTTTATTTCAGGGAAATATTTGATAATTCGACTTTAAACCTGGTCCGTTGTTCTTTACCTGACTCCGGAAACAAGATTTCAATATACACAGAGATGGGCATACGGGCATGGTTTTATTGGCTTCCATATTTATAAGGATCCAGAATGTATATATTTATGGGAATATTGTAGAAAATACAAACGGATTGGCAAACTGATACATACTCTTATTACTATATGAAGAGTAAAATTAAAGCTGATCAGAAGCAGATGTCAAAAAAATGCTTAAAATGGACTCAGTTGTGTAAAGTTTAAAACGTAGTTGGTGACTCCATTATCTGGATATTTTTTAAAATGGCAAACGCAAATAGGTTGACGCAACAAGAGTCTGTCTCATGGAACAGCCTGAAAATGACAGACTTTATAATGCTGCCTTGTCGGTTTTTACATTACATACAAAGAGTGACTCACCTAAGTAAATCTATTTATACAGGGTATACCCCTTTGTTTGTTTATAGTTTTTAATTAGATGATAAATATTTTATTTAATGTTGGCAATGACGAATTAAATACAATATGAGATAAATTTCCGCTTCTGTTAGCCTCAAAAATGCATGCCCTTTTGAACACATTTTTCACTACTTTTCATTGATTTCATCACGAATATTTGGTTTTTTGCCTAAAACTTGCTTTTCAGATATCCCCACAAAAACAACTCCCGAGCAGTCAAATCAAGTGGCTATGAAGGACAATCAACATAACCATTTCTTGAAATAACTTTTTGTGGAAAGAGTAATTTCATTGTAATCCTAGCTGTATGCGGTGTGGCACCATAATGTTGATACCACATGCTAACTAAACCCGAAACGTGCAGTGGCGTTAAAAAGTTTTCAATCACATCATGATATCGCTCCCCATTGACAGTTACCGTTACGCCGTTTTCGGTTTAAAAAAAGTAAGGTTCAATGATTCGTCCTGATCAAATTACACACCAGACTGTCACTTTTAATGGGCGCACAGGTGGGCAATTTTAGGGTTTCCCATTGCCCAGTGCCTACTTTTCTGTTTATTCACATCATTCATTCAAATCAAAATGTGCCTCGTCCCTCATAATGATTTTTTAATGAAAATCGATGATTGGTTTTGATAAGATGCTTAAACGATTAAAACACGTTGGTTTACCGAATTTTTTTTTTCATTATAAATTTGCCGCGTCTCTACTTCACGACTGGCAAATATGAACTGTCGGGACTAATGTTTTCCAAAATGGCGGCAAAACAAAGTTGTATGCCTTACCGGCGGATACCCTGTACTATTAAATGATGAAGTATTTCAATAAATTAATTTATGCACAAAGTTTAAAATTTGTATTTTAATTTATATGAAATACAAAATCCTCTTTAATTATTCTTACATTCATACTTAATGAACTTTATAGGTATAATTATAAAAATTGTTTGTTGTACGCATTTACATCATAATTGTGACATTTTAATAAACTTCTAATCCCTGAATATTTTTTAGACTTAAAAAATGTTGTCAGCCAGTTACTAGTGGTTATTAAATAAAATGTTTTGCTTGCACTTTGTTACATTATTCTTTTTATCTCTGCGCTAATTTATTCTTCTTGTAAAAAAGAAGGAAAAACTTGAAATTTTCTTTATCTCTGCTTCTTACTTTAGTTTTTCCTTACTCAATTAATTTGCATAAGAAGAAAATTTGTTAGTGCCAGAATTTAATCGCGCCGTAAAAGATACATAATGGATGAGTTTGCTACCAAAAAAAGAAAAGTAAAAATTATGTATGAGATCATAATGTAAACAAATAAACAAAATGTAAACACATAAACAAACAAGCATACACTTAAATATATTTACTTTTTTCTTTTTACTTGTCATGGAATGTATAGTGGTGAGAAAAAAACAATGACAAAAATTTCTAGAAAAACAAAAGCTTAAGAAAGTTTCAAAACGAACTATTACGAAACTAAGAAAGTTTTCGTTTTTTTGTATCACATTTAAACGAAGAAGGGATGCCATTGTGGGTTTAATTTTACGATATCTTTAAGAAATCTAACGGAAAGGACATTTTTATTTGGGCTGCATTCAAATACAACACTGTCCTAAGATAGAGAACAATTCAAGCTATCTATAGCTTAAAATACTTATCCCAGGAGGGATATTGTTTGCGGGCTTTATTTAAAAGGGGACCGAAAACGTTTCTATTCAGTAAACTAGTTGATGGCATAGAGTAATATTCGAGTCATCTATTGCCCAAAGTGCTTATTCCGAGAAAACATTTGCATTGGGGATATATCAAACCGTTAACATATTGTCACTACAAGCAATAGCCTTCGAGAGAACTTATCTGTGCGAAATTTTATCAAAATATTTTCAAAATTGCTACCTGTGCTTGGATTACAAGAATACATGAACAGTCAGCCGGACGGACAGATTGCCATGCTTAAATCAGCTTAGGAAGTGATTCTGGGTCGTTCGGTATGCTTGAAGGTGGGTGTAACAAACATTTGCACAAACCCAAAATACCCCTACCAGGTATGTGGTGTGGGCATAACAATATTGGCAGTGCTTGCGCTAAGGTAAACGCTCTTCTATACATTTCACAAATCGATTTTATTAATACTGTGCATTTACCAACCTAGTTACCTTAATAATTACTAAAATATTTGGCCGGTGTTTTGTACTTTTTCATATTCATTGCTCTATCGAATACTTTTCTCAATTTTAAGTACGCATAATCGCTAAAGCGTACATTACAAATAAAAAACACAAATAAAAAACTACACATATAAGTTGTATAAACATTATCCTAGTAGGAAAAAATATGGTTACACTGAAAAAAAATATTTTTTTAATCAAGCACATACAAGGTTTTGATTACTGAAATGATTAAGGAAAATGTTAACTTTAAAAAATTTAATTACTTAAATGAATTCACAAGTTTATAATTTTTATTAAAAAAAACTTAACAAGCATAAGTCTAGGTTCAATAAAATAGAAAGAAACAAACAAAAGAACAGAAGGTAAAACAACAAGAATATTGTCACAAAAATATTGGCTCCATCTGATTGAATACTCATTGTAAGTTCGCCAAAGCATCGTTGTTGGCATTTATTTTCAAATACAATTAAGACATTCATTAGTACAATTAACTTTTTTAATTAAAACAGTTGAATTTTTTAAATAAGGCATTGATACTTTTTTCTGTGTTTGTTCTTCTATACAGGTAGTTGATTATTTCAAATTTTTGCTAATATCTCCGTGCATAATTAGCTGAACTTGCTAATTTTAAATATGAATCATTCTAGCGATATTTTTTTAAATTTGACACCAAAACGCAGTCAGTGGAGATTAACTTGAGTCCATAAAATCGATTTTAACCGACTAGCAGATGGATAGATTATCCAAAAACAAATTTTAATGCTTTATAGGGTCACATATAAATATTTTATAAATTAAAAATGAAAAAAGCTATGCCATAGTTTCGCTGCCAATATGTTAAACTATAATAAACGATTCTGAAAAGGCTTATAATTTAAAATTTAAAAACTTAGCAGTAAGTTAAAAACGTGTTACTACAGATTTCGAGATGTATAAATCGTTCAGATAGTTTTTGTTTTTAAGCAAGAATTCAACAAAGTTCTACCGCCGGTTGGCAAGTCAGAGTCAAATAACTCTTTTCTTAAGCATATGTAGATCAATTAAATAATAATAAAATGGCAAATCGCTTAGATAGTTTAGTGTTTTCATACATGAAGTGCTTTCGACTTGTCTTGTCTTGTAAAGGACAGCTTGGTAGCAATATAAAATTATATTTAAAAAAAATCTGTGTAATCAGTTATGTTTTTTTTAGATCAGCACAACTTGGAAGACTAATTTTTATTTCGTTCTACAACTTAACACCATATCTTATTTTTTAGCTTAAAAAATTTAAGTTAAGCTGCAAAAGTAAAAATTAAAAAATATTTAAAATTTTAAACTCTACCATTTTCTCGGCCAAGAAAAAATTTTTGAAAAGAAAATGTGCAAAATACAATGAAAAAGGTTTTTATATAAAAGCATTGACAACTCGATCGATCGAGTAGAATTTTGATTCGAGTCGAATGCCGCAATTTGCCCCCAGAATTTTCTACCGATACTAGTCGAGTAGAATACATTTTTGAAAGCAGCTAGAGAATTTCATCATTAGTACCCTTTGAAGGGTAGAAGTGTCTTTTGGCTGTAAACATCATCTACATACATGTTACATGTTAATCAGGTAGAAAAACGGAATATTTTTTCCATTCTGTTTTTTTTTTTTTGTAAGTTAGGACGAATTTTACTTTTCCATATACACTATGCCTTTTTGTATTAAAGTCTCCCTGGCAACACTTGCTTAACAGTTCAGCATCATCCATCTATCAGATGGAATTAAACGTTTTTTTATTATTAAATATTATATTTACAATAGGAGGGTGAATCTTTTTATTTACTTTATTTGCTAATTTTTTTTGCCGCTAATTTTATTTTTCGTTGAACTAATTGTTTTAAGACAAATTTTTCCTTTATTTCCAGCTTAAGTTTATCTTAAAAATAAATTTTATAATAAAAATATTTTTTAATTGAGTAAAAAAAGTTTGTAGATTTCAAGCTTTGCCGTACGGCTACTAATATTTTAAAGAAATTTTGGTAGAAATACTATTTTATAGTGGCACCGTTAAAATTTATTCCTAAGTACTTAAGAATAAAAACTGAACATAATTTGCAAACAAACCTTTTAAGTTGTAAAAGTTTTTTCTTTATTTTTCTCCTTTAACAAGACTTGAACTAGTTTATTTTATTTAATTTCTTATTTTATTAAGAGTTTTCATAGTCAAGTTAAGCTGCAATTAGAATTTCTTTAGCGAGACAACTTTTTAAATCACATAATTGTGTGAAATGCAGCCTTAAAACGTAAATGTTTTTATTTTTTTTTATTTAATTTGTTTGTTAACTTTGTTTAAATGACACAGCTTGCGAAGAAAAATCCTTTAATAAAAAAATCTAGTTAATGTTTCTTTTACACACTCTTTCACTTTTAAATAAAAGTTAAAAGAAGTTAGTAAGTTTAGCTTCGTATTATTATACCCTACACCACACAAATTCTTTGAGTATATACTTATGACCATATCTATGATAATTAAAGTGAGTTTATTAAGGGCTTATTTGAAAAATGTCTATTGAACAATTGACAAATAAGACCTTAAAACCCCTGTTCAAAGAGTACTGATGATAAAAATTCGTAGCTGTTTTCTGGAAATGAGATGGGTATTTTTGTCCAATGTGTTATCTATATACATATTAGAAAAAGCGCTATCATGTCTTTGTAATTTATGAGGTAAAACCTGATTTCTAGGTGTTGGATTTATATGGGACCAATGGTAAACTATCATCTGCGATTCTATTATATATTTGATGGCATTAGATAATAAATTGACACAAAGTTTTGAGGAGATGGAATAATATTTGGGAAAATTATAGCCAAAAATTCTGATTCCGAGAGTACAATTGTATTTATGTATAAGGGCTTTGATAACGGTGCGATTATACTTACATATATTCGGTACAATAGTGGATAATAGAAAATCTAAAACCTGTATAAAACTTTGTAGAGAAAGAGTGCTTGATATTCCAAAGAGTTATATCCCAAAGTGCTTATTCTAAGCGAGCATTTATATTGGGGTGCCTTGTGAAAAAATGGGCCGATTATCACTACTTTTTAAAAAACTTATATGTGCCAAATTTTATCAAAATATGGATGGACGGGCATGTTTTAATTGAATCTAAAAGTGATCCTAAGTCGATGGATATAATTGAAGATGGGCCCTAGACGATTTTTTTAGAGCGTTACAAATATCTTTACAAACGCACAATATCCCTAACATGTGTATAATGTGGATATAACAAACATTTACACCAACGCCACACCACTTAGGCACTCTTTTATTCAGTTTTGCGGAAATGGTAATTTTATGATTGTGGGGATATCTTCTAAAAGTGTGGTTTTACATTTTTCAAATATTTAATTTTGTACACATATATGCAAAAAAATACTTGAATGTTTTTAATTTTTATTATTTAATAAAATCTTTTACGTGAAACAAATATATACAGCGAAGAAGAGGACTATTGTCTTTATATTTTAAACAGATATTTGAAAGGAAATATAGTCCATGAATACAATGGAAATTTAAAAAGTTGACAAAAACAAATTTAACTGTTTAGTTAAAAACTTAGATTTTTAAAAAACTTGGTCAAATACAATCAAAATGGGGTACTTTACTTGACTGTCCGACGTTTCTTTGTGCCTGCTTCTCTTAAAATTCGAAATTAATTATTATTTGCGATCCCTGGCTCTGATTTAGCAAATATGCTTTGTTGGAGTCCATAGAGAAAGGGAATAAATTTTGTTGTTTTTAGGTCTACTTACAGGTAATTTTGGGGTTTCCTAAGATTTCTAAATTAAGGTTAAGTGCAATTATATGTTTCCTGGTTCGAGCCTTCGTTGGGACTCGTAATGTACACTAAAATTAGTTGTGTTTGTAAATTCGCAAATTAAACATAATATAAAATAAAATTCAATAAACATAAAAGAACTAAAGTAAACAAAAATAAATAAAACACATACAAAATTAAATAAAAAATAAAATTAAATGTAGATAAAAATTATATTACTCCAAAATATTTAAATTTATTTGTATTTTACGTTCGACTTGTTTATGTTTTCATAAAATTGATTTGTTAAAAAATATTTTTTAAACTAACAGATAAATTTGCTAATAATACAACATCTTTAATTAATTTTTTTTTTCATGGATTATAAATTTCGTGTTTGTTTTTACCAGATTCCATGTAGGCTCATTTTTAATTAAAATTTTAATTGAATATGCAACTAAATTAAATGTATTTACAATTAATTTTCTTTTGTAAAGGTCATGCGTCGACTTAAGTTGCTTTTCAGAAAAACACATAAATTATTAGAAAAACGCTAAAACCTTTGATACACTGAACTCCCTAAAGCTTGAGATCTTAATATGTGTCTATAAAGTGTGCTCAAAAATGGCTAAGGTCGACGTAAAATATTATTATTATTAAAATAAGAAACCTTAGCCTAAGTTAGCGAGAGTGCCAAAAGTGGTCTTGTAGCTTTTTGTCGTCTGTGTGTTTAAATCATGATTTTAAATCGCAACCTTAATTGTAATTAAATAATAATTTTAGCAAATACACAGCTACTTACGTAATTAAGAATAAACTTTAGTTGGCTCATACATACATACATGCATAAATATAAAAATGTAATTTTCTTAGGGTTGTTAATTATAGTTGCCGTCGTTGTTGTCGCCGTAATTTTCTTTGCACAATTGCTGCAATTAAGTTTTAAGAAAAGATCCTTCAACCAATTGTTTTTTCCAATTGCCTGAGGTTTCATAAATGTTTTCTAGAAACGTACACAGCCTAACATATGCAAATACATATACAATTACATATATGCACAAATCCAACAGTACGTGTTTCTTTATATGAAAAGCCTTTACGTAAATATCTTGTATTTGAAGAAGATAAATGCATACAAGAGCAGTTGTTTTGTAAAACACCAACAAGCGTTTAAAACTTATACTGCAGCACTTGATTTTATACTAAACAAATGAAACATTTCCTTTTGCGTGCTTTGCTTAAATAAATACATAATTCGAAAACAAGTAAGAACGCTATATTCGGCTGTGTCAAATGTTATATACCCTAACATTGGCATTTCGAAACCTCGATTTTTTTTTTGCTTTTAATCATTTTTAAAAATTTTAATTCAAAAAGAATTAAAAAAAATTAAACTTTGTGTAGCCACCCTGTTAGGGGCTGGATATAGTGTGTAGATATGTTCTCAAAATATGTTTATGGAGAAAAATTTTTTGGCGTAGGGGCAGCTCTGAGGCAGTTGTAGAGGTTTTTATGTACAAGTTGAAGAGAAATGATCTGAGGTAGTAGTAGTTCCTGGCTTATATATCGGTCAGATACTAGGCGGTTTTACTGCACACAAATTTTTTTGCAGACATTTCTGAGAGTTTGTATCAGCTACGGGTCTTTGCGATACGGGGGGCTTAAAAAGTCGATTTCAAACATAACATGGACAGACGGACAGGCAGACAGATGGAAATCGCTAAATCGACTTTCCTTTCTATAAGGGCCAAAAATATATATACTTTATGGGGTCGCAAATGGATATTCAAGAAATTACAAACAGAATGACAAACTTATATTTACTCTTATCACTGATGTGAAGGGTACAAAAGGGTATGTTATTATACAAATACCGATGTTGACATGAGTAATGCGGGTTGGTGAAATAAAATATACTTTTCGTCATCTTTAAAACATTATCTTACACAAGAACAAAATCTAGTAATAAGTTGAGATAGAGCATCAATACTTATACCTCGCCTATTACCATTAGTAGTAATATGAATAAAGTACAAAACTGAATTTTTTCTAAATTTGTTTGATTAGCAATTAAAAACTACAAAAAAGATCCAAAAACATTGACTGATGTTGATAAATCAGAAATGTAATCAAAGATGCGCTTGTACACACACTAAAAAGTACGGATCTTTTAACTTTTAGCCACATTTGAGCCAAAAAATTATTGATTTAATTTCAAAACCATACTAAGTAAAAGCTAAAAATTGATTTAAGCATAAACCGGATTAATCCAAGGCGTAAAACTTATTTTTTTTTGAACTACGGGGCTTATTTAAAAAAGGTTTTATATTTTATTTTTATCTTAAATATATTTAATATTTATTACATGAAAAATATCTTTTGTATTTGCCGTAGATGAGATTAAAACTGAGGCTCTCTGAACTGCGATACCAGTGCGCTACCGAGACATATTGTTTTTATACCCTTCACATAAGTGATAAGGGTATATATAAGTTTGTCATTCCGTTTGTAATTCCTTTATTATCCATTTGGGACCCCATAAAGTATATATATTCTGGATCCTTATAGATAGGGAAACCGATTTAGCGATGTCCGTCTGTCCGTCTGTCCGTCTGACCGTCTGTCCGTGTTATGGTTGAAATCAACTTTCTGAAGCCCCCCGATATCGCATAGACCCGAATGTGGTATCAAACTGTCACAGATAGTCGCGAGAAAATCGGTATTGAAATTCAGCAAAATCGCCCGATAAATAACCGAGATATAAGCAAAAAACCACGACTACCTCGGTCTACAACAACAACAAAGAACATACTTTTAGATGTAATAATAAAAAAACAACAAAAAAACAACAAAAGAAGAAAAAAACAGAATCAGTCATGTCTATATTATTGAAACACACCCAAAACAAAAATTTTATTAGTATTAGTGTTCATACATTTAACAGCGTTGCCATACAAAGCTTAATTTAAACATTTTTAAAATCGCTCCTACGGCTTCCAGGGTTCTCCTACAAAGGTAAAATGTAAGACCGACCCAAATTATTTTTTCCCTCCAAACATTTTTGTGGAACTAACTTACTCTCTATCTCCAGCTCCTGACATGGTTGCCATACAAAATTTTAAAAAATAAGGTAAAAACCGCTACAACTTCCCCGGAGTCGCCCGTAGAGGAAAAAAATGTATCACAGACCCCCATTAGTTTTCCCTCCCAAACATATTTCTAGAATATACTTAACCTCTATTTCCATTCCCTAAGGGGGTTGCCATACAAAATTTAGAAAAATGATATGAAAATGCCCACAACTTCTTTAGAATTGGCCTTAGAGCAATAAAGTGTACGACCGACCCCTATTAGTTTCTTCTCCCAAACATATTCCTAGAACATACTTACCACCTATCTCCACGCCCTAAGGGGGTTGCCATACAAAATTTACAAAAATGATGTAAAAATGCCCACAACTTCTTCAGAGTTGGCCTTAGAGCAATAAAGTGTACGACCGACCCCTATTAGTTTCTTCTCCCAAACATATTCCTAGAACATACTTACCACCTATCCCCACGCCTTAATGGAGTTGCCATACAAAATTTACAAAAATGATAAAATGCCCACAACTTCTTCAGAGTTGGCCTTAGAGCAATAAAGTGTACGATCGACCCCCATTACTTTACCCTCCCAAACATATTCCTAGAACATACTTACCCCCTATATCCACGCCCTAAAGGGGTTGCCATAAAAAATTTACAAAAAGGATATGAAAATCCCCACAACTCCTTCAAAATTGGCCTTAGAGTAATAAAGTGTACGACCGATCCCTATTAGTTTCTTCTCCCAAACATATTCCTAGAACATACTTACCACCTATCTCCATGCCCTAATGGGGTTGCCATACAAAATTTACAAAAATGATAAAATGCCCACAACTTCTTCAGACTTGGCCTTAGAGCAATAAAGTGTACGACCGACCCCCATTAGTTTGCCCTCCCAAACATATTCCTAGAACATACTTACCACCTATCTCCACGCCCTAAGGGGGTTGCCATACAAAATTTACAAAAATTATGTAAAAATGCCCACAACTACTTCAGAGTTGGCCTTAGAGCAATAAAGTGTACGACCGACCCTCATTATTTTGCCCTCCCAAACATATTCCTAGAACATACTTACCACCTATCTCTACGCCCTAAGGGGGTTGCCATACAAAATTTACAAAAAGGATATGAAAATGCCCACAACTCCTTCAGAGTTGGCCTTAGAGCAATAAAGTGTACGACCGACCCCCATTAGTTTGCCCTCCCAAACATATCCCCAGAACATACTTACCCCCTATCTCCATGCCCTAAGGGGGTTGCCATACAAAATTTACAAAAATGATGTAAAAATGCCCACAACTTCTTCAGAGTTGGCCTTAGAGCAATAAAGTGTAGGACCGACCCCTATTAGTTTCTTCTCCCAAACATATTCCTAGAACATACTTACCACCTATCCCAACGCCTCAATGGAGTTGCCATACAAAATTTACAAAAATGATAAAATGCCCACAACTTCTTCAGAGTTGTCCTTAGAGCAATAAAGTGTACGACCGACCCCCATTATTTTGCCCTCCCAAACATATTCCTAGAACATACTTACCCCCTATCTCCACGCCCTAATGGGGCTTCTATACAAAATTTACAAAAAGGATATGAAAATGCCCACAACTCCTTCAGAGTTGGCCTTAGAGCAATAAAGTGTACGACCGACCCCTATTAGTTTCTTCTCCCAAACATATTCCTAGAACATACTTACCACCTATCTCCACGCCCTAAGTGGGTTGCCATACAAAATTTACAAAAATTATGTAAAAATGCCCACAACTTCTTCAGAGTTGGCCTTAGAGCAATAAAGTGTACGACCGACCCCCATTAGTTTGCCCTCCCAAACATATCCCTAGAACATACTTACCCCCTATCTCCACGCCCTAAGGGGGTTGCCATACAAAATTTACAAAAATTATGTAAAAATGCCCACAACTACTTCAGAGTTGGCCTTAGAGCAATAAAGTGTACGACCGACCCCCATTATTTTGCCCTCCCAAACATATTCCTAGAACATACTTACCACCTATCTCTACGCCCTAAGGGGGTTGCCATACAAAATTTACAAAAAGGATATGAAAATGCCCACAACTCCTTCAGAGTTATCCTTAGAGCAATAAAGTGTACGACCGACCCCTATTAGTTTCTTCTCCCAAACATATTCCTAGAACATACTTACCACCTATCTCCACGCCCTAATGGAGTTGCCATACAAAATTTACAAAAATGATAAAATGCCCACAACTTCTTCAGAGTTGGCCTTAGAGCAATAAAGTGTACGACCGACCCCCATTAGTTTGCCCTCCCAAACATATCCCTAAAACATACTTTTCACCTATCTCCACGCCCTAAGGGGGTTGCCATACAAAACTTACAAAAATGATGAAAAATGCATCACAACTTCTTCAAAGTTGGCCTTAGAGCAATGAAGTGTACGACCGACCCCCATTAGTTTTCCCTCCCAAACATGTTCCTGGAATACACTTACCCCCTATCTCCTCGTTCTAACGGGGTTGCCATACAAAATTTACAAACATTATATGAAAATGCCCACAACTTCTTCAGAATTTGCCTTAGAGCAATAAAGTGTACGACTGACCCCCATTAGTTTCCCCTCCAAAACATATTCCTAGAATATACTTACCCCGTATCTCCACCCTCTAAGTGCGTTGCCATACAAAATTTGTAAAAATTAGGATGAAAACCCCTACAACTTCCCCGTCACCCGTGGAGCGTTGAAAAATGACACCGCCCCCAATTTAAAAATTAGAAATATTTCATAAGTAAAAAAAATGGTTACAAAGAAAAAAAGTTTGGGATTGCGAAAGGTCAATGTGAAGGGTATATAAGATTCGGCACAGCCGAATATAGCGCTCTTACTTGTTTAAATGTCAAAATATAAGAAAAAATAGATAAAAAAAATCAAGTTTTTTTGCCTTAATTTTTTTTAAGAATAGACTTGATTTAAATAAACCTAAGTATGGGTCGTTCTTAAAATTTTGAAGTACGATTTTGAATGAGTTTTTTCTTTCTGCTTACTAACTTTTTTAAATTATTGACCTCTTTTATATTTCACCATTTTCAGACTACAGCCTGAGTGATACATTTGGTTTTTTGAATAGCCATCACTATTTTAAGTATTTAGGCTTTGCCATTCCTAAATTGGGTGAGGCGGTTACTAGTTATTTGTTTGTTATTGTGTTCTTATACATACTTACATACATAAACATGATTGTATTACGTAAGCAGTAGCAAACAGTATTCTTGGTATAAAACTTTTCTTCACTTTACTTTGCTATTTTTATTTTAACTATTTAATTTGTCTCTTCTTTCATTGTTAAATTTATTCCAAAAAAAAAATGATATTATTTTCTTAAAGACAATCTCAATAAAATCAAAAACTGATTTGATGTTCTAAAATTGGATAATTATGTTATTCTTCCGATTATAAAGGGCCTTATTATGAATCGAAAAATGACCACAAAATTGGTTGTAGTTTAAATACATTTTAACCGTTTACCCGGGGCAACACTGACTAATTGAAAAGTTACATATGTATATGATTATATTTATTTTTGTGTATTTGTACATGTTAACATATCCGTGATTTCCTAAAGTGGATCAATATGCGTAGACGGAGAATATCGGTATCGTACGGACCACCGTTTTAGTAATTGAAGTAGAACTGCTTGAAAATCCGTTTCTTGTTCGGCCAGAGACCCACAAGGGTTGTGCATAAATATCCAACTAAGTAAGTAAGTAAGATATTTCTTAAAAAATCGGTTTTTGGTCCATGCCTCAAAAAGTATGGGCTTGTAGCAAAATATTATTCTCCGGAAACTTAAGGCCTCTGGCACCAATCAGATTAAATGTGTAATGAAATTTGCTTATGCGCATCCAACGCTTAACTCTAATTGTACAAAAACTACACAGAAAGAAAACCCGCTTTCTAAAATCAAGAGTTGTATTCTTGAATTTATCCAAAATTTTTCTTAAATATTTTAAGTACGATCCGTTCTTACATTTTCTTAAATCAAGCCTATTCGGATTGCTTCAACAATTCAAGCCGAAAAAAACTTGTTGTTTTAATGTGTTATTTTACATTTAAAAACAAAGTGCCTCGGTGGGCTAGAGGTGGCGCGCTTGTGCTGCAGTGCAGAGTTCGAATCTCAGCTTCGGTAGGTACAAAAAATTAAATTTTTAAACTATAAATTTTTAAGTATCTATAAAAGAAAATAAAAAAATACTCTTTTTAAATAAAGGTCCGTAAGTCAAAAAAATAACATTTCATTTTCGAATTAATCCCGTTTACGGCTTAAATCAATTTTTTTTTTTTTTTTTGATTAATTGTGGCTGAAATTAAGAAATTCGTACTTGAAAACCGGTATTTGGAGTAAGAAATTTTGTACTTGGTTCAAGGAAAACCGTACTCACCGTACTTTTCACACCGCTATGGCTAGAATGCAGTAAATCTATCGGTTTAGAAAATTTCCCATTTAATATTGACTTTACTTATGATATGTTGTTCTGAATTTCAATTGAAATAAATAGTTGTTAGTTTTAAAACATATAAATTTTTTACAAAAATTTCAGTCACTAAGGTCTTAACAATTGTTCAAAAGTAAAATTTAAAACAACGAAAAAAGCTCGGAGCACCACGCCAGTGAGTTTTGCTACGGCGTGTAAAACGAGATAGTTTTGGGAATGTCTAATGAGAGAAATAAACCAGTTTTGCCACAAAATGCAATTTTTAATCAGAAAAAACCTAGGAAGGAACACGAATCGATATGATAAGGAGATACTATCTGGTAAAGCGCTGGAATTTTATTTTCTTGATTTTTAAACGAACGAGCTTTGCGTTTCAGCTATAAATTTTTTATATGTCGTCTGTGCTTAACTCACATTAAAAGAATTTATAAAGGCACAAAAAATAATCATATTCCCACCCGCAATTATTTGTCTACATTTTTTTACTTAAACACATTTAAAATACAAGTAGACCAAGGCCAATATAAGATTTGGAAAGGATGCAAACCACAAAAAGTTATAGTTCTAGTCGGTCAAAACCGGTCTCATCACATCCCATGTAAAATTTGTTTTTAATTTACGTCAGCACTAACTATCATTTTACTTACAAGGCTTAGCTGGCTAAATATTAAATTATAATCTGATTTTTTCAAAACGCTTGAACCTTGAATGTTTATAAATTTAGAATAATGTAACATGGTTATTTCGAAAAAATAAAACGCAGGCTTAAAAATAATATTTGCGATTTTAAAACAGAAAGAAACTCAACCACAAAATATCTAAATACAATTAAAAAAACAATATATTCCGAGAAGTCAGACTGCATGATTTCCTATTTTTTTAAATAAATATAACCCTCAGAATAAAAAAAAAATTTAAATAAAATAATAAAAAAATTTATAAAGAAAAGAACTTATTACTCAATTAACTACTTGCAGGAAAACTACATTTACGTCATAAAATTTTTCCTGAAATTACTTTCATGATTTTTTTTGATTTTAGACAATCTGTACATAGATTATTTCTAAAAAAATCATAACAGTAAATAAATTTAAAGTCAATAAAAAAACTCATATCGTTACTTTAGTAAAGAAAGACCCAAACTTGTATGTTTTATAACCTCAAATTTTCGTTTATTTTATGTTTATATCACAAGCCTGAAAAAATCTTGTTTTGAAAAATAAAATCTAGGGCCTTTCAATATTAAGGTAACGATAAATATTTAACAGGTTAAATATTTCACAAACATGATTTTTAAAATAAATTTTATCCAAAGCAACCAAAATTTAAATTTGCTGAGTTAAACTTGTTTTAGATTTAACGAAGTTCGCAAACGAATATATTAAATTTTATTTTATTCAAATGTACACACCTCAATTACAGTGGTTAATAAAAATATAAATTATTTTGTAAATATTTGCTCTAAAAATATGTACACAAATTAAGGAACAATTTAAAACTGCTTATGTTTTTCGACCAAAAATTTCAAGTTTTTCTATCGCTGTTTATGTTTTCTTCGCGACAATCTGTTTGTGTTGCCAAATATCGTCTCCACTTTGTCCAAGTTTCGTCTAATAAAATCATATGGCCCATGACATGTTCACATGCACACACACATACATACATCCATATATATTCAATTTTATTAGTTTTTATGTTGCCTTTGGTTACGGTTGCTATTTGTTACAATAAATTTTTTATTAGAAAAAATAATTATGAACAAAGTAAGAGAAAATAGAAAACAAAACAAAACAAAAATATAAATAAATAAATAGAAAATATAGGTTATTAAAATGTATATCGATAGTTTAATGTGAAAAATGCGGAACAAAAATAGTTGATACTAAGCGAGGGAGTAAAACAAATTTATTAAATTTTGTAAAATTGTTCATGCAAAAATAATTAAAATTCAATTTTAAATTAAAAGCGGCAACAAATTTTGATTTCGATTCAAAAAAAAAAACAAACTTATAATGAATTTGACGTTTATGTTCCAGGTTCAGCAAAACTAACTATTTTGAAAAAAAATAGTTTTATGCCTTTTTCATATTAAGCTATCGATATGTATGCATGTATGTATGTACGTGTATATATAAACGCTGTACTGCTTTTTATTTTACAAGAATTGTCAACAAAGTTTTATTCATAAAATAAACATTGTAGCCTTAACAGAGACAAGTGGCTATTTTTGCCACAAACAATCTCATAAACTCATCTACAAACACAAACGCTTACATAGTACAGGGCGAGTACACAGCTCGATATTTTCATTATAGTGCCGATGATGATCTCTTATAGGAAGGGTGTGAAAAATTATTGTAAAAGTAGAAAATATTTTTCAATGGCAAAGAATAACAACTTACCCAAAATAATAAAACAATATTAATCAGATATACAGTGTTGGTAAAATAAATAGAACATGAATATATACTGCAGTAATTTCTTGATTTGGCAAAAAGTTCAAGCAGCCCAAAACTTTTACACCGCAGTGCGAAATTCGGAGCTAAAAACAAAACCGGACTGTTCGGAAACCGTGCAGTTCGGGGTGTTACTGTACATATATGTAATAATTATATAATATGTTATAGGGTTTCATTGGGGAAAAGCTAAAACCAATAATAAACCTAATCAATATATGTAAACCTTTAAGGAAATACAATTTGTTTAAAATCAAAAGTTAAAAAAAATGTACCATGAGAGACAAAGAATATACAAATTTTAACAAAAAAATTAAAATGTTTTTTACCTAGTGAATATTAATAATAAATAAATAAATGCCTTCTCGTAAATAAGTATTTAAGCGGAATAAGCAAAACCCCTTGTTACGACGTTTTTCACGGTTGATAAAAAAAAGTTTAATAGCCAATAAACAATAGAAATAAATATTTTGTGCCAGTATTTTACCCTTCACTGTATATATTTACACGTTCACATACACACATATGTGCAGAACTATACGTCGTGAATGTGTGCAAACGAAAAGTGCGAGTATTTATTGGATGCAAAAGCATGTCTATATTATTCAAATTCGTTGTAAGTTCTTGGCTAAAAAAAATTTTTAAGTATTTCATTCAGTTTGTCATGTTTTTTTATAGTTTATTTTCAGTTTTTTTTTACAGTCCTAATGGCAACATTGAAATTTTGTTTGTTTTCTAATAAATATATTTATTTTGTTTTTCTTTATTTTCAAGTTAATTTAAGTGTGCCTTTAGTATGAATTTTTATCTTCGTTGTCTTTATTAGTTTTATCAATTGTGTGTGAGTTTTTATATTTTTTTTTAAAGATTACTTTAAACTTTGAAAACTAACACTTTGGTAAAATTTTTTTTACACAATTTTGCAAAAAACGTATCGCATATATAGATTTATGTATGTCAAAGATATTCGTATGTATGTAGGTATGTAAAAATACAGTGACTATGTATGCATATGTATGTGAGTATATATGAGTTAATGTTTTTCAAACGGACTGTTATTATCTGTAATTTTTATCATATATGGGCTTTTCCAGGATGAAGAACGCGACATTCGTACGTCTTTAATATAAAAATAATAACTTATATAGAGATCTGAAAAATTTGTTTTCATTATATAAACTTTAAAGGACTTCATTAGTAAAAACATTCAAACGCAAAACATTTAGTTGTTTTTCTATAATACAAATAATAAATATGCGGATGCGCATGCAAAATAAATTGATCTGACTTCCGACTGCCCCAAAAGAATTTAAATAATCTGCAAACTGAAAAAAAAATTCTTAAAGATTTTTTTATTTTAAAAAGGATTAGAAACGCTGCTTAAAAAAAATATTGGGCTAAAATATTTTAATTCGTTTAATTTCTATTAGTTTTTGTATGGTAAGGTACGTGACACTTGTAACGTGACAAACATTTTCACCCTTTTGGATTTAATCTTACTTTAAAAATTTTTTATCTCAAATGTGCATTTAATATAAACTGTTTAATTTTTTTTATTTTATTCGCATATACATATATGTATGTTGTAGACATCTACCAAAGTTTAAGGTGAAATAAGTTTGTGTGTATTGTTATCAGGTATTAAATACACTGCTTTAGGTGTTTTTAGGTGCTTTAAATTATCAATGTTAGATATAATGTAGTTTTTTAATGAAATATTTAAATATTTAAAATCTCTTAAACTTTCATTTATGGTTATAAAATAATTTTCATTTTATTGATACAAATAAAAACTTGTGAATTTTAGCACTTGCCGATGTACGCAAATCCATCACCTAAGAAAATTTTTTTTATTCTTTTATTGACCACTACAATGCCAACAAAAGCACTTTTTACCCGTATTTGAAATATACATATGTATTATATTATGTAGTTCCTATGAGGAACAAAGGTTCACATCGTTGTTGCAAAATAATGATATAAATTGTTTTGCGAACGAATTCGACGAAAAAATTTCAAAATTTTCAAAACATCTTATAGCGAAAAATGGTTTGTTGTGTTCTTAAAGAAACTCTTGAATACTTATTTTGGCTTGTTAATAGTAATTATCCATAAGTTTTTGAGGTTATTATAAAAAGCAGAAAATATTCATGAGTTTTTTTAAGAATTTTTCTGAAACCCACTGAATGATTTGGTGTAAGAACCTATGAAATGCATATAGACAAATTTAACCTAAAACAACCCCTATAAATAGACAAAGAAAATTGGGATCAATTCCTGAAAATCTTTAGAAATTGTTGCAATAAATTTATTGTTTTAATTTTTATTATTGATTGGATTTAGTTGTTCGATTTGATGTTTTATATAGTAAAATCTTTACGTTCGGCTTTATGTCATAAATATTTTCTTTGTAAATTAAACTCAATATTGAAATTTTTTTTATTCTAAGAAAAAATGTATTTTAAAAATCCAATATTTTTAATATACATAACTTTTA
The DNA here is from genome assembly GCA_963583895.1 of Melanophora roralis. Taxonomy (NCBI): domain Eukaryota; kingdom Metazoa; phylum Arthropoda; class Insecta; order Diptera; family Rhinophoridae; genus Melanophora; species Melanophora roralis. Next base: position 69,233,715 of record OY757189.1, on the reverse strand, counting down.
AGGGCTTACACTAACCAAAATATTAACAATATTTGTTTTTTTATTAATATATTTTCATAAATTAAAAAAACTGACAAAGCAATCAAGTTATGACTCCACTGACTTAAGCCGAGGATTACTAATACCATAATCCAAAAGAATAAAAAAATAGTTTTATTTGATGTCATATCACTTTTTTCAGTAAATTGGCATTACAAAAAACTGAAAATAAGTAAAGCATCCTTTAAAATTTCAATTCAATTTTCAAACAGTTATGTATGGAAACTTTAAGTTTTTGTATTAGAGAGATATGATATTTTCAAGACTTAGACAAAATATATGAAAAACAAATGGGGTTGTCAATGGGATCCCCTGCTTGGCCAGTAATAGCTGACATTGTGATGAAGGAGCTCTTAGATACTTCCATTGAGAAAATTGACGCCGAACCAATGTAATTTATAAAATATACTGACAATTTGTTTGCAGAAATTTAAATTGACAGACAAATAGAGTTCACAATTGAGAAAGAAATGAATTATAAGCTACCGTATTTAGATTCATTTGTTTAATGGCTGCTCAGAACGTTTTTTCTATTATCCGAACTTTGAGTCGTTTTTTAGGCGCTTCAATCTTCATCGCTTCTTCAACAATTTTTGATACCAAATCTCAAAATATCTTTTTCCACTTGATCCTTACATCACAGTTTCGGGCTTCTTCTTCTTCTTCTGCGTGATCCATCACCAGGTTCGCATTCAAATGACTTCCTAGCTGAAGCATCTTCATTCATTCTTAAAACATGACGTAGCCAACGTAAATGCTGAATTTTGATATCCGTTACAATATCAATGTCGGCAAGCAGCTTATACAGCTCACGGCTTATACGACACCAGTATTCTCCGTCAACGCATATGGGTTCATATATTTTCCAAGGAATCTTCTTTTTGAAAACTTCAAGCACTGTTCATCTACTTTTGCAAGTATTTATGCTTGAGAGCCTTATATAAGCACGGATAGTATCGGAGTCTCGTTAAGAGGGATTTTTGTTTGTTGAAAGGTGGCTTTACTTTTAAACAGCTGCTTACTTAGTCCAAAGTAGCATCTATTGGCCAATCTTGTTCATCTTTTATCTCAAAACTGATGTTGTTTGTTTTGTGAATGGCGGTGCCAATGTATATAAAATCGTTGACTATTTCTAAGTTGTAGTTTTCAATTTCCCCTGTCTGCCCAAGTCTACTGGACGTTTTGTGCGCTAATAGCATCAACTTAATTTTACTCGCATTTACTGCCAGACCCACTTTTGCTGATCCTTGCTCAACTTTTTCAAAAGTGAAAGTAACTTCTCGTAGTGTTTGCCATGATGTCGACAGAACAGTGTTCTTAAATAAGACTCTGATAGAATAGTAATAAAATACATCCATTAGAACAATAATAATTAATTCTTTTCAGTTTAAATACAGTTGGTTACAAAAAAATATATTTCTTTTATAGATGAATAGTAATTTGAATAACAAATTTATTATTAATTATTTGACAGTGGTTATTACTTGTTTAATGCCTGTATTAACAAGAGAATAATGGCTCTAAAATCTGTATGAGATGATATAGTTTTAGATATACAATAAATCATATTCACAGTTAAATGGTCATAAGCTGAAGCACGTGAGCAGGACTTGGCCTCCACCAAAATTCGATAAGTTTAATTTGTGATAAATAAAGTTCAGGTTCATGACTTTCTTAGATCGATCTGTATATTGTAACGGGAAGACACAATATCTTAGAACTAATATGAGAATGAGGGCTGGTAGCTTACTAAACCTGTTATCTATGGTAAGTACCCAAACATATTTTTTTTATTTTTTTTTTTAATAATAACATAAGGTTTTAAGGAATATTTTTCCCGATTAAGACTTAAAGTTTTTGTTAAGTTTTTGCTAAGTACATCAGCTAGACCATGTTTCATCACTTATTTAGGGGCTTACCGATAGTAAATTCATAAACTGTTGATTAAAATTTAAAGATTTACAGCTCTTTAGGCTTAAATAAATAAATCGGGTCTTTTGCTGCAGAGCTAAAAAAAGTTTTCTTCTTTAACTATGTTTACTTTTGTAATAAAAAAAATTTTCAATCAGAGCTTACATAGTTTAGACCCTACAGTACTTAGACGAATATATTATATGGCAACTACTGACAGATCACCTCTTCTTTTAAACTTTTTTTTGTCTCAAGATAGCCACGCTTACACACTTTTGTGCGCAAAACTGCAATCAAAATCATTATATAGATATTTTTCTATCACTGCCAAAATAAGAAGCCAAGACATAAAAAAAGTAAACGTGGTTAAAATCGCCCAACTGCGTTTAACTGTTTTTAAACAAAATATTTTAAATGGAAGAGTTTTTAAAATTGAGTTCACTTGACTGTTGCTTTAGATTAAGTTCCGCTTTTACAAGACTACTGAGTAACAAAATATATTAATTAGCTTACACAATAGCATTTAGAGCAGCGTTCCCCAAAAAATTTTAAAAAACAGTTGTTCCGTTTTTTAAAGAAAAATGCTTTCAAATAATAAATTAATATGAAAAAAGATTTTCAGATCCTAAAAATATTCTTCTTGTTAAATGACTTAACAATGTACTTGCTCTTACTAAAAATACATACTTCGCATTATAAGTTCACAACCAAAAAAAAATTATTATTAGATTTGTCAGTATAACAACCGTCATATTTTTCCTTTTTGCTCTCAGCTATGTATATAAGTTAACATTTAATTTGATTTTACTTCTTAGCCAAATCAACGAGTGTGTTAAAAACTATAAAATATATTAAATTTAGTTAAATTTTAAAAGTATGTTTTTAACTGCATCGACATAACAGAGTTTTTTCATAAAATATGGTTTAGAGTACTAAAAGTGAATTCGCCTTAGAAGAAGTATAATCCTAAACATTAAATTGATTAACTTAGTCAAAACAAAATAAAATTAAATGAAACATAAGATTTGGAAATTTAAACCAACAAAACTGTAATAGCTGAGTGTAGCATGACGACTTTACCTGTTTTTCAAACAAAGCAACAAAATTTTGTTAAGTTTTTTGAAATTTTTAAACGTTGTCCAAAAGAAATGTTATGCCAACGTATGATTAATAAATATTGGAGTTAAAAAAATATAACGCATACGTATCAGCATTCTTGTTTAAAACTTATATTACTCATACGCAAACATTACAAAAAGGGAATTCTCAATAGAATTTTATATTCCATATTCTTTAGCTATTTTCGTCTTGAAATCAAATTTTCAGAAATATTCTTCAGCAAAATGATGTTTTAAATCCGCACAATTTATGTACTACGGACAGAGATATAAGCAAAAATTAAAAATAAACAAATTTTGGACAAAAATCATTAAATATTCCCATGTATCTCAATATATATAGCCTCTGTTGGTACAAAACTTTTATTAGTTTATATATATAGTTTTGTTGTATTTTTGTTTAATATTTTTTTTATAATTTTCAATTTATATAATTTTATTTTATTTATTTATTTTGTTGCATTTTTTTATATTTCACTATATTTAATTAATTTTTTTTTATTTATTTTAACTTAATTTTATTTTAATTTATTTTATATTATTTTATATTACTTTATATGATTTTATTTTATTTTATTTTATTATATTTTATTTTATTTTATTTTATTTTATTTTATTTTATTTTATTTTATTTTATTTTATTTTATTTTATTTTATTTTATTTTATTTTATTTTATTTTATTTTATTTTTTTATTTTTTATTATTTTTATTTATTTTAATCATTGTAATTTCTTTTATTTTACTTTACATAATTAAATTAATTTCAGTTTAATTTAATTTTATTATATTTTATATTATTTTAAAATTTTTTTATTATTACACATTTGTTTTTTTTTATTTTTTTTTCTATTATTTATTTTATTTTACTTTATTTAATTTTTTTACATACTAAATTCTTAACTAAAAAGGTATAAATTTTCAGTCAATAAAAATAATTATAATTTTTGAAATTAAAAAGTTTCTGTTCCCTTTGGAACTATTTACAAGTAATCATGTTTAATATCATAAATCATTTATAGTTTAACAGTTTTCTTGTTCTACGTTATTTTTATTACAAAATTGAAAACCATTAGACCGAGGAGGGTTAAGCCTAACATTATACTTATGTGCACCTGTTAAATAGTCATTAAAAATCTACCGTGAGTCCAGCCATAAGATCTTTTGCGAAGAAATATAGTACCAAGTACGTTTATCACTATACCTATACATAAGTATGTCAATAATCAAAGCAAATGTAGCATAGAATCTTAAAAGGGGTAAAAGAACCTTTATTCTAAGCAAAATTTTAATAACCAATTGATCACAAGCTCTTAAGCTTTCTGAGTTTTTTTTATTTGAATGGTTTTAGTAACAGAAAAAAGTTAATTTTTCAAGCTCCGCAGAAAAAGTGTTATATGGAAGATATAGCCTTTATCGATTAAGAATTAGTAAAAAACAGAAATATGGCATATGACAGCAACATTTAATGAATCATTAAATTATATCAAAATAAACATAAATATCGAGAGTGTCTTTTTTCCAGCATTCTGTGTCAAGTTTTGTTTATACAATTTAAAAAATTTATTGTCATGTGCCTTTTAAGTAAATGTTATCAATTATATTTAAATTATTATTTGAGATTTCTTGTTATTTACATGGTTTTGCATTTCAGCTAACGTAACTCTTATGACAAATTTTATAAAAACATTTTTAAAATTCGAGCTAAAACAAGATTTGATTTTTAAAATAAGAAGATGAATTAGTTTTTTTCCCAATTGATTTAATAACGAAAGCTACAAAGTGTTACTTTAAAACATAAAAGCAAATAAAGTACTTTAAACTCAAAAACTATACCAAAAAGGTGTGTTTAAAAAAACAAACTTTTTATTTCTGATTCATACATAAAGAAAAAAAAAAAACGCACATAAACACTTGGCGACTTTTTATAGTGTCGTAGTCTCTGTTGTGTGGCATGTAAATAGTAAAAAGTCTTGTTGTGGTTGAAACTATAACGAACTAAACATTGGCATGTCTAGGGCTATTTTTATTTTATAAGAACTATTCATACATATATGTATGTACCTTACATGTGTTTGTGATTTGTTAGTATATGTTAATGTATGTGAGCATTTAAACAAGTATATTGTCAGCACGACTACTGCGTGTAATTTGTAATTTTTTAATAAATATATGGGTCGCGACTAGGAAACCTTGATACCGCTTATTCGTTTTCACCAAAAAGAAAAAAAAACACTAACTAACAATAAAACCGTAGCAAGTCGAATACAGTTTCATGACTATGGACTTACTCATTTATATACACTAACACACATAACCAAAACTTTAACATACTCAAATAAAGGGAGTTGAAATAAGCTAATGTATGTATGTGTACTACATTGCATGCATATACAAAGAAATTGTGTAAGAAGGACTCGTGGCCTTAACGCAAAGAAATAACAACTAAAAAAAAATAAATAAAAAAAGCTAAAATATTAAAAACGTGCCATAGTTTATAGATTGATTTGTGGAGCGACCACTTGTATGACTGGGCGATGGTGGCGATTGTTTTACCTACAAAGCCCCACTTCAGAAACAAAAGAAACTTAAAAAAATATTTTTGGAAAAATGGTTAATTACCTTTACGGTGTGTTGCTGGTGTTCTAATGAATAATAGATACGTTAAATCTTTTTTTTTAAGGTTGATATTAAAATTTTTGTTATTTCTTATTCAGTTAGTTATGGTTAAATCATTTAGTTGTAAGTAACTTTTTACACTGAAATTACTAAGTATTTTATAGATCAATATTATTTGATTTAAATTATTATATTTATTTTTCTTTTTGTTTTAAAATCTTTTACATTTTGCTAGAAACTGAAGCCTTGGCACAAATTCTTTTTGTGAAAAAGTTTATTTTTAGCACTCAACAATTGTAAAATACTCATTCATTAAAATAATATACAAAGAAAAGATCCACCAAAATACACTTGCATTTGAAATTTTGCATTTTTTATAATTTTTTTTAAATCTTAACTTTTTTTACCTATAATGCATTAATATATTTTTTATACATATCATATATATTTTTTTTATAATAATTAGCTAAAGAAGAGTTTTTATTATATATATGTTTGCCTTATCGTCGGTTTTTTCTTTTTTTTTTTTTTTTTTGTTAAAGGAGTTCGGCCTTTTCACACTTTATATAACCAAGCAAAACTTATAAACTACTTCGACTAATTATTTTTTATAATATAAATTTTACTGCCACTCTTATTTTGTTATTTTGTTTTAATAATTAAACTTATAATTCTTTTTTTTAATTTCTTTACAATTTTTTTAGGTTTTATTGCAATTTTTCATAAATTTTCTACAATATATATAGATAGTTTCAGAGATTGACTGTATCTATTATAGAAATTAGTTGGATTTTTTTATTTTAAATAATATATGCTATGTCACCAGAGAGCATGTAATGTTAATATTTTTATTATTTTTTTATCTTTTACACAATTTAATGGTTTTCCGTTTTGAAGTGTTGTTAAATTGCAAGCCCGACCCGAACTGAAACGAAAAATTACAAGTTTTCTTTTCATGCAATGCAACACGCACTTTTGGTACTTTCCTTTTTAAATTTGCGAAAGCTTTTGAAATGCCATCAAAAATTTCCCACCAAAAAGCTTTTCGCACGTCTCGTAGCTTTAAGCTTTTTGGCTTTTTATTCAATGAAACGTTTTGTTTTGGGAAATTCTTTATTTACACATAATGTGTCTTCTCTGCCGCATTGTGTTTAAAAGCGTGTCGGATATACAAAACAAAATACTTACACATTCATAAATGAAATGTTGCCAAAGTAGCGCTTTCCATTCTTAATAAAAAGGTTGGCCAAGGATATATGATTGACTTTGAAGTTTATTTACAAGGAGACCCTACAATCAGACTCTTGTACTTAAATTTATCAATAAGATAAACTTGTTTTCAGCCTTATTAAAATCCAATTCATAAGATAAAAACCGCATCAGAATTTCAATATTGATTTTGTGGTGGGGATGTGTGGTAAGAAGCTAACAGAGTAAATTCTGTTGAAGTTTTAAAAACTTCAACTAAAGGCTAGATTGGTGGCACCCTTATATTAGCTAAGAAACAAATACAAATCGTATAATTTTTTAATATCTAATACAAAGTAAAATAAATTATTTGGCTCTTAGTTATAGACATAAGAAACATGCAGACTTGAAATCTACACAAGTTTTGCAATATAAAGCCCTTAAATATTTTTATAAGATACCGCGAATGTTTCCAACTTTAAGGTGAAACGAAACTATTGCAAGTACTGTTATTCCTAATCATAGCTTTTGTAAATTGCAACTCCTTGTTAACGTGTACAAGGTTTTAAATAATATTGGATATCATACAAGAACACTGTAGATAAACCAATATAACATTAACACAAGACCCAGATTTAATTTACGAACAGTCCGATGTCGTCTTGAAACGAGCAAGCAATACAATGGTAGTTTGCAATGTAATAATTTACCAATTTTAGTAAAAAGTTAATATTCGATTTAAGTTTTTAAAGTAGTTTTAAACAAATTGTTAATATGCTTCTTACCTGAAGCAATTTTATTTGTTGCATTTATACATTTGTTTAAAAGAAAATTGAATTTTTATTTTGTTTTAACTAATCTGTATTAAATGCAAAACCAAGTAACTATATTTTTCAAATTAACATTAAACTTACAGTAGTACCGAATAGTAAAGTGCTGGTGAGAAATCGTAGGTGATTTCAATAATGCATTACACTCGGCTGGTAGTGGAATAACTTTAATCTTCAATAAATATCGACATTCCAAGGTATTACAATTTTAATAATAAATTTAAAGTCGAACAAAATGAAATTATTATATTTTGAATAAACCTCAAAACAAATTATGGGTAGTGCTTTTAATATTCTATTACTTTTATTAATTTTCAATCGAACACAAAATTGAAAAAGGAATTTTTTTGGGCTAAATTTCTAAATTTTTAATTTAATTACCTTTGTCCGCTAGTTTTTTTATTGTCACAATTTTATTTTTAACAGCACAATTTTTTTAGTGATCTTTCTTTAAGAATATTTTATATATCTTCAAAAAATTTTTGCTTACTTTAAAGAAATTGTAGTAAGAACGTATGTATGTACAGTACACCCATTTGTGCGGATGGGTAATGTTTTCTAATGCCTGACTAATTAAACCATAACCATACAGATCAAACGCACGGAGCTAAAGACATGAAATTAAAAATAAACGTTAACCTTTTGATGTCTGCTTTTTATACAAAGGGGTTTTAAGTTCGGACACGCAATAGACATAAATTGGCCAAATAGAGCGGGTAATCTATTATCTTTTTAACTATACCCAAATGAAACAAAATTAAAAAAATTGCAAAGGAATAGATATTTTTTGTTAAAGTTTAAAGCCAAATTAGATTGCTTTCGTTTTGTAACCTCTGAAGCAATAAAAATAGAAACATAATTTAAATTGCATTTGACAAGTCTCAAAAATTTCCAAAAAAATATGAATAGATTTTTTAAAATAATGGATCCTAACGGTAGGGACAGGGTAAAAACAACATTCCGATACTGCTAAGGTCCATTCTGTAGTTTCTAAACCAATGTAAGTTTGACAAACCTCAAAAAATATAAACACTTTTTTAGTACTTTTATCAAATTTCGGAATGAGAGAGCAAAAAGCGTAAAATTGTATTTTGGTACTATTAAGATAAATTTTGTAACTTTAAGATCAATAAAGATAGAAACAAAGCTTAAACTGCGTTTTAAATTTTGGAACTTAATGGGTAGAAAAAGAAGTAAAATTACAATGTTGATACTTATAAGGTGCATTTGGTACCCCTTAAACCAACTAATATAGAAACAGAATTCAAGTTGCATTTGAGAAGGCTTCAAAACATGTGAAAAACTTTTTGGTGATTTTGGGAATTTTAGACGCTAAAGGGCAAGCAAGCCTTAAGTTATGTTGTAGTACTGTTTTAAACCAAAAAAGACAAAAACAATGTTCAAATTGCGTTTGACAGGTCCCAAAAAATATTAAAACCTTTTTAGACCTTTTTTTAAAGCTTCAAGGGGTAGAAATAGTATTCGTACTTTTAAAGTTGCTTTCTGCAACTTTTCAGCCAATAACTATATAAACATAATTCAAATTGCGTTGTAAAAATGTGAATTCTCATTTGGGAATTTTTTAAATTTTAAGAGTAAAAATTATTATTTCGTAATTTTAAGGTACTTTTTGTTACTTCGGAACCAATTAATTTAGAAACATAATTAAAATCATAATTAAAAACTTGCTCAAAACATTTTGCAACATAGTGGACACACTCGTCTGAAAATAAAGGAAACTATTGCACATTGAAACTACTGAATTAATTTATTTTATTATGAGAACTTAAATTTTAGTCTGGCACTGGGTGGACCGATATAAATTAAATAGTTTTAAGATTTGAATACTTATTGTTAGTTCGCCAAAGGCAAAGAAAATATGAAAAAAAATGTTGGATAGCTTCTAAACTATATAAATATCCCTTTAAATTTTAAGAAAAGTTTAGGTATACATTTTTAAATAGAATTTTTTTTTTTTTTGATTTTGTTGAAATTTTTTGAGAAAGTTTTTAAGGTTTTCCACAGCGTTGCAAACGTTAGTTGGTGAAAAATAATTTTTATACTAAAATAGAGATGACAAATGAACCGAAAAAAGAAAGGAAGGGGGAAACGTAAATTTATTTATTAAGAAAATGAAGGGACAATTTACCCCGCTTGACATATTAGATCAGATAGATTGGTTAAAAGTACTTTTTAAACGTTGGTTATTTTTCAGACAAAAATTTTTTTTATTATTTTTCTATTTTTTTGCATTCTTTAAGATCGGGGACTATGATCAGAAATTAACAAAGTAAAAAGGTATATTTTATATACATTTTCATCATTATTCAAGGCTATGACACAAATACGATATTAAGGGCCAGATTCCGCCAACAGAAAACAAAGTAGCCAAAAATCATTTTTTAAGTCTTGGATTAAGAAAAATGTAACGTGTACGTCTTTGATAATAAATGTTTAAGGTCTTTTTTACTTTGTAGGTTTTGAAAAATCAATGAGGTTATATTCTGAGTGTTTTTTGCTCTAAATACGAAATATCAAGTTCTTCCTGACAGCAAATCTAACGGCTTTGATGAAGTATTTCACCCCTAAATGAGTGGCATAGAACCCTGTCAAAATTAAAAGGGTTGGTTAAAAAAAGTTGTGGTTTTGAATTGCAAAGATAACTGCATTTAAGGCAGCTCAAAAAAATAAAATACATTTTAAGAAACATTAAGATAATAATACAGAAAGATGTTCGGTAACAATTGAGGGATAAAATTGAAGTATAAGTAATTCTTTGGGGCTGTAAATTCATAACAAAATAATATAGAGACATAATCTAATAATCGAGGCTTCTTTATCTTATTTTTTATGTTTTTCCGAAATAAGTCAGTTACATATGAGTGAAAATCCGTAATTATATTTTTGTAAAGAAAGATAATCGTACCTATCTACTACTACACCTCCGCTCCTGTCCTCCCGATTTTCAGCCAAAATAAAGTAAAGTTATAAGTTTTGTTTTTTATTTGACTAATTCGATGATACTAATTGAGAGTCTACGCATACAACAGAAAATACACAAGACTACAAAGCTTCAAAATTCTGTTGCAATAATTTAATAAATTAAAGTTCTGTGATACTAGCTATAACTCTGACTACCAGTTTGCTTAAATGTTTATTTATTTATTTAATTATTTTTTATTTATATCTGTGTCGTGAAGTCCAGTAAAACGATGTAAGACGAATTGTAAGTGTTGACTGTGATAGTATATTAGGATAAATAATTATATCAAATTATTATATGCCAAATTTAAAAAAAAAAAAACAGCGATAAGAACCCCTGAAGAAACTTGAAAAAAGCAAACGAAGCGTTGCGACGCGTCGGAAAAATAAAAATAAAATTGAATATATATAGTTCGTTTTTATTTATATTTGAAATCAATTGACCATATATAGCCCGTGGGAAACCCCCATGGAAACAATAAAGTAAAGTTATTTATAGTTAATTAAAAGCCTATATCTGTTCATTTCGTTTTTAACAATTATGCTTCTTACAGATGCTATCCCGTTTCAGGAGACAGTTTAACCTTCCTTAGGTTCATTGGGTATGATCGGTTCTGTCCAGGCGCGGATCTGAAAACATATTTCAACATCAGCGAAAATAAAACAAAAGTTTAAGTGGCTTTGTGGACACCTTTAAAGAGACTTTAAAGAGTATTAAAGGAAACATTAAAGTGTCAATTACTTTAAACACGCTACCTACCTTTGCGGTTTAAAGTAGTTAATTAAAATAAGTGGAAATTGTAACCGATGGATAACTTTTAATGCTTGCTGGAAACTGAACTTTAAAAGTTACTGAAAACTGATCTTTAAAAGATACTTGAAATCGCAACAAATGCAAAATAAACGTTTTGCTGTTTTAATAAATCTAAAAATTATACTTCCAAAAGCACCAGTACCAATTATATAATTTTTTTCTGTAAAAGAGACTACCCACCCTACGGCGAAGTGGACTGGTCCAAGACTATTGACGTGAACTGTTTCTTAGGGTAGGGACTGGTTCTAGTTCTTGCACTTTATATGAAAAGAACCTGTCATTTTTACATTGCGTTGCCATTGGAGGGAACAATTGGTATAAAACTAACACCTTAGAATGGGTTACAGGCCAATCCTATATAAGCAAATTTTGCATTAACTGTTTAAGAACCTGTTCAATCTTCTTCGTTTGTATTTACACGTGTGTGTGCGCATGTAAAAACACATGTATGTTTATGTGTAGGGACCAGTATTTCTATTTTTTACCATAAATCCCTTTAACCAGTTACTTGATGTGTGCCTTTTTAACCGATCACGACCAATAACTTTAGTCCAATTCATGTTTTGTACCTGTAACAGGACGAGTACGCCGACCAATTGACACCCATTTCCCGCAGGGAAATTAAGACGTTTTTTAAGTAAATTAAAAGTAGGTACAAACAGACAAAAGTATGTAAAATTTACATTAAGTACTTGAAAAGCCAACACACGATACACAATTTGCATAAAACTGTAAATAAAACACTGTAGGCCAAAAGCCTAAACTAGTAGATAAATAAAAAAACATATATTGTCTTTCGTTTGTATGGAAGGTACAACCCTCCTCTTGACTTCATTCCCCCCCCCCCCCCCCCTCCCGGCTTGAGGAAAGTTCAGGATACAAGAGATATTCCTAAAAGATAACTGATTTTAAGTTTATGGACTAAGAAGTTAAAAGAGTAGGAGATGAGATGAATTGGGCGCCAAATTCGAATACCACTGCCTGCTGAGCCTTTCTTGAATAATACACATAAATATAGTATCGAAATAGTTCTTTGTAAGATTTATTATTTTATCTATGTATTTAAGTTGCTGTTATATTTAATTAAATATTTATTATAAACTATACATATAACTGTTTGAACTATATGTTATTTGACGTAATTACGCTATTTTGGAAGTCCACGCCTATTTTTTTATTTAAAGTATATTCTAGGTTTGATAACTATTATGGATGATTAAATAACTCTCGCAAAGTTTTAAACTTAATATGCGTCAGTTTTCAATTTGAACAATAATAAATAATAATCCATTAATCTTTTCCCTCCAGCTCTCACCCCAATTATGCACATTAGCAGTAGAAACACCCATATTAATTTTAGACACTTTAGCTATAAAAGGTATTGAGATATATCCGAAAAACTTTTTTCGTTGTATGGAAGGTGCCACGCCCATATACCTGCTTCTGCCCAAGATTGATTTAATCATGCATATTAATATTCCAAACGTCAGTACGAAAATTTGGAGACTTTAGCTGTTACAGTTACTGAGATAAATATAAAAAAATATTGTTTTTTGTATGGGAGGTGCCTCTCCCATTATTAATTTTCTATTCATACTTAGCTCAACTATGTACCTCAATAATTAATTAACTTGTACTAAATTTTGGGCACTTTAGCTATAATAGTTATCGAGATATATAAAAATATCTGTTCAATTTGCGTGGGAGTCTAAATTTAGGAAAATGCTTACAGATTTTTTTAAGATTTCGAATACGTCTTTTTTGCGGATTTCATTTAAATCTATTAAGTCGAACTTGAGTTATACATATGTGTCAAACTTAAACGAAAAATTACTATCTTTTACACATTAAATTTAAAAAAAAAACTGGTTTTTTCTGTACAAAAATAAGAAGCAAAAAAATTATTTTTTTCCACAAAAAAGAAAATAAAAGTAATAAATGAAAAATTTTAAAAGCACTTCACTGTTTAAAGATTTGGCTAAACACCATTAAGACGGTGTGCTTCACTTGATTCTTCAAAGTTTCCTTATTCTTTTTTTTTCTCTAAAACTAAAAAAGCTTTGTTTTTGTTTTTTTCAATTCTTCTTTCCTGTAGAAGTCAAAATTAGATTTTAATCAAAATCGTCGAAAAGTTTTAAAAAGTTTTTAATCATTTTTATAGCTTACCATTGTCACTTGTTTTAAGAAAGATACCACATTTTCTGTTTTAATAAGACTTTTTTTATTTTACGTTTATTTACGTTATTTGCAAATAGTTGTATTTAGTTTTTTAATTCAAAATTCTAAAATTAAATTCATTAATATTTTTCGTTTTATATTGCAAACTATATAAATTTGTATTAATTCTTTAGCTACATACTTATCTATAAAACTATATTTAACAAATATTTAAAAAAAAAACATGAAATGACGTACTAAATGTTAAAGTTATAAAACAACGAAATGCAATTATTAAGATTTACAAGTTTATTTGGTTTATTGTTTGTTTATAATTGAAATTTGGAAATAAAAAGGTTTTGATATTAAATGAATTTGAAACCTATAGGCTTAACTACATAAAATAAGTGGGTTTAATTACATACAATTGAGATTTTAAATAACTAATAAAGCAAATTCTTAATCAACTAACTTTACACATGTTTATAAAATGTTAAGAGAAATACTGAAAAAATATGTTTTTAAACCTTTAACACAAAGACAATAACCAAAAATAAAAATATATTTTTTTCTTGTAATTTTTTCAATAATTTTAATAATTATCAAAATAACTATTAAATAATTCAAAATTAAATAAAATGGAATTAATGAAGCATATTAGTATGATGGAATGATAAGGAATGCTCTAAAGCTTGTTATTAAAAAAAAGGTTAATTCTTTGATAAAAATAACTTCAGCACAATAAATTTTTCATATAATTTTTATTTTTCTTTATCGAAATTTATCATCATTGCAGAAACAAAAGGTAATAGAAGAGTTTCACTACTTCTACAGGTTTTGTGCCCAATGATAAGAAAGTGATAAAGGATTTTGTAAATGTTATTTGATTTATTTTTATAATAACTAGTGTTTTTTTAAGCAATAGATGAATATAAAATGTAAAAAAATACAGTGATGAATACATTTCTAGCACAGACGAATATATGAATATGTTTCAACATCTGGTCTGATAACTTGCAATTTTGTTTCCATATGTTTGACTAACTAGTTGCATTTACTTTAAACGTTTTAAGCGGAGTTTTTGTGGTTAATGATTAATAAATAGTATTTATGCAATTTTAATTGTTATCAACTAAGTAAATGAGAGAGTTGATTAACAAATGTATTTATGTATGATTGACAAAAAGCTTGTACCATAAGTAAAAATTCATTTAAGATTATTTATATGAATATCTTTTTACGAGCGCCTTAATAACAAATTAAATTGAATTTTGAATATATCTTGTACTTCAATTAGTTTTTATCAGCTAAGTTAAAGTTTAATCATTGTTGACTAGCAATATATATAAAATAATAGTAATAATAATAATAATAATAATAATAATAATAATAATAATAATAATAATAATAATAATAATAATAATAATAATAATAATAATAATAATAATAATAATAAAATAATAAAAATAAAAAAGCAAACCCATTTAGATATAAGTGGTTGCTTGTTTTAAATGTGTTACGAGAGTTTAATAAAACCAACGGCTTTTTTTACACCCGATTGATCATGGGTTTTCTTGATCGGCTAAATGAAATTTGGTGCAGTTACTTACTGTAGTATAAAAGAAAACCTGGGTTATAATTTTTCATAAATATTTAAGTAGCAACTAGCTTTTACAGTTAAATTTTTATGTTTTCCGCTCTTTTTCACTAATTTAAAATTCTTTAAATATATTTTTTTTAATCTGAGATTTCCTAAGAGGCTGTTCTATCAATTGCATTATAGCGTGGTAAGGATTTAGCTGATTAAGTCATAAGAGATACCACAAGACATAAAATAAAACTATCTTTAAGCTGTGCAAATAATTTTTTTTTTATTATGCACGGTTTGAAAATTATTCGGTCAGCAATGATAAAATATACAAAATTGTGGGCAAAAATCAGCATTTTTTATTACCCTTTACATAGTGGTAAGAGCATAAGTATTTCAGTTTATAATTCGTTTGTAATATTTTCAATATTCATTTGCTACACCATAAACAATTTATATTCTGGGTCCCTGTAGACAGGGCAATCGAGTTAGCTATGTCTGTTAAAATCAAGTTTCTGGAGTCAATTTAAGTACAACGGAACAGATATTGAAGTCAAACTATCAAAAACGTCCCTGGCGCGATCGCCATTTAAAATCAGCAAGGTGAGGCTACCACGGACCTAGATAGAGGCAAAGATTGCCCAAGTTTTTTTAGGTCAAAATCCATACTCGTGTATGTACATACATATGTATGAATGTGTAATAAATATATTTTAGAAAGTTTTAGCTTGGATGTTTGTTCACTATTCGTAGCAGTTTTAAGAATTTTCTAATAAATCATATCTGAAGAACAATACATACCCAGCAAAAACTTACATTGCTTTGTTATAAGTTAAAATCCAAAAAACTCTTACACATTAGCATTTTAACCCATTATTTTAACATGGCAATGACATTAGAGGCAAGTACTTGCCATGCTCGCTTACTAAGAGAGAGTAAAATAAGTACTTACCATGCTCGCTTACAAAAAGGGACTAAAATTAGCTATTACTTTATTGGCACTAAAATAATCTTTTCCTGGGGACCCCAATTACTTATTGTTGTTGCATTTAAAGTTTTTGTCTTTGATGTTTTGGTTAAAACTGGCTTAAAATATTAAGAAAGAATAAGTTAAGGGACGGCGCCGTAAATACTTTGTGGACCACTTATCGACTGGTACCTTTATGGAATGCTATGGTACATTAAGGGCCTTAAATGGCGAACAAGCAGTACCTAGCGCTTTTCGCCCTTAAATTTAATTATTTTTAATTATTTTTTTTTTAAATTAATTAATTTCAATCTGAATTTCAATAAGGGTGTGCAAAGCTGTTTTTGTAGAAAAACTAATTAAAACATAATAAAAAAATTTGTTGATGCAAGAAGACAATTTGCAGAAAATTGTTATAAAGCACTCGTAATAAAAGTTATTCATTTGTTTAGGTATACCAAAGATGGGATCAATTAATTGATAAAAAAAGTTGCAAATATTTTGATATAAAGCGTCTTTATTTTTTATATATTTAAGTATTTTTGTAAATAAAAATATTAATATTCCTTGATTTATTTATTTTTTATATTTATTTGTAGATAATAACAATACACCTTAAGTTTTTTGTTTTATTAGTTTTAGTTTTTTTTTTAATTCTGTTTATTAATCAATGTTAAAGATATTTTTCTATTTATATAAATATATAGAATATTTTTAATTGTTGATTTATTACAAATATATTTGTTTTTATTGTTTTTTATTTCTTATATTTAATTTATTTTAAATACTTATTTTTTTATTTCTTAAGCATTTAAATATTGTACAATAAAAAAAATAACAAAAATATAAAAAAACAAGTTTTTTACAAATTTTTAAAAAAAAAGTTATTTTCTGTAGTAAGTATCTTGCAAATAAGATTAATATGATTTAATCACTTTGAATGCATTAATCGTATGACATTTATGAATGCAAATATGTTTGTATGAAAAAATTCACGTAAAACTTTTGTATTCTTGTATATATATAATGATAAGCCCATATTAAGATAAGTTGCATGAGTATGTGAATATTTGAATTGATTGATTAATTTATCTATGCATGCATAGGTATACGTATATTTAAGTATGAATATGAATGAATCTTTATGAATATAAACTTGTTTCTTTTTTTCTTAAATAAATAATACAAAAAGATATATATGTATATAGTTATGTAAGATTATAAATAAAAAAATTTACTTTTATAAACATGTATCTGTATGTACGAGTATCAGTGTTTGAATTTTTTTCAAATATTATTGTTTGTTATAAGACGAGGATAAACAAAAATTATCCCAGTTTACCATGATTTCAATACATTTTTAACATACAACTGGTACAAGAATCATATTAATCGTAATATGTCTTATATTGGAAATACGACACATTAAGCAACCTTAGTTATGTTATTTATTTTAAATGCAATTAAATAATTTTTATACTTTAGGCGTTAATTTTAATGTTGTATGTTGTATGTTGTTATGTATTTATGTATGAATAATAAGTATGTATGCGGTAGTGATAATGTCACAAAAAAATATTTTTTTTAATCGGTGAGTTTTACTTTGACAAATAAAAAATTATTTTTATTTGATTTATTATGTTTTTAAATCTTTTCCGTTTCTAATATTAAGCTGGATTTTTTTTAAACTACATAAACTTTTTTAAATCAGTGTAAATATATATAATACTTTTAATATAAATCATGATAAACTGCATTTAATCCCCCTTAGTTTATTTGTTTGGTTTTTTGAATTTTTAGTATTTTTATTATTTATATAACTTTTATTTTGCGATTTTTTTGCATTTCTTATTTTAGTTTTTATTCCATTTGATAATTGTTACTCCGTAAATTTTCAAAGAATATTAATTTAACAAGTTTTAAAATTTGAATATTTTTTAGTTCTCCACTTTTCTACGTTAACTTTTGAAAATTGTAGAGTATCAAATATCGAATGAGATGTAAAATCATCTTTGTTTTTGTTCTCTTTTTTGTTGTTAAATATTGCCTTTAATAATAGAGGGACTCGTTTAATAAATACGAACGTAAATTTCTTTCTAAAGCATCCCGTACCTGTTTCAATTTAATTTTCAATTTATGCTCTAAACACAACTGGGAAAAACGACGAATTTCGCACTACGCGACGAGTTCGTCTGGTGAAACCCGTTGCGCAAACTCTACTGTGATAGAGTGACCGTATATCTTAAAAAAGAAGCACTAATTGAAAAAAAAAAATTAATTAAAAAAAAAAACTATTTGAAAATATA
Source organism: Melanophora roralis (assembly GCA_963583895.1). NCBI lineage: Eukaryota > Metazoa > Arthropoda > Insecta > Diptera > Rhinophoridae > Melanophora > Melanophora roralis. The sequence continues at coordinate 69,215,198 of OY757189.1, read as the reverse complement.
AATATAATATTAAAAATGCATTAAGTGTATTATATTCAACAAATTTAAAGTGAAAATAGTTCTTAAAGTATAAAATAACTTTATTTAATAACAAAATAAAAAAATTTAAAGAAAACTTATCAGCTTGTGCCAAATTGTTCGTCGTTTGTCGGCGTAAGAAATAGATATGAACAAATTTTAGTCGACGCACTGTTTGTGTACATTTTTATGCACACAAATTTGTTTTATTTTATAGGACAAATATTTGCAACGAAAAATTCGTTGTTCGCCCCAGTTGTGTTTAGAGCATAAGTCTTTAATTGGAATTTATTCTGGGCTACACACTTCATAAAATGAATTTTAAGATTTTTATTCAACTGTTTATATATTTTAACATTAGTTTTGACAGCTGATCAGCAGACTCGAACACATTCAGCACAAACGAGTTGAAAGGCTTACTGGCCGACATGAAAAAATCAAAATCTTTTGATATTTCTTCAACGAACTTGACAACTGCTAAATTAATCAGTTGACAGAGCCATACACGCCTTACCTTGGACCACAACCAAATTAGTTGCCAATTGTATTAAAATGTGTGTGGGATGGATAAAATACGACATATTTTTTTAAAACAAATTTAGGTTTGCTTTTAAATTCTTGCGATTTGATATACCCATTTGTTGGAAAGAAATTACCGCTCTTATTTAGTAGAACAGATTCTAAGTTTTTCTCACACAAATTTAAATTTTTTATAGAAAACTGTAGCTAAATAAAAGGGGGGTATCCCTCATTTTTATATTCTAACTTCTTTAAAATTTTGATTTTGCTTTTGGGTAGTTTTTGTTTTATTTAGTATTAGGAGTAGTAGTATTAGTATTATTTAGTATATTTATTCAGAAATTAACCAAACAATTTGTATAAGATTTGAAACTAGTTTTAAGTAAAATTAAGCATTATTTGCAGCCTGTCATTAGCAAATAAATCGGAAATATCCTCTCCGAAATTTAATTACATTTAATAACTAACTACCAGGTTTGCGTCAAAAAAAAACTCGGAAAATAATAATTATTTGTTGCTTTTTGTTTTTTTGCATAAATAATTATTTTTGATTTTTAATTTTTATAAAAATTGCAATTGTTATTTCTTTGATTTTTATATAACTATTTCACCAAAAAAATAATTATTATTTTTTGACAAAAAAACCAGATTTAAAAGATTACTATTTAATTTATTGTTAAAAAATGGGTTGAAACATTTAAAAAGCACTTGATTTTCAAAAAAAAAACTAGTTCAAGCCATCAAGTTAGTGAACTTTAATTGGCTTTTCGATGATTCCTTGTGCCTGTTTTTTTCTGAAAATTCGATAATAATTGTTGCTTGCGGTCCCTGCTAATGAAACCATGGTTTAATGGAAAAATTTTATTTTTAATAGTTTTGCTTTCAAACGAAAATGATGTTCTGATGTATTGCTAAAGGTTCTTTATAAAGAGCTAATATAAAAATTGGACGGTATGGTAATTGGATTATGTTTGTATTAATGTTTTTTAAGGGTTTGATTTAAAACATTTTAAAATAACTTTGTGTTAAGAAAAAAAAATTTCTAAATTTGCATAAACTTTTTTTAGCGGAATTCTAGGAATTCGTTTTCTTCATTAGTTTAATGGGATAAATTATTAAATTAAAACAAGAAAATATACAAACATGATTTTACATGATAGCAATACAATACTTTGGGGGAATTATAGGGGCCAGTAATGGAAAATAAGGTTTTAATCAATAATATAATTAGCATATCAGACCAATAGTAAAAAAATTTATTTTTTCTTCTTGTTTTATTTTTTTTTTTGCATAAAATAAAAAAAGGCGAAATAATGGTAGAGACATTATCTATTTGACTAAGAAATATACGGCTGTCTCTTTCCTAAATTAACTTTTAGAAGCTCGAATAAAGTGAAGTTGGGTTGATACGAATCTGTCCAAAATATTTCTGGACACAGCTGCTATTAAAAGTAGAAACATTGGTGTTCACACTAATAAAATTTCAACAAACAACAGAAATGGAAATAAACTAATTTATATTTTTTGTTTTTAATTTGTAAAATACGACAAGTTTACTCCAGCATGATGACTTCTGCGTTTTCTGATTGCGTTGCTATGTAAACTGTATTAATAATTTCTTAAACATACAGAAAAAAATAACAACAATCTAATTGTCATATCAACAAACAAACTGTAAGTACAATTATTTTATTGTTGAATTGGCACTTGCAACTTAAATTGAAAATTCAATAAATATTTTGTTACCAGTCTTTGCAAATTGATTTTTAAAAATATTGTAGAAAGCTATGGAAAAATTAAAAATTCATTTAAGTGCAACTGACACCACAAAAATAAATTTTTAATAAGTTTAGTTAATAGGCAAATAGGTTTTCGCTTTAATGAAACCCATCTGGATGATGCATATTTAAGTTTTAAAGAATACAAATTAAGCAGACAATGGAAAAACTAGCTTTTAGTGGTTTTTTTAACCAAAAACTCAACAAAAAAGTTTAATTCATTAAAAATAATTATAACTACATAAAAGCCAAAAAAACATTTTTACTAAATTAATAGTTTATGGCTTCCTGTTTAAATAAATTTGTTAAGCACGACATTTGCGTCAATTCTATGTTGTATATGCAACATTGCCAAGTTGTTAAGCGTGTCCTCTGCCATATTTTAATACGGCGAAGGGTGGAAAATGACATTTCAGCCGCAGCATTACTGACCGGTATTAAAACAAAAATAATGAATATTTTTCGCAAATTTGGATAAATATCTGGGTCACATCTTGCATCACATCACAGTTATAATATTTTCTGGGGGGTCTTTATAAATTTTCTATTTTTGTTTCCAATGCAAAATCTCTGCCCTTTATTTCGATAAAAGCAGTTCTTTTTATCAATTTTTAAAAATTTTAATTTATCATCTGCAAGTTATGAAATTTAAATTTCTAAATCAGTAAATATTCTGAGGCAGAAGTTGAGGGATGTTAAACGAAAATAAAGGACGTTCTTTGATAAAGTTGGTTTTAGGCCCTGTAAAATAGATTTAATTAAGAGTATGTAGCCATCGATGCGGTAGTATATTTCGACATTTTCAAAATTATTTCTTCTTTCGAATCTAGGCTTTTGAACTAAAATTCCCATACCAACACAAATATTATTTTGCCTGCATTTCTAAAATTATACTAAGCTGCTGTGTGACAGCAAGTATATCATTTAGAATATGTCAACCGCAAATAATTTCGATAGTGTTCAGAAAAGTTCTTAAAAATAAAGCTTTTAAAGACGTATCCCTTGTTGTGGTACCTTGTTGCCTTTCGATATTGAGTGGTTAAGTCTGTAAGAATAGCAAAATGTTTGTTTTGATTTTTTTTTGGTTTCTTATATTTTTTACTGCTGTATTTTCTGCCAACATCAAAGGACACCCGTCAGTTCCAATCTCTACACAATTTCCAAAATCCAGACAAACGTTTTTTAAAGCTTTTAAAATTGCTGATAATAATGTGCTCGCATTAATTGTTACTTTGACGTCATCGCCAACATCATTTAAAGACTCTTCAAATGCGCCGATAGGGCCGATGAATTCTTCTTACCTTATCGCTAAAGAAGTTTTTTTTTTTTCTAATAAATCAGCGTATCGAATAGTATTTAGCGTCATAACTATTTTTTAGAATAATTTTCAAAAAAAAGATTATGGAAACCATTATTTAATTCAGTTTGAATTGTTTTCGATATATATGGATCATTTAAATGGAAAACTTAGAAACGGTGGCCTAAAATTTTTTGTCCGGCATCTACACAAAATCGCAGAAGTGAACGAAAAATTCCTTTCGAGCGTGTATTTTTAGAAGAAAGCAAAAGACCATTTCGATGTCCACGGAGAGGTGTATTATGCCTTCCGAGGGAAATGACAGTTTTTATAATGGACAACAAATGTTCTCAATTTTTAATTTCTTGTTGGAGTGAAGATATTTGTACTTGATTTCCCACCTCAAGACGAAAGTTTTCTTGTGTCTTCAAAAATATTTTTCCAAAAGCAACAGCATCTTTTAATTTGCAATACATTTGCTTAATAAAATATATGAAACGTTGGCTTTATGGCTGACTGTAAGTTATTTAGGAAGTATTCTGTAAAGTTGTTTTTAAATGAAAAAACAGTTCAATTTTAATACATTTTTTTTGGCTGATTTGAAGGTTTATTCAAAGCCTTAAATTAACAAAAATACTTATTTTTAGTTGAGTTTAATTTTATCAGTTATTTTTGTTAGTAATATTTAACTTTGCTATTTTTTTCTGATACATTGTGTTTTGCTTTAAATAACAGAAAATCGAGTTAGTTGCAGACGAATATGTAAGTTAGTTTTTTGATGTCCGAATTTTAATGAAATATTTTGTTAATTTTAATTGTTGGACGGTTCCCTAATGAATATCCAGTTATTTAAAATAGATTTCCAGTTGATTTTACATAAATTATTTTTTGAGTGTACGCTACATATAACATTTTGACAATTACAATTTACGGCTGTTTCCCTAGTGGTAATTGTTGAAATGACATACACTTTTTATAATCTTTGTCTCCTCTTGAAATGTTACAGTGTGAAAGCATCATAACTAAGGCAATTGTAAATAAAAAAACAAGTAAAAAAATTACAGTCAGTCAAACCCGACCATATTTTATCCTACATGCAAAAATAACATTTGTATTCAGTATAATAGTTGGTGGCATAAGGATAAACATGTGTGCCAAAATCTATTAAAATAGAGTAACACTTGGGTTCGTTATAGCTCCAAAAGCCTTTTCTGTGAGGTCATTTGTATGGTGGCCATATAAAAAAAGAATTGATCATCACCAAATGCAATAAGCCTCGTGCCAGTGCAAACTTATCTGCCCCTTTTTTTTAATATTTTTAAAATTGCGACCTGTAGCGTGTTTACAAGAATATATGGACACAAAGACAGACGGACGGACGAACGAATATGCTTAAATAGACTCAGTTAGTGATTCTAAGGCCATATAAGATTTTGAAGGTAGGTATCAGACCATTATTATTTGGCGTTACAAACATCTTCACAAACGCATATTACCATTAATACAAATGTGGTGTTTGTATAATAAAACCATTAAAAACTTTAAAAATAATTAAAACACTGCTTCAAAATCCCACAATTACCAAAGTAAATCCCTTCGCATTCTAAATCTTTTCTGTAAAAACCTATAGATTAAAATAAGCCAACTTTAGAAATATTTAAAATAAATTAAACAATTTGTGTTAAAAGTGTTTTCATGTATTATATAATGTTTAACTAACTATTTTATATTATCAAAGCTGCAGAAGAAAATTTGAAGTCTAGATTAAAAGCTGATTTTATTATAAAAAATAGTTTACTTTTAATTAAATTTTACACTTTCTCTTTTCATAAAATATTTATTTTTTAACACAAATTTTTTAAATGCATTTAGTTTTTTTACTCTTGTTTTTAAATTTCTCATTTAATTTTAAGGTGTCTCTTATTGCTTTATTTTGTGTTAATTTTAATTTTTTTTTTTACTTTTTATAAGGTTTTTAAAATTTTTCAAAATTTTAATACTTTTAGTGGTTCAATACATATTTGGGTTTCATTAGCTGCTAGTTTTCAAACAAGTTTATAATTACATACACGTATGCTTATGTGTGGGCTTGTAAAGTAACAAATTGAGTTTTCAATTAAAAATCTGTATCTAAAACTGTAATAATATTTGTTTATGTTGTTGCAAATAAATAGGTTGAATAAAACTTGAACCAAATCAGAGAAATAATTCTCATGCTATTGCACTGCCGGACATTGTTGTCGTCTGCCGTTCGTTTTGAATATCACGTGACCGCTCCTGTTCAGCAGATTCAGAGCTAACAAAATAGACACATTATTTGTTATGCGTGTTTGAGTTTTGGTGGCCAGCGGCCTGTGGCTTTTATTCTAATCACTACATTATGATTTTGTGTCTAGAGATAGAGAGACAGAGAGATAGCACTTACTTGGATCTTACTGCAATTGGACTACCAGGTATATCTAAAGGATTGGCGTTATTATTATTCGTTGCCGATGAACGACGACTATTGCCAGTTTTGTACGTAAAAATGGAATCGTTTTCTGTATTATTTTCAATTTGCTAAATGTTTTTTTTTTTTTTGTTTTTAAATACATACAGATGTAAGTTGTTAATATAATTTATAATTTTTATTTGATTTGTTAAAAACAAATACCTGTCGTTTGTGGGACAAACGTTCACTAGATACTGAACCGCAGGATGAACTCTCTGAGACTGCTTGCGTAACTGTTGGTACTATAGGTGGACTACTGGGTCCCGGAAAACGTTTTAAACATACTTGAGATTGTATATGCTCGCAAATGCGACGAAATCTTCTTATATTACCTAAAAAGCAAAAAAGTGTTAAAGTTTTGATTGTGAAAAATAGTTTTCTAATTGCAATAAAGCTTACCCGACAATAATGTAAATGTAAGAGCAAACAACATATCAGCAACATCACCCTGTTTGCAAATGGCACTTATATCAACCTAGAAAATAAAAAAATTATTTAAAACAACATAGCTTATATCATTTGAAGAAAATTATAAAAAGCGGTAAAACTGTAGGAATAATTTTTAAAATATACGACTTAGCAACAAGTAATGCATTAAAATAATCCGTTAATGAAAGTGTAATGAAGTTTGTATGTATGTAAGTATATATACGTAAGGATGTACATATGCATGTTTGTATGTATCTATGTATAAATGTATTTTTGTTTTTTGTAGCTAGCCACACTAGCGGCCGAATTTTTTTCAAAATTTTACAGGGTGTAACTTTAAGCCTGGACTTGAGGGACAAAAACGGCTTTAAATTATATTTTGGTACTTTTCGTAACATAAATAAAATAAATTTTAAAGAAATTCTAAATGCGTTTAACAGGCGCCATATACATAAATCTGAATAACTATGTTGTTGGTACTTTTTTAAAATGTTGGTTCTCAAGGACAAAAAAAAAGAGTCGGCTAGGGATAACTGCTAACTTACTATATTTTAAACCTATACACGATAGAAAAAAAATTTTTTTTTTAATTTTTTTTATTCAAGCAATGAACGAGCAATTTTCCAGCACTTTTTTTGAAAGTTAAACCCACTAGAGGGGTGAAATGACTAAAAGTACACTTTTATAATTTTTTAACTTTCTAACCTATAACAATGGAAACATAATAATACAAATACTTTTTTGAAATTTTGGTTTCTTAGAGGATGGAAAAGTACCGAAAAAGAAAAAATCTTAAACCTTTTATTTTTTAAAATATGACAAAACAAATTTTAAAAACTACTAATATTACTTAAAAAATAATTGAACAGAATTCTGGTATTTTTTTAATTAAACACTCTATATTGCAAAAAAAAAAACAGTAAAAAAATTGTTAACTTTTTAACTAACAAAGGCGGAAGCATTCTTCAAACTGCGTTACAATACTTTTAAAAATTATAAAAACGTGTTTGGTAATGTTTTGAAATATATTTCGTACCTAATTTAGTACTTTTTTTAAGTCGAACAATTTTTTAATATCAATTCAATTAATGAAAATGTTTATAAAGTTTTCTACAAAAATACATGTATTAACATGGAAAACAATTTTGACGCTAAAATGGGGATAATAAATGTACCAAAAGGGAAGAATTTTCGGAATATGTTAACCTATAAACATAAAACAAAGGTCTTTTGGCCTCGATTGACATAATATATAGCATAAGTAAAAAAAAAGTACTTTTCAAAATTTTGGGTACTTCCCTGCAGAAATCAAGACTACTCCTTACATGCGTGTAAAGAGTACTCCAGAAGGATCAAGACTAGTCAAAAAGTAATCCAAATGTATGGGAAAACGTGCTCCATTTAACATTACAATGTCCTAGAAGAGGACTATGTAATCTAAAAAAACATTACGTCAGAGTAGGCCCAAAACTAGTCCAAGTAATTACTCTACACATTACTAACACACTTTTAATTATTCAGCTTGTCAGAAAACACACTAAATAATACATGGCGTAACAGTGTTACCATAGTTGTATATTTTTTAAATCATGTATTGCGAGTATTGCCAAATATCTTTTTTTTAGTCATCATGATCCATGTTTGCATTACATCGGACCATGTTGTAACTACTCATTTTCACTTTAAACGGATCATGTACTCCAATAATTTCTGCAGGGCTTTCGAGCGAAAAGTAATTTATGGCATATCCTTGCTTTTGTTATTTTGGTTATAATTAACACTTTCCCTAGTAGAGTTGAAGGTATTTTTCGAAACCAGCTACAGATTTTTATCATCAGTACACTGAAAAAATTTGCGCATCAACATAGGAAAACACGTTCGTTTCTTTTCGTAATATAAACGAAACTTTCGTAGTTTTTACAAAAACAATTTAGTTTTAAAATTGCTTAATTTTACGAACATAATAAACAATTTTCGTACATTTAAATAATGAAACATTTCGTACAATATATAAACGAATTCGTTCATATATTACCTAAATTTTTTTAAGTGTACTCTTTGAACGGTAGAAGTGCTTTTGGCTGTAAACATCACCTATTTTACGTTTATGTTGTCCAGAAAGGCAAACGGAGTTTTTTTTTTTGTGTAAGGACAAAGTTTCAACTTTCTGAATATACAATGTTTTTTAATTCTGAATACGATTTTAATAATAAAAATAACTATAATAATCCACTAGGTTCTTATAAAAATTTAATTGCCAACCAGTGTAAATAACGCCTTAAGGCTACGCTTTGCACTTAAACTTTTAAGCAAAAGAAAACGTTACCTGAAATTTTACATGTCGCTGAAACATGACCGGTCCATTACTATTACGTTTATATTCAACACGAAATGATGTGGGAGAAACCACATTGTGCGATAATTCTGCCATCTAAAAAATATAAAGAAACCGCTCAAATGATTGCTGATTTAATATTAATGCTCAAGAAATCATACCGACAAAAACGCGTGAATTAAATGAGCCTTAACTGTAGCTATGGGCTTTCCTTTAACCAAAATCGTAAAGGTTTCGTCCTTTTCGGTAGTGATAAGATTACCGAACCAAGAACGTTTGGTCAATTCTGGCGACGATTCAGGCGTTAAATGAACCTCATCAGCGGAAACTATATTGAAAGGAAGAAAAAAAATATTAAAGGCGCATTCTTAAAGGTTGCGTATTTAACACTTACCCTGAAGTTTTCTTCGATGAAAACGTGGACTTCCTAAGAAACTGTTTTTAATATTTGTAAGTCTAGTTTTCCACAGCTGTCCACCAGGAGCATTACATGGTGAACCTGAATTGGCAGCAGTGTTATTATGCATTAACGGTGTATTTGTAGGATTCATAACTGCAAATTGAATAAACGTTTTGGAGATGCTTTAATTAAAAAGTTGTATTTTACCCACCATTATTAGCTTCTGGATCGTGAAACATGCTTATAGCGATTGTTGGTCCAGAATTCGCCCTCTGATGAACTGTTGTAGAATTACCACCGGGACTACCGGGAACACAACTAGTTTGTACTGTTGATGAACGTTCGTTGCGTGATTCCCTTCGCTCTCGCAGTTCACGAGAAATAACCTCATTATTGCTACCACTACTATTGCCTTCCACACCTGTCTGAGACGAGTGCGATGAAACTCGATTGTTAGGAGGATGATGTACCGAGGAGGATCGTTCTCGATCGCCATACGCCGAGTGGCGAGACGAATGACTAGACGATGAAGCCGGGGACGAAGGCCTAGGCAAAACATTGGCCTGCTGTTGTGCCGAACTAATCGTAGAATTGCAGCGTGTTGGACTATGATATGAAGTAGAGCGCATCGAAGAAACCGATGTTGGAGAGCGTCTTTGATGATTTCGTGTACTACTGTAGGATCGGAAACTGTTATTGTTAAATTCATGTGAATTTTAAACGTGTATCGTTCGTGTATTGTTCAAAGCATGTGATATATAGGCGGTTTATATTTAGCAACAACACAAATTTGCAAAGATGTATTTGATGATAGCGGGTATAAATGTTTTGTGTTACATTCGATATACAAACATATTGCAAAGCAGGCATACAAATAGCAATGATTGATTTTAATTTTGTTTCATGAAAAAATAAAAATATATTTATAAAGAGTATTAAATTTTTGTTTATTAAGTTTTGTTTTTTTGTATTAATTTATTAAGTTCAAAATATGTTGTAAATAAATGGCATTTAGGTTATATTTTCTTTTTTCATTGCAAAATAAAATTTTTTTTCAGATGAAGTTAGTTAAAGTACTTGAGCTGTGATTGTGTTGGTTAAATTGTCGTGAATATATTTTTTTAGCGATGTCTTAAAAACACTTTCGATTTTGTTAGTGACGGTGTGTATCGTCTATTTTTCCCCTTTACTAATCTTCGTTAACCACAATATGGGGACTTTATTTACAGTGTGGTAAGTAACAACGAGCGGATAAGCGACATTGCAATTTTTTGGGCCTTAATCTTTACCCCATAGTTTAAATAAAGCATTTTAAAAATATGGGGCTATACTTTTTAAATACGGAAGATCCCAGAGATAGATCTTTTGGTGGCTCGGATCAAACTGATGAAACCAATTTGATAAAGTTATGAAACACAAAGATCTTCAAGTTCCACAAGCTAAATAGGAAATTAAACAAGTATTAAATAATCAGAAAACATATCTAAGTCCGCTCGCTCGAAACCTCCTACAACATGGTGGACACACTTGTTAGAAGGGATAGAGTACGGTTAGCCTCAAAGTAAACCATTTAAATTGGCGCCCACATCTTTTATTTAAGTCTGGCACCGGCTGGACTAACATTAGTTAGCTAGTTTTCCGATTTGAATACTAAAATGTTCTTAGCAGGGAAACCAAAAATGTGCTTTAAAAAAAGAATTTTATGTAAACAAAATAAGCTGTAAAAAGTTAAAATTATGTTTTAACATATTATATTATTTTAAAATAAGAATGATTGGAACTAATACCTTAGAACCCGAAAACGCAGAATTAAAATTAAATTGCGTTACCGAAATAACGAATTAATTAACATTGCCAAAAAATTCCAGTACAAAATAAAAAATTTTTTAACAATATTAAACATTGTTATGGTTGGTTATAAAACTATTCGGGTTTCCCTCTTTAGCAAAATCAAAACAATCCAGAATGGATTTTGCTTAATTATAAGTTAAAAAAAAAAACAAAAACTAACCAGAGGCGACAACGAACACTCAAAAATTTGTTTGTGCTTTAAAACGAAAAATATGTCAGAATATGCTGTTATATGCAAAAATGGGTGAAAGCTCTAAAACGAATGATAATAATAATAGGTTTCGCTTCAAAATAAACAAAGGCTTAATTAAAAACGGGGTTTACAAAAAAAAATTTTTTTTGTTGTTTTTTCATATTTTTTATTATTGAATCTTCGCCTTTGGCGAACTGACAATAAGTATTCAACTCTTTAAACTAAATAGTTTATATTAGTCCAGCCAGTACCAGACTAAAATTTAAGTTTTCAAAATTATAATGGAAAATATGCAAAAATATGCCCTAAGAAACAAACGTTTTTAAAACGTTCTATAAACAATAAAATAAAAAGTTATAGAATAATAGAAAAAATTGCAAAAGATATCAATTAATTAATAAAAAATTGTTTGACTACTTACAAAAACTATTAACAATTTTTTTCTTTATTTTTTACAATTTTCAAAAATCAATTAATGACTGTAGATAATAAAAAATATTTATTGCATTTACGACTTTAGTTATTTGTGCTAATTCAGCAATAAATAATTTGTATTAACAATTTGTTGTTAATATGACAATAAGTTTGGCGTAATGTTTTTCTGCGTTAATAAAAATATTTTACTTTTAGGTTCAAATCGCCGTATTTGATTTGAATCGAAATTTTCCCGATTGATCAAGTTGTCAATGCTTTTAATGTAGGAATTTTGATACGAAATTTTAAATTTTTATTCAAATCGAATGCAGTGATTCGGCTCCGGGTAAATTAATTATCTGATACTTTTTTCTGTCACTTAATTAGAATTTTTTAGGTCTGAAAACACAAACGTATATCTCGCTTGAAAGCTTCAAAAAAGACTCTAAAAATGTGAAAGTAAGACGTTGCTTTTACGTTCTCCCAGATTTTGTTTTCCAATACACATATATTCATAGTAAAAATATTTAAATCGTAACGTCTTAAATTGTTTAAAATATTTTACATTACAAGGGCAACATATAAGTAAAATATTTTTTTTTGAAACCATACTATAACGACAATCCACATACATCCACATTTTTTTTATTTTGCAAATCAATAACTAAAAAATTTTAGATTTACTCACTTAAAAGCTTGCCTTCTTGGCGTCAATGGAGATCCTTCAGAAATTTGGCCATAATTAGTAGGATTTGTTCCATTAATACGAATCGTATCCAAGCGCTTTCTGGGAGGGTCAACTTTCTCCAATTCACTGCGAGATTTTTGAGCGATTTCTTCATCATCTTCTAAGGCTGGACGTCTACGCTTTCGGTCCAATAACAAAAAGTATATAACTTTTTCCGTATTGTGTCTACAGAAAAAAACATTCACAAATTAATTTTTTCAAATAATTATTTATGTTTATAAACTTACGTTGAACTTAATAGTTCTTGTATAAGTTTATCCTTCTCCTTAAAACAACCCAAGGAACAAATAGCATTTAAGACATCAGGATCCACAGCCGAAGCAGAAGGTATAACGTGCGTCTGAACAACTTCCATCATGGGTAGTTCTAATTCCAGCTCACCTTTACCGCCAGCAGTAACCCATGGATGGCGATTAATTTCAGTCAACTATAAAATTTAAAACACAGAAATAAAAACAACTTATAATGTTATGAAAAAAACAAATCGTACAAAATTGAAATATTTATGCTACTTAGTTGGAAAAGACAACAAATATTTTTTGTTCTCACTTTTTAATTCTTATCTTTCTGTTTACTATTGAAATTATTTATATCTATTTTTTAGACTCACCGTTAGACGTCGTTCTGGGTTAACTTCTATCATACCACGCAGCAAAGTTTGACAATCAGGTGGCACAAAATGTGGTATATGAAACACACCTCTCTTTACCTTTTCTAAAAGTTGACGTAAATTATCATCATCAAATGGCAGAGCCCCGACTAAAAGTGCGTAAAGGATGACACCACAAGACCAAACATCCGCTTTGCGTCCATCGTATTTTTCACCCTAAAAAACAAATCAAACAATAGAGTTAATAAATAAATATATGTATGTGAGTATCAATATAAGTATGTGGGTTGTGCTCGATTTAATTTCGGTAACTTAGTGTTACTAAGACAGTAAAATTTACAATTTACAGTCATTAGAACCAAAATAGACAACACTAGCAATTAACCCGCTACTTTGTAGGCGAGCATTTAATTTTTTTTCCAAAAAAAGTACTAAATACGAAGGAAATCTATGAGCGGCTTAAAATAGCTTTAGAGAATATTATTTAATATTTTAGATCCCTAAGGGGAAAAATCTCAAAATAGGTCATCTAATAAGATATGGTATTTTTGTCTTCTTCTATGATATCACAACTTAAGCTATGCAATAAATAGTCCCTGATTCTCAAAAAAAAAAGGAAAAAGTACCGAAAAGGTTAAAACCAACCTTTATTCCACTTTGCTGATTCTTGACCTGTTACCGTTACCCCTGTACCCGTAATTTCAAAACAGGCAAAAAAATTACTAAAAACGTAAAAAGTACTTTTGTTCACTTTCGGCAGTCTATAATTTTATATTTATAATCTCATACAAGGCATAAAATACCAAAAATGTAAAATAAGTACCTTGTTGTCCATTAAGTTGTCTTTGGGTTAACGATCATTGATATCATATTCGTTGACTCATACGCTCAAAAAGGGCACAAAAGTACCAAAAATTTCAAAAAAGTACTTTAACTATAGTACTATTGTCAATAGTCGTTATTTATAAAATTCTACTTCTGTGAGCTTAAACAATGCAAAAAGGTCCTAAAGAGTACTTTTTGTCCAAAAAAAGCAAAGAACTCTATAGCTGTCGATTAAAATTTTAATTATGTCTCTATATTTATTGGTTGGAAGTTACCAATAGTACCTAAAAAGCAATCAGATTTTCATGAAATTTAGAGTGTGTGCGAAAGCATAGTTTTTTTTTAAAGCAGCGTTCCTACGCCCACAGCACTTACTTCTACTACAAAAATTAAACTTTTAATACTGGAACATTTGCGTCACCGATTTTCTTAACACTTTGTACACATATATAAGGCCTCTAACAGAAAAAAATTTTAAGGCAAAAAAGCAGGTGGGGCTACGCCCACTAAACAAAAATCTTATTACAAGTACTTCTACCAGACCGATTTTTACTAAATTAGTTCGCATACTAACGAATTCCAAGGTAATAATTTTGAAGCCAAAGGATAGCGGTGCCACGCATCGATTATTTTTAAACTTTACAGGTGAATACAAGCCCTCTAATTCTGAGATATTTTTTTCAATATTTTTTATTATTGAATCTTCGGCTTTGGCGAACAAACAACTAGTGTTAATATCTTAAGACTAAATAATTTAAATTAATCCAGCCAGTGCCAGACTAAAATTTAAGTTTTCAAATTAAAGTATAAAACATTTATAAAGGTTTTATCTAAGTGCCACAGTATCTCTTCTGAGATTATAAAGTCAAACATTTAGGAGGTGCTACGCCCACAAAAATTTAACTCTTTACGGAAGTTCCTTTACTGTTCCGACTTTCTTAAATTAAGCTCTAATAAACAAATTAATAAAATACATTTCAGAGGATTATTTTTAATTATATTTATTAAAAAATAACAAAATAATTAACAAAAAAAAACAGTTCAAAAATATTTATATAAAAAGTTTTCAACTTTTAAGAATTCGTCCTCAATTAAAGAAAAAATGCAAAAAATAATTTAAAAAAGCAAAAAATAAACAAAACTATTTATGAATGAAATTCAAAAAAACATTGTCTCTCTTTAGATATGCAGAGAAACATGTTGCAAGCAATACACTTGAAGCGTGTTTTTTGCTGGCAGCCTTCCCTACGACAGCGCATAAATTTATTTTTATCTTCGACTCCGCAAATAGGCAAATGACGGTTTTCGGTACGTCGAGCATCTTTTGGTGGAAGTGGGTTTGAAACTTTGGTTTTCCTTTTAGGTTGTACGTCCTCTTCGCCTAAACTGTTGTAACAACGTAAAGATTTGGTAGTATTTGTGGTACTAGCACAGGCAGAGAAACATTCTCCAATATAAAGCTTGAAATCCAGCAAATCCATCAGCTCTTTTTTGCTAGTACCACATGCAATTTTGTCTTTTTTATACATGATCCATGAATTGGATATGGCCAGGTCGACCAGATGCCAAAATACTTTTACCGGCCACTTTTTTGTACGAATAGATATTCGATAATATGAGATCAGTCTATCGGCGAGATCAACTCCTCCCATTGACGTATTATACCTTTTTATAACATTTGGGCAATTTATATCTACATATCTTTTTGATCCTTTGTCCCACCGCCTCACAGTTTGAACAGGTTGAGACCCTAAAGCTGTTGTAGCTAAATGTACCGGTTTATTGTCCATCCATTTTATTATACACATTTTTTCATCCTGTCGAACATATTCATCAAAACTTCCCCTGCCTTTTTTGATAAGCGCTCTATCTGCTGTTAATTTTGATCTCAAATTTTTGGATATTCTATTTTGTTGAATGGTGCCTGTAGCATATATACCTTTTTCTAAAAGAAAACATAACAAGTTCGTAGAAGTAAAGTAGCGATCAACAAATACTTCGCTTCCTTGAGGAACATTTTCTACCAGTTACTCTACTACAGTACCACCTACGCCAAGAGCCGGATTTGGCTTCCCATTTGCCCATGTTTTGGCCCCTTGGTAAATAAAAAAATCTAAAACAAGTCCGTCAGGGGAGGCCAAAACGTAGTTTTTGAGCCCAACTGGATTTGGTTTTCCTTTCACGTATTGTTTTAGTTGTGTTGTTCCACTGAAAGGAATCATTTGTTCATCTATGCTAAGCTTTTGTGACTTTGGTATCAAGGTGCAAGTATTACGTACTACATCAATTACAGGCTGGACTTTCCAGAGTTTGTTGTTTTCTTGTAAAAAATTTCTTAGCTTGAAAATTCGATCTCTTGGCAGCTGAGTAATTGCTGGTACCCTAATAGATGGCCTATAATACATTCTTATTCGAGGGAGTTTCATGCAACCCGCAACGATATGTGCACCAACTAACTTTTTTATTTCAGCAGGTGTTGACTTTAAATTCTCATTTTGCTGTAATGCATGTATATTACTCTTTTCACTGACCTGTACCCAAAAATCTTCTTTAAAGTACTGGTTAAAGTACTCAAATGGTGTCCAGTTCTCCCGGCCATCAGAATCCCATATATCATCGTTCACATCACAGTAGTTTGCACTAAAGCTTTTCGAAACCCATTTTAAATTTCTGTTTATGTTGTCGGGCACAACCAGCTCTTCCTCGGCGGCTTTTGAAGCAATATCTTCATCTTCCTGCTCTTCCGCCTCAATATTAGGCACCAATCCATTTTCGCTGTCGCAATCTGAAAAGTCTTCCATATCACTATTCATTAACAATTCCAAAAGCTCTTGTTCGGTAACGTTTTTTCTTCTTGCCATTTTTTTAGTTTTTGTTCCAAATGTGCAGCCGGCTGGACAAGACAAATTTTTGTTATTTGTAAAAAACCCCACGTATTTAATTATTTACCTTTTTGTTTAAACAACTTAAAATACTGTATTAAATCACACTAAAATAAATTTCTATATATATTTGGAAAAAATTAAAAGAAATATTAACTTTTTCAATAGCTGTTACACCAACATTGAATTTTCAAGCAGTTAAATCAAAAACTTTGAATTTTAGTTTTAAGTGCTGCCAAGTTTCGAAAAGACTAAAAGCATTTTTAAAAACAAGATGTCCAGCCTACTACACATTAGGTAAAAGAATGCTAAAAATTTATATAATTCATACAAATAGCAATTGAAAAATGTCCAGCGGGCTGCACGCGAGGACTGAGGAGGTTAAGGTCAAAAAATTTAAACATAATGTTTATATTCGGCACAACATTGAGTGGCATTAAGATAGAAAAATGTGCAAAATTATGTGAAGATGTAGTAATATTCGAAGTCGTTATAGCCCAAAACGATTAATTCGGAATGACATGTATATGGGGCCTATGTCAAAAAATGGAGCGAAGGATAAGCACACATATAAAGATTTATGAAGCTAGAGTATTATTCGAAGCCTTTACAGCCCAAAATTCTTAAGCCGTCAGGACATTTTTATGGGGGCCAGGTTGAACAATTAAGCAATCATCACCACAAACTACAGGCCTTGTTCCAATGCCAAAAAAATTTTTCTGTTTCAAATTTTATCAAAATATTTGCAAAAATGCGGCCTCTACTTTGTTCACAGAAATACAACAACGCCCAGACTCAGAAAGTTATTCTGAGAGGATCGGTATAATTAAAGATGGGTCTCAGACTTTTACTTTTGGGGGTTACAAACATTTGCACAAACGCATAATACCCTTACCACGTATGTGGTGTGTGTATAAAAATATAATATAACTTTGTACTCCTTTTGGAAAATATTTAACATGTAGATATACTATAAAATAAGAACTATTGAACTATTGATATGTATAATATATATTTTTTGAAGTTTTTTTAACACTTAAGGTCTAAAATTGAAAAAGCATCAAAACCAAATTTACATTTTTGTACATGAAAGGAAACAATATATGTACATAATTTGTTTGCCCCTTTTTCCTAAAGGTCCAACAATTTTCCAAAACCTGTCAAACTTTGACTATGTTTCTATTTCTATTGGTTCACAAATAACAAAAAGTACCTAAAAAGTGCCAAAATAGAATTTTTAGCCAACCACCCATTACTAAGGGTCTTTTGGAAAAGTACCGAAACCGTATACGTTTTTTGTCGAGATCTGTCGAATGCAATTATGATTTTTTTTCTTTATTGATTATAAGGTTGAAAATGAACCTAAACAGTATCAACAGTTTTATTCCTGTTTTTCGCTTGGGTTTGAATGTTTTAAAAAAGTGTTTGACACGATACTTTCAAAATTTTATATATATATTAATATTTTGCTTCTGTAAACTGTAACTGTAAACTGAATGAAAGTCGTTTTAAACACAAAAAAAAAGTTCAGAGTTTTTCTGAAGTCAGTATTGTCGTTACGAATTTCGGTACTTCGCTACGACATTTCGGCAGTTTGTCGAAATATTTGTGTTTTATTTATATAATTTTCTGTAGGTTAAGTTTGTCTTTCAGAAACCCAAAAACCCCTATAAGTAAATCAAGAAAATTGGGATCAAAAACTGAATCTTATTTCAAAATTGTGGTCATTGGTGTTTTTTATTTTTAACTGTGATTTATAAGAAATAGACAAAAAAATTTAAATTACAAAACATAATAAATAAAAAAAGAAATATGAAAGAGTGTCAAAACCACTTTTGCTTGCATAAACACGAAAATAATAAAAATCAGGGGGCAAATTACGGCATTCGCTTTGAACTGAAATTCTACTCGATCGATCGAGTTGTCAATGCTTTTAATATATGAATTCTAATGAGAATTTTAAAATAAGGGAGCACGCTTGCAAGTCATTGCAACAACGTCAACTTGATTGAAAGCGGTAAATATTGTTTTTAATATATTAACGGATATTTATATATACGAAAATCTATATTAAAATGTGGTTACTAGAGCAAAAAGATTTGTTTTAACCACCTATTCAACAACAGAAACCAGGGAAGATACATAACAATATTTGAACTGTGGAATTTAACATTTGCTTACGATCAAAGTCAAAAAGCAGAACATTTTGTTAATAGTTTAGTTTTATTTGTTGTATTAAATACATAATAAAATAATCAAACCCGATTTTTGTGAAATCAATTATTAAAAAAGTAAAAAAATGCGAAGCCGTTACAAAAACTCTTAACGATATCGTATCGTTACAAAGTTTTGTCAACCCTTTCATAAAAAAATCTTTACGTACATTATTCTTAACAAAATCGGAACTTTTGGTTTGATGGGTATGTACACAGGTAAAGGCATTCATGTGAACATAATTTTTAATTGTTTTTATGTATTTTATTGTGTATTAATTATTTCAGTACTACCGAGTATTGAGATAAAATTAAAAAAATATTAAATCTTTTTTTACTTACGCGTATAACCTCTGGACAGGCGTAATGTGGTGAACCGCAAGATGTCTCTAACATTGAACCAGCCGGCTGCAAAGATGCCATACCAAAATCAGCAATTTTTATATTATTCTTCTCGTCTAGTAACAAGTTTTCGGGTTTTAAATCACGATGACTGTTAAAAAAATTATTCGTCTTTATTTTTAAGTATTTTATAATTGCATTATGTTATTTGAATAAATTTACCATATTGAATGTGAATGACAAAAATCTAAAGCTGAGATTATTTGGCGGAAAAATTTTCGAGCTTCCTTGGGTGTAAGACGTCCTTTCTTTACCAAATAATCAAACAGTTCACCACCCGAAACATGTTCAAGTATTAAATATAAATATTTTTTATTTTCATAGACATCACTTAAGCCGAGTACATGTGGATGATCAATAAGTTTCATAATTGCTATTTCACGTTCAACCTTGAAAATAAATAATTTTTAAATATTATTTATTATTAAAATAATATTTTTTAATTAAATTAATAAATTGACAAAATTAAAACAGCTTATGGCGAAAAATGGTTTGTTGGGTGTTTAAGGATATATTTGAATATTTTTGTTTGTTTATTGTAATTCTCAAAAAGTTTACTGAAATTATTGTATAAAGGCAGAACATATTCATGATGTTTTTAAAAATTTTGTTAAAGTCTACTAAAGATTTGGGTGATTACACCAACAACAAACCTAATAAATATGATAATAATTATTACTTTGAACATAAGCATTCTCAGGCCCAAAAATTTTAATATGCATTACATAAGCCGCCTTAAAAAAATAATCATTGTTATCACATTTGTTTCAGAATGACATATCTAAGCTCTTCGAAATTAGTGTTTGAAATTTGTGCAAAGGTCATTAAATTTTTTCTAATATACAAACACATACTGAACGTATAAAAGTAAAGAAAAAACCTTTCTTCTGCTTAATAAAAGAAAAAAGAATTGGGAACTCACTTCCATTATAGGGAACAAGGTCAACTTGTGTATTTTAGATTGCGTGATATAAACAAAACATTTTATTAGTAAAACTTAAAAAAGAAAAAATCAAAAACATAAAATGTCTTTTTTTGTTATTAAACACACAAAATTGAACAAACATTTTTAAATTGATTTTTAGCTACTTAAGCACTAACGCGACTAACTAAATACATATGAACATACTCATATGTATAAGTGTATTTGAATTATTTTGTTGTGGTAATAAAATGTTATTTACTTACCTTCATTATCACAGATTCACTTAGTTTTTCACGATTTATTATTTTAATGGCCACCTTCTTTCCAGTAACGCAATGCACTCCCAACTTGACCAGACCTATTTTGACAAAAAAGACAAACATACATACATATAATGTTACTTTAATAAGCATATTTATTAAGTTTATATCTGTGACTTTCTTAACTAAAATAAATTTTATTGACCTATACAATCTAAAAAGATGTTATTCTCAAATTTTGAAATGTCATAATGTTATTGTATTTTTTTTAACTTGTAATTCTTATAAATAGTTTTATTTTTTATATTGTTTTGTATAACCTTTACTGTCATGATATTTGTTTACCATTATAAAATTGTATACTGTAATTTAAAAGATTAATTTCTTGTTGTATGCAATTTGAATAAAATAAATAAAAATAAAAATAAAATAAATACACATATATGTATACTCCCTACCTAAGTCCACTATGTGTGAAAAACTGATATTTGTACATTTTGGTACTTTTTTATATTGTCGTCTAAAAATATAAGCCGAAAACAAACTAAGTGGACGTAAAGTACTTTTTCACATTTATTATACTTTTGTGAAGTTTTTTTAAAATAATAAACTTAGGAATTAAGGTCTTTTGACTGACATTGGGGTCAAAATCAACTTGATGGGCAAAAAGTACTTTTTTGGTTCTTTTGTGCCTTTTCAAGATTATAAGTTAAAAGTATGATATTTTAAACTATTAAGTCGTTATAGGATTGAAACATGAAACTGAAGACTATTAGCCCAAATTGAGGACGGAGGCCGTCTTAGTGAAGAAAAAGTGAATTTTTGTCCTTTTTCAGATTTTGAGTCTGGAAATACAAATATAAGCACTATTAACCTATATATAGGTATTAAGTCAACTAAGTGGCCAAAAAGTACAATTTTGCATCATTGATACCTTTGTGCATTTCTTAAAACTAAGAGTCTAGAAGGTAAAGACTATTGACACTTTTTTAGTTCGGAAATCCACTTATTGAATTAAAAGTACTTTTTTACATTAATGGTGCTTCTGTGCAATTTTTAAAATTATCAGTCTTGAAATATGAAATTACAAACTGTAGACCCAAGTAGAGGCCGGAATTTCAGTAAGTAGACAAATAGTTCGTGTTTTTACATTTTCGATACTGTTTTGCCTATTTTAGGTGAGGAGTCTTAGAATGCTAAAGTAAGTACTATTGACAAACATAGTTGTCGGAAGTCATCTTAGTAAACGAAATATATTCTTACTCTTTTGGTACCTTTTTGCATTTCATGATATTTTGAGTCTAGAAATTAAAATTTAAGGGATATTGACCATAGTTGAGACAGGTAGCCAATTAAAAATATATATATAAAACTTAGAAGATTTTTTTAAGATTTTTGTACAACAATTAATGGAGAATTTTAAGCATAATGACAAAAAATAAAAATTATAAAATTATTGTTATTTTCTGATTTTTATTTGTAATTTTTTTTTTTTGCAAAAATAATAATTATTTTTTGTTTTTTTTCTTGCATAAATAACTATTTTCTGTTTTTAGTTTGTGTTTTTTTTTTTTTTGCAGAAATAACAATTTTTATTTTATTTTTTTTTCAACAAAAATAAATATTTTCTGATGTTAATTTTTTATCTCTGGCAAGAATAATAGTAAATTTTTATTTCTTTTTTTTTTTGCATTGGTGAAAAAATTTTTTATTTTTGGAAAAAAAACCTTTTAAAATCAGCCATAAATAGTATATGATTTCTACTAGTACTTTTTTAATTTAAATAATTTTCCAGCACTCCACACAATTGAATTAACATTTTAAACAATATTTTTATAAATTATACATCCCACACTACATGTGTATGTACTCGTTTATGCAGATGTTTGTAATGCCTAAAACTAATAGTATGAGCTTTACTTTCAAGTATACTGATCAAATCAGAATCATTTCCTGAGTTGACTTAAGCATTCCCGGCAGTCCGGTGAAAAAACTGGATGTCGAAATTTCAAAAATATTTTGATGAAATTTGCTACAGATACGTTTTTTGGCACTGGCACGAAGCTTTTTGTTTATGGTAATAATGGGCCCATTTGTTGACATAGCCCTCATAAAAATTTCCTCCCGGAATAACCGTTTTGCGGTAAACTCTGTCGAATATTATTCCATTATCACAAAATTTTACATATCGCGAACAATCCAAAACTTATTACGAGCTCCACATTAGACTAATTTAAGGAAATCACATTTAAATAATGCTATTACAAAATATTAACACATTTCCAAGTATTTTTTAAATTAAAATGAGCCAAAATAATTTTGTAAAAAGTGGCATATTAATTAAATAACACCCGTAGTTAGCGTTTACCCGAAAAGTTAACCCCATTTACGAAAGCCACCTTAACCTCCGTTTTATGTAAAAAATTGCAGTCCGTGTCATATTTTTTTAGTATCTTAGACTTTTTATAATAAGTGTGTATATCTGGATTTTTCTAGAAACGTCGCTTGTACATATATGAAAACTTAGTAATAAATGCTTTTTAGTACATGGCTCAATTAGGACAAATTTAGTTCTGAGTGGGCACAGTTTAAAACACCGTTAAAAACCATTTTAATTTTTTTTTAATTATAACGAAATTAAGAGTTAGCTCTTAATTTTGCTCAAAAAATAAAAACTGAAAATTATTTTTTCTACCAAAAAAAAAAATTTAAGCCAGAAAATAACAATTATTTCTGCCTAAAAAAAATTAAAAAAATTATTATTATTTCTTTCTTAGTACTTATGGAAAATGCCAGTTCCAGTGAAAATAAAATACTAGAGCCTGACAGATCCTTTCTAACAACACTTGTAAAACACTTGTAAGCTGGAAGCTCACCCAAATCCGCTCGCCCGAAACATCCTGCAACATAGTGGGCACACCCGCCTGAAAAGGAGGGATACTATTGCGCTTATATGAAGCTTGATAATTAATATGAGAACTTAAATTTTAGTCTGGCACTGGCTGGACTTATATTAACTACCTAGTTTTAAGATTTGAACACTTATTGTTAGTTCGCCACAGGCGAAGATTCAATAATAAATATATGAAAAAAAAAAAAAAAAAAAAAAAAAAACTTGTAAAACCAAGCATAATTTCCTATTCTTCATAATCAAATGGTTTGCATACTTTTTAATACCTTAAACATGTTTAACTATAAACTGCATCTATAATTGACTTTTAAAACCAGTTAACCTTTTTTAAGCGCCTTAGAAAATTTTTCAACTAAACTGTAATTGCTGACAACAGATTAGATTATAAAGTTTGCATCATAAAACTTACCCGTTTGTCCTTTGCCGAGTGTTTTCTCCAGACGGTATGGCCCCACATATTGACAATTATCTATTGTTGTATTATTTTCCTTCTGCATTTTGTTACCTCCGTCCGTCTTCCTCCTATGTTCGTACTTTCAAAATCACAAAAAACTTCCATGCACTTTGACCAAATTTGTTCGCTTGCCTTATATGCCCAACAACTCCTTGTTCACACTTACTTTGTTTATTACATTTTTCCAGTTTATTTTTTGTTGTAGTTTTATTTCTTTCACTTAAGTAAGTATGTATGTATGTAAGCTTTGCAGTCTCTAATTCTTTAGAGAATATGGACGTAAATCTGGTGGCTATTTTGTTGTAGTTGTTAAATTTTTGATTTATTAAGTTCAAGCAAATTGGGTTAAACCTTCCCTTTAATTACTTTGCTGTATTCATCGCTTGTTGTTGCTTGTTTAGTTTGATTTTGCAATAAAAATTTGAAAGTAATTATTAGATGTTATTCTGTCTATAACTGAAAATCTTAATGTTGTTGCTGCAACTATCGCTCTTTCAGAGTTTTAGACTTTCAATGTTATTTACTTATAAAATTTTGGATAAATTCCGCTGCACCAAAAAATATTCATGTATTTTGTACATTTAACATTTAAAACTTTCTAATATATTCTCCTTTTAATTTGTGTGTTTAGTTAAAGAAAAATAAGGGCAAACATAATATACAACCTAAAAGCAGACAAAAAAAAAGGAAATGTTATTACTAATGAATTTAAATACATATTGGAATAGTTCTGAAAAGGAACGCCTAAAGATTTCGTAACTTTTGCAGCGATGTCAAGTTAAAGATGAAGTCAAACGTGTTTATTTAATTTATACAAAACAATCGTCAATTGGACGTAAGGATTGACGGTTACTTTATTGTTGTTATTTTATGAGCATAATGGGAATTCATTGTTCGAAGAATTTAGTTTCTACAACTAATTTGTTTCTTACTTGTATAATACATGGTACTTACATATGCTACTTTAAAACTCTGAAATACAACACTTGTTTGTGGTTGTTTGAATAAGGCCAAAACAATCAAAATGTTACGAGCATTAAAATCATTTCATTTTGTAAACTTGGCTATTTTTACAAACAAAGCTTGTTTGGTCCTTGATAAAAACATGCATGCAGGGCATAATAGCTAATGTATCTTTCATTTCTTTTTTTTTAAATTAAAATATATTATTCTTTTAAATTTTCCAGGTTTTTTTAACAGTAATTATACGCAATATATGTATTTATTATTAGGTCTGAGCATTATAACTCACTAAATGCTTTAAAAGCTGGTTGGGTGAAAAGCTTTTTTTCAAAATGATAATTTATCTATAAAATTTCCAAAACGATAAACTCACTTTTTTGAATACCCTGAAAAGATACTTCATTTTTTTTTTAATTAGAAAGTAAATTTTCGGCTTTCAGTTAATTTTTTTAATATTGTGATAGATTTTATTAAAAATTAATTAATTTCATCACTAGCCTAGTGAAATGCCTATTCGAAACCAGCTACTATTTCCTCGACAGCTCCTTTTATTCAGTCCGATCTGACCCGACAGACGTGTTTTTGTAAAAATTTTAATAAATTTGTTCATAATAGTTTTCTAAATTAGGGGGGAAAAATATATTGCATCTATGTTTGAATGTAGTAGTATGTAAGTATATATACATTTTTTTTTAATTTTGGAAATGCTTTTTTTATGAGATTACAGTCATCGTTAAGGTTTACAACGTGCACTTGGATTTCCTTGTCGACGAACATAGGGGTCATTAATCCAAAATGGAAATTTAAGAAATGTAAAAATTAAAGTGACCAGCTCGACAGATAACAAAATTCTGTTTCGGATAGTGAATTTTCAAATCTTTTGCTGCAATTTCTCGTTTTAAGGCACTGTCAAAGTCAGGAAAGTTAAGTAAATTTGCCTGCAATTTATTAACTTTTGATGGTTTTGAGGGGTTTACAATATATTTTTTTGTAGCTTAACAAAAAAAGATTTTACATTGTTTTTTTTCTGCGAAAGATTATATAAGCAGCTACCTTATTTAATTTTTTTTATTTTAAGTTATATTTCAAAAAAATTCCGTTTATAGTATTTGGGCGTAAGTTTTCCATTATTTTTATTTTATACATTATTTTTGCAAATTTTACTTTATGCCGCTGCCCACGAAAGGGTAGAGGACAATACTGTCCAAGTGTAGATTTTTTTAGCTTTTTCTTACGTTTAAAGTTGCATTTGCATATCAATAGTATTAAAAACTTAAAAAATATTTTAATTTTTCAGAGGTAGTATAAGTTCTTCTAAGGGGAACCTTATCTCCCTTGGTTCGATTTTTATTATTTTTTAATCCTTAAATGCCTATGACTACAATACATGTTTCTGCCAAGTTTCATCAATCTAGGAGCACTCAGTGATTTTTAAGAAGCTTTATTGTAAAAAATAAAAAGTAATGTCGGGCTAGAACGGCAAAATACCCTTATGTGCGACGCTAAATTTGCAACTCAAAGAAAAAAATTACGATATTTCCATTAGCTAGCCTTGGCATCACCCATGGCACACTCAACAAGCTAATATAAAGAGTCCAGCTGAATTAAATAAGTTTGACATTTTCACGTTACAAATATTCAATTTAGTATGAAATTTTTAATATTTCTGATATTCCACCGTTCAAACACAAAAAGGAAGTGCAGAAGGCGAATTTTTTGAATTCCCCTTGTTGTTTCCTTGTTCAGTGTACCATGGCCAAGGCACATTAAACCAGGTAATATTAAGAGCCCAGCTGCCTTGGGCACATTCAACAAGATAAGCCCAAGCCGAATACAAAAAATTCGCCCTCTGCATTTTCTTTTTGTGTTTGAACGGTAGAATGTCAGAAAAATTAAAAATTTCGTATAAAATTAAATTTTTATAACGTGAAAATGTCAAATTGATTTTAATCAGCTGGGCTCTTAATATTCCCTGGTTGAGTGTGCCCTGACCGTGGCATCAGCAATTTATTTGTTGTTTTCCAATTTTTTAAATTGGGGAAAATAACAAATTGTACAAAAACGAGTTAGCAAATCGGTCTGTTCTGAATTTTGTGAAATTCATTCCTGCTGTTTAGGTGTGATTAATTTGATTTCTTATTGCTAGTTCGCTTAAGAAAAGATTCAATAATAAAACTATGACAAAAAAATAAAAAAAAGCTTAACTAATTTGATGTAAAAAAATCCAAGGTCGTCCACACTATTTTGACAATTCAAGCAGTCTTGTCTTACTAACCACAGATATTTTGCTCCCTTCAAACAAAGTATTAAAACTTTCACAAACTATTAAAAGCTTAGACTAGTGTAACCAGGAGTTTATTATACAAAAAATATCAACTAAACGTGGCCATTCAGAAAGAAAAGGTCGCTCTTATTGCTTGCATTTTGGACCAACAAATACATATTGTTACGGAGTTAAATGTTGACTGGGTATGTAACATGATAATTTTATAAGTTGTGGGACATTATTGGCGGTTGTTGTCTGCGCTACGAAGTTATTTCGAAGTTGTGGCTAAAAGCATAAGGAATTAATTTAAATGTAACTGCATCTAGTTCTCGAAATAACTAGAACTGCCATCTAGTTCTAGAATTTTGTAGAACAGTATTACCATCCACTATAAAAAGTCGAGCAACACGAATGCCGCGAGCAGTTTAATCGTTGAGCTGAATAAGTGAACTTGTGAAATTGCTAAATAATATAGGTGAATAGCTTTAAGTGTTTTAAAGAAGATTGTAAATAAGTATACGACAGTGTGTTTAAGTAAATAAAGTTTTGTACTGTTAAAATAAAATTTCAAGTGTTGTTTATTATTACTTTTGCAATAAAAAGAACCCCGGTTTATTTAAAGGAAATAAACCAACGTTTATAAAAGGTATAAACGTAACAATATTTTAATTTTACATTAGCTCAATTTTCGCTTTTTCTCCAAAAGAAATTTGGGCCGTGCTAACAAGTGTGAGCGTCCTGTGCCTCATGTGTATCTGAGAAGATTTTTAGTCGAGAAATTTATAGTTGGCCTGTCGACGACAGAATGAATAACAAAAGAAAATAGTTTTTCGTACAATTTTAATTTGTATTATTTTAAAATTATTTGAATCACGCTAAAAAACTATTGTAATCGTAAAATATTTCTTGTTGCGAAAACTGCTCGCAAGATATAGAAACGAGGTACTAGGCTTAATAAAATGTTTTACCCTTATTTAATTAGCTTTAAGAAAATTTCATTTAATTTTTAAAAATATTCTTTACATCAAAACCTAAATATGTATTTACACAAAAGAAAATTATTAAAAATATGTATGTTAGAAACGCGTGTTGATTAAATATTTAATATCTTAACTTTAATTAAATTACATAATGTTTGTTTAACTCTAATATTAAAAAATAATTTTAATAAAATAATTTATTTCTGTTCGAGGCCAATAATTTTTTATTATAATTTTATAAAAAAGAAACTTTTAAAAACTGTTTTACATTTCAAATATATAAGTATATCGATGTAAGTACATTACAAATTTTTGCTTGTAACTTGCAGTCTTCACGTAACATAAATCAGTTAACATGGCAATGAGCATCATGATAATTGCAAATGGGGACCACTTAAGTAGATGTTAGCAATCATGTTTTCCTTTCTTAACATGATTGTTAAAGCATATCTTTTTAGCGGTTAGTGATGCCACTTAACAAAAAGTGTTTATAAAAAATATTGAATAAGTGCACAAAAAATTGTAATTTTGACATCCTCTACTTTACTCAAACGTAATATATAATTATGCTTGAATTTACTAAAAAAACAATGCCTAAACCTAATATGCTATTATAAAATTAAAAAAATCGTTTGCGGGCGATTCCGCAAAAAAAAGCATCACTTTGGTTTTTTGGCGCTCTGGGATAATTAAAAGGAAGAAATGGAATTTTTGTAAATGTGGACTTCAAAATATTAAAAAAGAAATCAAATAATATATAACTTTTAACAACATATTTTAAATAATTAATCCAAATAAAACAACAAAGTACGAACAATGATATTCATCTAAAAAACTGAATTTTGAGATATGCTTGAAGGTTTTTGGCAGTAAAGTTAGAATTTCAAGAAACAATTACAAATTTTAAAAACACTTTTAAAACCAAAAAAAAAAACAGAATTA
Organism: Melanophora roralis; assembly: GCA_963583895.1. Taxonomy (NCBI): domain Eukaryota; kingdom Metazoa; phylum Arthropoda; class Insecta; order Diptera; family Rhinophoridae; genus Melanophora; species Melanophora roralis. The sequence continues at coordinate 69,186,092 of OY757189.1, read as the reverse complement.
CTTGACCGATGCTTTTCTTGTTGCACAGTGCTGTATAATCTGTGAATTTAAAACTAAATAATTTCTACACATATGTAATATAAAAACGAGTTTAAGCACATTAAAATCATACATTTGATAAACTAAAGCAATACCGCTATGTTTTAATAAAATTTAAAAACAAAATGCTTACTATGCCTGACTTATTCTGATGTTATCCTTTATATATGTATGTATATGTAACTCAGAAGCCCTTCCGAGTAACAACATGGAACTAGTTCCACTAAGGGGGTTCGTCATCAATATATATTTCATTGTGGGTTTTTAAATACTACTTTTTGAAAAAAAATATTAGCTATACCCAAATAAATAGAAATAAAAAATTAACAAGCAAAGTAGAGCCACCACTAACAACAAATCTGCTTGTTAAGTACTTGTCAGGATACCCCAATACAGGTAGTATCAAGGCGAGTTCAAACAAATTCGACCTCTGTATTTCTTTTTGTGTTTGAGAAAGTGAGTATCCCAAAATTGTTCAACTTCAAACAAAATTAATAAATCTGACATTCACAAAATATTAGTACGAATTCATAATTAGCTATGATCTCATTAGTACCTGCATTATTGTACCCTGGTAATCGTACAGCTGCGAGTGTATGACTTAACAAAAAAAGCATTAAACAACGAACAGTGACTCTGCAGAAAACGTGGCCAGTCCGTATATGCGTGTATAGACTAGTTCATGTAAAAAACATGGTCCATTTAACATTGTAATGTCCAAGGTCAGGACCACCTAGCCCATCTATGTATTACATCAGAGAAGTTTCAAAACTGCTCTATAGAACGCCACACAGGACTAGTTTTACAACTTCGACAACTCAATATGCGATCGTTAAGACACGAACACCGGTCGGTTAACTGCAAGTTCTTGTTTGACAATGACATGGTAAGTCGCTGCGTTACATAGAACCATGTTTATAACTAGTTCATTTCAACTAAAATGGTGGTCGAATATTTTTTGCAGGGATCCCCACACATATATATTCTTATGTTATGATTGTGTTGGTTGGTTGTTTTTGAGCGTAACTATTTTTCTCTTATGGTACTTAGGTGACCATAGTTGAAAGTTTAGAATATAAAAGAATTGTATTAAACATTTTATGGACTTTAATATTATTATTCAAGAAAAAGTTTCATAAATGCAAAAAATTTTAACCTTACTACTCAATTGTTCATAACGTCATAGATATTTACTGCATATTGACAACAATTTATACGGATAACTTAACTAAGTTACAGTCTTGACTTAAATTATTTTTTATGACGGAAATGAAGGTTTGCAGATGGAATTTAAACCAAACATTGAATGTAATTTAAAAATTTGCTCATTAAACATTTTAAAAATCCTAACTGGTCACACTGTACATCTTGCACAAGAGACTATAGAACCTATTTTTTGTTGTTATTCTTTTCAATACTGTGAGAGCCCCCACACGCGTGTGGGATTTCGCCAATCGCTGGTATAGATGATTTTTCACTGTGTGTAATATATAAAAAAAAATAGTAAAAGATGGACCTGTTGTTTTCGTTATTTTTTTGTATTTTTGTACTCGTGTTGGGTATGTACATACATGTAAATCGCGATTAGTATTCGTTCCCCGAAGACGCTCTTGGCTGTCGTTAGTTAAGAACTACAAGAAAACATTAAAAATTGAAACAGTATAAGACAAACCAATGTTGCTACATTAACTTGCAAAGAAAACACGTCAATGATGGCTATAGATTAGTTGGGACTACGAATCTAACAGTCGATAAAAATTGATGACACTTGGGGTTTCTATGGAGACGAGATCTGTTTTCGGCCTACTTCAAATGAGCATCAAGACTAACTGTATTCACTGTTACCCGATAAATAGTCCTAATCTCTGGAGCAGATGACCGAGAAATCGTGTTGTTACGGGTGGCTCTAGTGCCAAGGGTAGTGGAAAAATTAGGTCCTTGATAAAGTTTCGAAAAATACAATATATTTTCCTCTTAGCCGACTATACAGTTATACAAACAGAGTATCAAACAATCACAAAATATTATTCCTGGCTCAAGGCAGACGAATAACAGGCATAAATATTTGTACCAACAATTGAGCGTCGATAAATGTCATAATAATCGAGAGTATCGTTTCTTGCAAAAAATTCAAAGCCAGAAGATGAATAATGACTACTTGAAATAGAGCCCAGTATGTTTTTTAGAGACGTCTGGTCAGTACAGGCTAATTAGAGAACGCATCTAAGGATAAGTAAAAAGCGTGGCAGAAATTGTCTATTTTCGTTTTAATAAAAACAAATACGTTAATCTTAAGAAGAAGGGTAGTTGACCCCATGAGGTGGAAACATTTTTTGTAAAATAAATATATATGTTTCTTAAGCTAAAAATTTAAGGTATTTGTATTGTGGCAGTCATTAGATTTTCAGAGATCTTGAAACAAAAAATAATATAAAGTAACTGCTTTTGTGTTTTTAATGCAACGTTCTTTTAAAAACATACTGATAATGGTTCGGAATCCGAACTTTTTATCGCTTATTCAAAAACTTATCAAACTCCAGTGCCCTACATATCGTTAAGAAAGAAGCCAACAAGTGATACTTATGTAAGTATGGTCCCCAACCAATGTTAGCCAAGGGTCTTCTCGAGGCCAGAACACTTATCGGGTTTTACAAAAATCTTAACAAAAAAAAACAGGACAAAAGACAAGTAGTAACAACAACGGGTTGATGTTGCATGGTTTTTTTCTCGTAAATTATTTTCTCTCTTTGGACACCACTGTATTAAACATAAGGTAAAATAACATCTTTACATATTTTATAGCATAATTTTAGAAAGTTCAATTCGAAGTACATTGAACAAGGTAGAATCCACTGATCACCTGACTTTTATTTTCGCCATATGTTTTCTTGCTTAGCTTGCAAAGTTTTTTATGTTATATGGTGGCAGACTGCTGCTGAAGTACAATATCATGTCTTTAATTTTTTTAAGCCAGTTCACAATTTAAGAAATTTTTTTTTTATTTTAAAATTTTTTTGTTAAAATGTATTTTTTGGATAAAGCTTTCAGAAAATCCCTGCAACTACAATAACGTTAAAAATAAGTAAGAGCACACTTTAAATGTGTTGAACTAACAAATATACTTGTTTAAATTATTGGTTTTAGATTTTTAAACAAAAAAAGCTCTATTTGAATTGTAAATCGAAACGAAAAATTATTTTTTCATTCAATAAATAAGTTTTGTACATGACACATCGTTTAGTGTTTTCAATAGGCTATGGGCCAGAACTGCTAGTTGAGAGATTCTGTGCATAATTTTTAAAAATTTAAAGCGATAAGGGCAATATATAGTTATGGCACCAACACATTTGAGAGTAAGATGCCACTACGTGAGCAGTGGATTGGTCAGGATGCAAAAGCTGATATCCTGATTGCATTAGAACCAAAAATTTAAATTCTGGCGAGAAATTTAAAACTGTTTTATTTAAACTTTTATTCTTAGTAAAACTTATGAGAGAAGATCAAAGCGACAAAAAGCCGAACTATACAGAAAACTGTTGAGTCATTAAATGGGTGCTGAGTAATCTTTTTTAAAAAAAATGGAAGAATTTGTTAAATACTATAACAGTTGGAAGAAATGAATTGCAAAATTTAGGAAGAATTGTAAGTTATAGTTTTGTTAGACGGTTAATCAAATGACTATAAGGAAATTAAAGCAGCATTGAAAACAGCAAACGAGTTCCCAAAAATTTAAGCTTTAAGATCAAGGCTTTAAGAATTGCAATAAAACGCTAATGATGTTCCCCCAAACGCAGCATTCAAGGCAAAGTATTGTAAAAAGTATAATAATGCAAGCAAACCAGGTAATCTTTTACCTGTTATCGCTGTGGTAAATATGGACACAGAGCTAAAAATTGCAAAACAAATATTAATAAAGATCGAACAAATGTAGTTATTTTTAACGGATTTGTAGATAACCATGAAATAGTACAGAATGCTAATCAAAAGTCAAATATTTTTTAACACACCAAACCAAGGCACATTCAACAAGGTAAACTCAAGGCGAATTTAAAAAATTCGCCCTCTGCATTTCCTTTTTGTGTTTGAATGGTAGAATGTCAGAAAAATTATAAATTTATCATAAAATAAATTTTTTATAACGTATAAATGTCAAATTGATTTTAATCAGCTGAGTTCTTAATATTACCTGGTTGAATGTGCCTTGCACCAAACCATTGATGTTATGTTGATTTCCGAGACTTGTATGACATCTAGAAGCACTTTTAAAATAAGTAGATATTTTTTTATGATTCGAAGGATCCCAGGGATAAATCATGTGGTGGCGCGGCTATATTAATTAAATCAAGAATCAAACACCGAATGTTATATACAAGCAACAGAGGTCTGCATTGATGAATTTTTCATAACCTTGTTATTTTGTCGGCTTATTCTCCACCCAGATTCTCCATAACGAAAGACCAGTATAACAGTTTTTACACATCTTAAGGTCCCCGTTTCATATCTGTTAGAGACTGTAACGCTAAGCCCACGTACTGGGACTTCCACCTTATTAGTCCCAGAGGTCATGTCTTGTATGATTCCGTGTTTAAAATTGGACTTTGTGTTGTTACATTTGGACAACCTTTCCCTTGTCCAACTAATCACAATAAAATTGTTTACGTTATCGATTTCAGCGTAGCAAAAGGTACATATATAGCCGGGACTATTTGATCTGTCTTTGGACAACTCACCTACAATAATTTCTATTTGCAGTCCTCACCAAAAAGAAAAAAGTAATATAGAAGAATAAACTGCAAAAGACATCGACGATTGTCTGAACAGCCTTAATGAGAACATTGAAAAAGCCGTTGAGCATGCTTCTTCTACCTACCGTCAAAAAGAACATTTTTTTAACGACATATTACGGCTTGAACCTTTTTCACCGATGTGGAAAGTTGCTTTAGTAAAGATGATTCTTAAGCCTGGTAAAGAGTCTGCTACCAACTATATCAAAATTGGTCAAGAATTAAAAAAAAAACAAGCTGGACCCGATCTTGAATGACAATTACTGCATTTTAAATTACCAATTTGCCTTCAGAAGTCAACATAGTACCATCAAACAAACCCACAGTTTGGTACAGGTTAGAACAAAAGCCCAAGAGGAAAATATATGCTGCTGCGCTCATTATGGATGTCTCTCAAGCCTTTGATCAAGTTTGGCATGAAGCCCTGTTAACAAAGCCAAGGCTGAACTTACCAGTGAATATTTTTAACCCTTTGAAAAAAACATAGCTGGCCGACAAATTATGATAAAACAAGGAAACTGCTTAAGCTGTCCTCGACCAATAAGGGCGCGGTCACCTCAACGGAGTATATTAGGTCCAATTATGTATTTGCTTTTCACAGCAGATATGCCCAGAAATAATCTTACTTTCACGTCGACATTTGCTGATGATACCGCCTTTCTAAGTAATCATAAATACCCTAATGAGGCCTCAAAACAACTTCAACATCAAGTATCCCGAGTAGAGAAATAGGCAAAGTTATTGGGTGTTAAAATAAATGATCAAAAGTGCACCCACGTTACTTTTACTTTACACAAAGAAACGTGCCCCCAATTCTTATTAACAACTATACGGTACCACAACGAATCGAGACAAAATATCTTGGGATTAATCTTTGTAGCCGCCTCACGTGGAAGTTACATATGGATGCGAAGTTGCACAAATGAAATTTTAATCAACCCAAATCCCTTGGCTAATTGGTAGAAACTCTGTGCTACGTCTTGATTGTAAACTTCTACTTTAGAACTCAGTTTTAAAACCAACTTGGTGCTACGGGATACAATTATGCGGCACTGCTTTTTCCCGCAATGAAAAAAATTCAACGCCGTGGCTGTAATAATGTATATTATTATTATTTAATCTATTTATAGATAATTAGATATCTATGAAAGATATAGTTTATTTTAAATGGGTTCAGGGCAATTATAACTATTGGGAATGTTGCATAGAAAGAAAGTAACAGGGGGGATAAATTAATTAAACTTTCTTCTGTTGGTTTCAATTGACAATAATTTTATTTATTTAATAAGAGTTTTGGTTGAGAGTTCACAAGACAATGGTTAAAAAACTTAATTTTATTAATCCCTATATATATTATAAAATCAAGGTGTAAGTTTGTTTGTTTGTTTGTTTGTTTGTTTGTTTGTTTGTTTGTTTGTTTGTCACGCAATCACGCCTAAACGGCTGGACCGATTTTCATGAAATTTGGAATGTAAATACCTTAAAGCCTTGGGTGTGCGATAGGCTATATGTTTTTGGAAAAAGAGGAGGTGCCACGCCCACAGCACTTCAAATCTAACTGTACTTCTACTGTAAAAAAATAACTTTTAATACTGGTGCATATGTTGCACCGATTTTTTCAAAATTTTGTACACATTTATAAGGCCACTAACGGAAAAAAATTTTAAGGTAAAAAAGGAGGCGGGGCCACGCCCCCCAAAACAAAAATTATATGATAGGCACTTATTCCAGACCGATTTTTTTCAAATTAGTTCGCATATAAACGGCTTCCAAGTTAAAATTTTGGAGGTAAAAAAGTGGGCGGTGCCACGCCCACAAAAATTAAATTTTTTTTGCTGGACTTTTATTGCACCGATTTTTTTTCAAACTTGGCGCACATATAAAAGGCCTCTAATTCTAAAATTCTAAAGGACAAGAACTAGGGGTTGCCGCGCCCACAAAAATTACAGTCTTCGTACTGGTTCTTCTATTGCTGCAATATTTATGAAGCTCAAAAATTGCCCTATAATTTTTATTTTTTTCGGTACAATAATTAGTGGCACAAAGATGGACAAACGTGCAAAAATATTTGAAGATAGAGCAATATTTGAGCCAGTTATAGCCTAAAACGCTAAATCCGGGAGGACTTTTGTATGGAAGCTAGGTCAAAAAATTTACTGATCATCACCATAAGCAACATGCTTTTTTGCCATGCCAAAACACGTATCTGTTTCAAATTTCATTGAAATACCTGCAAAAATGCGGTCTCTACATTGTTCACAAGAATACATTAACTCCCAGCCGGACTGACGGACTGACATGTTTTAATAGACTCAGGAAGTGATTATGTGGTAATCGGTATAATTAGAGGCAGGTCTGAGACCTTTGCTTTTGTAAGGTACCAAAATTTTTTACAAAAACATAATAAAATTTGGGTATAACAATATAAGAGAACTTTAAACTCCTTTTGAAAAACACTTGAAATGTAATTATACTATAAATTAAGAACGATAGATATATACAGGGTGTCCACAGGCAAGGTATACTAATTTATTTTACCGCCATTTTGGTAAACGTTGATCTCGACAGCCCGTATTTTTCAGTCATGAAGTAGAGACATGGCAAATTTTTTATGAAAAAATATTCAGTAACCTAACGTGTTTTATTCAATAAAACATGACAACTCCGTTTTTCAGGAAAAAATAATAATGAGTGCCGAGGCATATTTTCATTTGAGTGGATATGTCGATAGCCAGAATAGTCGGTTCTGGGTAATAGAACCCCCTCAAGTTATCCATCAGTCACTTTTGCATCCATTAAAAGTGGAAGTCTGGTGTGCAATTTGGTCAGGAGGAATCATTGGAGCTTACTTTCTTAAAACGGAAAACGGCGTAATGGGAAGCGATATCGCATACAGCTAGGATTACAATGGAACATCTCCGAGATCTCTTTCCACAATAAGTTATTTCAAGAAATGGTGATGATGATTGGCCTGATTCGACTGCTCCAGACTTCTTTTTGTGGGGATATCTGAGCAGCAAGGTTTGTGCATATAAACCACCTTTCCGGCGGACACCCTGTGTATGGCAATATTATTGGAGCAACAATACCAACAGGGTAGTTCTAAGGGGAAGATATTTTTAAGCTCCATATACTAAGTAATCCAAAAGGTTTGCCTCCCAATTCTTAACGCTGGCAGTTTTCAAACAAACTAGCCTTTGCTTTAACAATCAAATAATCCCAGGTTTCTGGTTTGCTGGATTTTCTGGCTTGCACTTGGAAATCCCCCCCCCCCCTAGGGGTACTAGGGTACTAAGTGGATAAAATTTACACATTTTTGCACTAAATGGAAAAGCTCCTAACAGAGTGTAAAATAGCGTTTTATGAAGTACCTAACGACCCGTCATTTTTTTTATAAGATACAAACTTAACTATTAATATTTGTATAGTAATTTAAAACTTAATAATCCAGATTTGTTTTGTTAGGTTTTTTTTTGCATAATTTCACACAATATTGTTTATGGGTTTAATGTTTATGTAAAAGTTTTATTAACAACACTAAAGGGTATTTCGTGTAAAAATTTACATACCAAAAGCATAAGCAGCTCATCAAAACGATCAAAATTTCGAGTTGAATCGAATGCCGTAATTTTCCCCGAGTTTTATATGCACTTTTGTAAGTAAGACAATTGCTTTCAAACTTTACCTTTTAATATTATTCCCGCGCAACGCCGGGACGGGAAAGCTAGTAACTATATAAAACTTCGGTTCTTTAATGAAACGAAGTTTTGTCGTATTCAATTGCTAATTTTATGATAAGCTATGCTTAGTAGCTGCAATATGACAGTAACTAGTTCAATAAATTTTACTTTTGTATATAATATACAAAATAATATAAAAATAATAATCAAATTTTATAACTTATGTGTCCAAATTATTTGGACACTGCAAACTCCTAAAGAATCCACAAGTTCCGCTGGTTAAATGTGAAATTCTAAACTATGTGGACAAGTATTTAAATAAGCTGGAAACATATCCAAATCCACTTGATCGAAACAGCTTACTAAATGATGAAAACAATCGTTTGAAAAAATGGATACTGTTGCCTTGCCCTAAGCTGAAACCAAAAACTATTGCACACTTTAAATTAGGATCTTAAAATTCTGTCTGATGATGGCTGGATTAATATTAATTACTTAGTCTTAAGACTTGAATACCTTTTATAAGTTCGCAGAGGCGAAGATTCAGTAATAAAAATATAAAAAAAAATTTATACTTATAGTATATGACGTAGTACCTTATTTACTGCTTATTGAAAGAAATGAGAAGGGCTACACCCCTCTTCTAATTTCACATTATCAGCTAAAACAAATATTTATTTAAAATTAGGAATGGATGTATACTTTTTGGTACTATTTTATATATGCAGCGCTCAGATCCTTTTTACAAATTTATAAAATACAATTTCGATATAAATGTCTGGTGATTATTACTATTCATTTACACATGCAAGTAATTTCATTAAATTTTTGCACATGCATTATCTTTTGTTCTAAAAGATGGAGTATGTGAGTGAAAAAGTGAAAGAAAATCTGATTGGATTGGGTTATTTTACACTAAGAATTACCACTTTCATGTGTAAGACCTTAGTTAAAGTCATTGCGTTATTTACCTCCGCTATTTGAAATGTTTTTTTTTTTTTCATTTTTATGCTGGGTGTTTCCATTTGCTTTATCTTAAACTTTAATAACTGCATGCATGTTTAATAAAATATATATATACGTATTTTTATATAACACGTACATTTATACATACAAACATATTTATGTATATTTGTTCCTGGTTTTAATATATATTTTAACTTAATTACAACCAGTGCAACATTTACTTGTGTATTTTATGTTTGAGAACAACGTTACCAACAGTTTTTATGATTTGTTGTTGTAATATTGATGACGTTGCTTCTGTTTGCTGATTTTGATCGCAATGATTAGAAGAATGGTCCGTATTTAACTTGAAGTATATCTATTGCGGAGCTAAATCTTGTGTTGAGTTTCTACGCTTGTTGTTATTTTTTATGACTTTTTACAGACACACACACACGCACACAGGTAAAAAATCATGGACGTATTTTCCATTATTTAACTCTTATTTTTTTGTTGTTCTTTCCTGGTCTGTTAGTTTGGTTGAAAATCGATAGGCTAAAAGTATACTATGTAGTGTGAACGATGTACGAGTATTTCCTACTTGCATTGACAGCAATTACTTATTTCATTTAACATTTGTTTACAACAGAAGCAGATTTTATTCATCTTTTAAATAATAAAATTTAATTTTTAAATTCTTTGCAAAAGAATTACCACTTACATTATTTAAAACACTTTTTATGTATATTTTCCCTTTTCAGACATTGCGACAAATTAGATTTTTTTTTCTTTAACTAAATTTTTCACTATTCTGCTTTTTTACAATTTCATTTGTATGTGTGTATATGTTACCATACATGGACTTAAGTAACAAAGACCTAAAATTTTTGTTTTTGGATATTTTTCACACTTCCTGGCTTATCGATAAGTTTTTTATAATTTTTAACAGAATTTAGTAATTAAATTCAACATCTTTTTAATTTCCTTCAATAAATTACTTGAAATTTATTAACGTTTTAAACACTTTTTACATTATTAAGGAGAGGCCAGCCAGTGTTTTATATGACAAATGTGTTAAAACTGATTTGCTGGTATATAACCACATTTAAGGGTAACTTGGAGTTGGGCATGCCTTCATTTAAGTGTAGGTGTGTTTGCGTTTTAAAATCAAAAAAGCTTTGAAATTGACGTTTGTTGCAGGATTTTATGTCACTTTTGTGGAGTTTGCGTATTGCCTAGAAATTTAAGCAAATACTTTAAACACCCTGTACATGAAAGTTCACCACAATAGGAAACAATAAAATATTTGTTTTAAATAGCTTACTACGTACGTTTTACTCGATTTTGATTTAGCTATGTATGTTTAAAAGAAAAAGTACATACTTGTGTAACATAAAAATATTACTTACATACATATACACATGTATGTAAATGTAAACACATTTACATTATTATATGAACGTATTCCAACCCCTTAAACGTGTATAAAAATTCAAACAATATGACGTCATTTCCCTTGTTGTTGCTACTTTTACAAATCGTATTTTAAATACATATTGGGGTAGTTTTGTTGCAATAATAAGTGGTGAATTAAAGAATATTTATTTGCGCCACAGAGTATGCAGCGTTCGCAACAAAAAAATTTTCAATGTATTAAACTCAACACGAGTTGTATTTTTAAATTGTTTTCCGGTTGCAGAAACAACTACACATTGATACAGAACAATACATATGAATAAGATAACCAGGCATGGTAACACGTTTTTTTTTGTAACGCAAAATTATGCATATTTGTATATTTTTACGCCTGTTTTCATAAAAATGTAAACACATTTTAAATCTTTATTAAGCCAATTTGTAATAAAATTGTATTTATAAACGAATTTTAGATTAAAACCCGATTTTGAACCTTGTGTAAATAAACAAACTTCAAAATTGCTATGACCCTATTTTAAGCCCATTTTAAACAAATTTCCAGACTTTTTGTTGTATTTTTATTAAGTTTTACCAAATTTTCAATCCATTTTAAGCTAATTTTCTATATTTTTTGTTTTTTATTTTGTTTTTATTCTCATTTTAATAACTATTACAAACTATTGGCCTTACGGTTTTTTTTTAACTTGCAACTGTGGGAATAAATACATTGACATTATATGGTTGTTTTTATAAATAAATATAAAGGCTTGCATTCATCTTTACCATTTTTCAAAATTCAATTTAATTATTTTTTGTAATATCAATATTTTTATATTTAGTGATGTATAAATAATCAAAAGAAATAAAGAAAAACTCGTTATTAAAATACAATTTCATCTTTAATAAAGTCAACCTCTAAATTGTACTCTTACTTAGCATTTTGTTTTTACATTTCTCTTTTTTATTAAAAATACATGTTGTCATACACTTTTTATTTCATAAAAACAATATTTTTCTCAAATACGAAAAAAATGTGCATAGATGCGATTAATGTATGAGCTAATAACAATTGTTTTACATCACCATGACTCAGCGATGCCAACTTAGCTATTTTGGAGCTAGATTTAGCTCTTTTTAATTGCTTCTAACTCGAAAATTTTCATTTATTACAAAGCCAGACAAATTAAATCATCATACCGACAGATGACTTCGATTATATAAGGGATACCGTGGCCGCAATTACCGGCCACCGTCGATTTGGTTCCCATACCAGCATATTGGGATTGCCTTTTCACAATTTCTGAAGAAGCTGTCAGGACCGTTTGTGCTTCTGTACGGCACTGGATAACATTTGAACCAGACCCTTTAGTACTTACAGACTGGATACAAATTCTATTATCCTTTATCAGTGATAGCGTTTATTCTAGAACAGGGAGCACTACGGGGTGACTACTGCGAACCATATAAATTAATTTATTTTTCACTCTAAATTTTTATAATCCAAGCTTATCTAATCTAAATAAATGTCTTTTTCTAATCTTTCATTTCCCCAGAAACAGACCCAAGTGGGCTGCACCTCATTTTTTTCCATTTCCGCAGCCGCCTGTTCTACCTTACCTAAGCTAAGTAAAATTAAAAAATTCCAATTTTTTGGCACAAATAGCATATCAATAGAATAACTTTTACTTTGTTATTTTCATTTCTCTTAATTTTATAATAAAATTAATAGAAAAATAAATAAATTAATAAATTAATGCAAATTTTTTTATAAAGACTTTTTAAAAATCTTTAAATAACTGTAAGTCACTTTGGTCTGCAGCTCTTGCGGGTTTCCAATCACTTTCGGGATAATCATCAAAGTTGCTGGTATCACCGTCATACTGTACGTCAGGAATAATCGGCGCCTGCAAATTAAAAGAAAAAATTAAAACTACTTTTTTAAGAAACAACTTAAACAATAAATAAATGATTTGGTTTTATTAAAAAGTAAATAATTTACATAAATATTTTTTATCAACTGATTGTCAAAATTTAAAGGCTTACTGCCTCTTTAGTTAAAGGCGAACGAAAAATTGTTAAGAAAACAAAAAGAATTGCTTTCTTGCAAATTATATTTTAAGAATTTTAAAATGTTTCAATATCTGGCCTAATTATATTATTCAGTAAAGCCATCCCACCAACAGCCATTATCTTATACATATGTTGCACATATTCAGGGCCGCATTAACAAGTGTGAGCGCCCTGGGATAAATAAAAAAATTTCCCCCTTGTATATATAGTTTAATAAATATATAATTTTATTTTTTTCAACATTTTTTAATTCAAAACATACATATATGTATGAATATTTACACAAAGAAAAATAATTCAGAACGTTCCAAACATACTCTTATTGTTCATTGCACATTGTTGTTAGTATAATTTAAGCAACTACAATAGCATAACTATCCTTTCCGAAGTCTCAAACTAAACAGATTAATGTTTTCAATTTATCCGCAATTTGTTTGTACACTGTACAGATACGTTAATGTACGTATTGACGAAACAAATTCATGCCTGGACAAACGTCAAACTTAGTATATTAAAAATCCAGTACAAAAATACCGATTTTTTTTTGGATTTTGACATTTGTCTAGACAGTAAGTTAAGAGTAAATATCAAGGCGAGGCGTTTAGATTTTGCCTATAGCAGGCTTACATTATATATATCTATGTACATAAAAACAGTGTAATTTTGAGACAATGTGCTGTTTATAGAACAAGAAAGGCGAAACGTCTTGGACTTTTGTATGTATTTTGTTATGGTAACAAAAATAAAACACATACATACGAAGCGACCAAGACGTTCCGACTTTCGTGTTCTATGAACAGCACACTAAACTTAAAATGTAATTTTAATTGTATTTATTAAATAACAATACAATAAACCTAGTATGATATTGTAAAATGCAAAAAATCGTTTGTGACGTACTCCGCAAAAAAAAAATCAATATTCTATCATTTTGATTTTTTGGCGCCCTCGGATCGTTGAAGCCCCTAGGATGCATTTTTACCTTAGTATAGAAAGACCCTACCTCGTATTTTTTATGTCGAGATTTTTTTTTTGGCTGCGTGTGATATATAAGCAGATCATTTATCGAAATTAACTAAAATCTGGACTTATAAAAAATACAATTAAGAGCCTTTCTATATTAAGATAACGATATGTTGCAAGTATTTTTATTGTGATTTTAATTTAAAACAAATTAATATATGATAATTAAGGGTAAATGTTTCTTAATAATGAATTTGTTATACGTAGGATAATTCGCTTGTTTTAATATGTTTAAAAATAATAACGTGACGTTATTTTAAAAACTTTGCTGTGCTGTGCCACTCAAATTAACAACCTATAAACAACAATTTAAATTCTTATTGCACAAATAAATAAAATAGTTCTGGCAAAAAATATTTTAAATGTTTTTGCACACTTCATAAGGGTATATATCAGTTTAGCATTCCGTTTGTAATTTCTATAATAGCAATTTGCGACCTCACAAAGTTGGGGAAAAGTCTTTTTCGATAGTATCAGGTAAAGTGGTATTTCCCCTACAATTGAACAAATTTTGTGAAATTTTTCATGTGCTTAATCTACGAAAATATAACACCTATCGACTTTAAACTTACTACAAAGTAGTTCCAGTAAAGTACGTACATGTTGGAAAAACAATATTAGTTATGTAGAAGCAGGGGAAGCGGTAAAGCTCATACGAATAACCATTTTTAAGATTTTGTTTGATGATCGCTAAATTTTTTGATGTGTTATGGTCTCTTAGATTCAAAAACAGTCCAAAATTAAAATTCTATGGATAATAATTTTTTTATTTTTTTTTTTTAAAATTTAAAATTTTGAAGAAGCTGCTCTACGATTGTATCGTAGCTCGAAAAGGTCTTATTCGATTTTTTCAAGAGAACCGTGTAACTATTAATTTTTTTTAAATCCGCAACGGTTTCAGAATTATCTGGACCGCAAAGATAAAAATTCAAAACTTCTAGAAAAAATTCGAGAATTTTTAATTTAGAGAATTAATAAGAAAATTGAAAATTGCTAAAACCTTAAATTTTTTTTACTTGGTTAAAAAACGACACAAATTTAAAATCTTAACAACATTCCGGTTTTATTCACAGATGTGTACAAAAAGTAGTGGACTCATGAATTCGAAGGGACGACCTGAAGGGTGCCCCGGTAGATCAGTGGTAAGTGCACGAGTCTACCAGTCTGGGGGTTGTGGGTTCGATTCCCACCAGAGGCCCTGGTAAATCTGCTTCATTCTTCTGTTCTTTCTTTCTTATTCTTCTCTAAATTTCCTATTTCCTTCTATCTTAGCCTATCCTATTTGCCTCTTCAGGTAACACAAAGGAACCGAATTAAGCGGACCCAAGTGAGTTGTATCCTTTCCTTTAACGGCTGCCTGTTCTACCTAACCTGACCTAACCTGTGTACAAGAGCGATATAACGGTTTGTGTGTTTGCAAAATTTTATCAAATCTGGTATTTTGAAAGCATTTCATTCCTCGCGCCCGGCCGAAAGCCTGCTATATACACTAACTTTTTTATACCCAACATTTTTAAATAATTGTCGCTGAAGGCCGGCTTTCTGCAGCATCTTTTGAAACATAGCTTAAGTGTACTGTATAACACATTTCGTTATCGAAAATTAAATCAAACGAACAACATGAGCTAGCTCCCAATTAAAATTAAATAACTCCCAACAAAAATGAAAAAACTTCCACCACCTCGATATATTTTACTTCTATTACTAAAATCGATATCGGGGGCCGCAAGAGTATCTATATAAGCTAAGGACCGTATGTGGGCGCGGGCTATGAAATTGGCATACTTGGTATGGGTTAGGTCTGATAGAACAGGCAGCCGCTGAAAGAAAAGAAACAGCTCAATTGGGTCCGCTTATTCGTTTTCTTTGTAATGCCCGTAGAGAAAGAAAGAATAAAAATAGAAGCTGAAGTGTAGAGAGGAATTATAATAAGTGGGTATCATGCAATTAATTTTAAGCGTTTTAAAAATCCGCACAAACGCATTACATCCCTTTTACGTATTTAGTGTGTGTAGAAACTAAAATCTTTCAAATAGTTTGCAATTTTTGTCTTTCAATTTATATGCTTAACAAATTGTAACAATTATGTATATGAAAAACGTAGTACATCAACACATGTTAAAATTTTGTAAATAAGGCCAACATTCATATTAGATCTTTCAAAAATGCATTACGGGCAGTTAAATGATTGCAATAAAAAAAAAATTAATGCTTTAAACTAATAGAAATTACAAATAAAAATATTTAAATGATGCTGGCAGCGCTATTTACAAAAGAACAAATAGAAATCTCTGTCATAATTGCTTGATTAATTGCACCAAATGTTTAAGATCCCATAACATGCGAATAAAAATAAAAATAAAAATAAACAATAATTCCCACATTAACCGATAATATAATTTTTTATATTTAAAATTTTATGTCCGTTTGCAGCCGCTCATCTTTCTGTTTACAACCTATTTATGGCTCAATTTATTTTATGTTTGAATGTGTGTTTTTCTATTCCGATCTTTAAGTTATTGGCAGAACAAATTGTTTTTAAATAATTTATTTTTATAATAAAAATGCGAATTTGTTTAAAATATTTTGCACTCATTTACACGCTTTCATAAATAAAATATGCCGTACTTTTTAATAAAATAATTTTCGAATAAACAGATTTAAATTTTTTGCAGTTTTTCATTTAACAAATTTTTTCTAATGATGCATAACATTTGCAAGTATATTTTGCTAAAAACAAATAAGTAAAGGAAAGAAATGAATTTGCAAAAAAAAAAATATTTATATATGATTGTTTGTAAATACAAACATTTTTACATATCGACCCCTGTGCGCGAAATTATCGTACATGTGTTACCAAAATTAAATTTTGCGAAGAGCATTTTTATTACTTTTTTCCTTTTGGCTGACAGCATTAGCTCTAAATTTGAAATGTATATAAATATTCGAATGCTTTTAACAATAATAAAATAATTTAAATGGGATTGTTCGTATATTTTAAAATAATTAAAAATAATGGCGCACACACGATTGTTTTGCTTACAAAGTTTTCAAGATTTTTTAAAAAACATTTGATACTTACGACAAATTTTGAAACCATATAGTTTTAAACACAGTCCGGATAAATCGTGTTTATTAATTCTCCTCCTTATTTAATAGTTTTAAACGTAAAAAGTAATACTATTTTAATAAAATATGTACGTTATATATGAAAAATATTGTTGTCGTCAGTTAATTTAATAAATTTTTTACTTTTGAAGTAAGATTTAAATATTTTTTATGATATCTAAGTGGCATTTTTGTATCAGTACTTCTTTGTTAAGATAAATAAACTTGTATCATAAAATGTTTTTATTTTATAAGTAAAACCTAAAATGGTTATTTGTTCTAAGAGATATCATAAAAATATCCAAAAACTAGTTCAATTTAAGTTGGAATTTTCTTGAGATGTCGCGAAACGGAGTTTGATTAAGTTAAATTTAATTTTGTTGGGCAGTCATGAATTAGCCAATGATTTCAAATTTTAAAAGTCGGCGGGTACAGTCGTAGCTTGTTGCGTTAAAACGGTAGAAGATATTATCTGTCGTCCGTCATCCGTCACGGTTTTTAACTGGTATCAAGGCGAATTCATAGAGAAGGTGGTCTCGACAGATCAGCTGACTATTTTTTGCTCGTGCAATTTTCCTCACAATGTGTCAAAAGTTTGTCTATGTGCTTCTTCTTGATTTAAAAAAAATTACGAGTCGGTTAGATTATTAAACTAAAAATTTAAAAAAGTGTTCTTAGTTAACAAATAGTAAAACCAAATGATGCGTTTTTGTGCTTTGTGCAAATAAAAAACACTGTAAAATTATTTTTATTCACGTTTTTCTTCTGCAAATAATTTATGTTTTTTTTTTAATGATGCCATATACAAATAATTTGTGTTTTTTTTTTCAATGATGCCATATTTGTGTTTGACATTTTAGGTACGAATTTTTCGCCTGCGTTCACCTTGTATGAATTCGCCTTGACTGGTATTAATGTGCGGACGTAAATGCTTGGCACATGAATTACGTTGGTAACGGATATCAAATCAGCCACACAACAAAACAAGTCAAAGTAAATGTACATAAGAAATCAGCTGGTAGATGTCGAAATGCTCGATCACGTTAAAAGTTGCCCAAGTTTCGTATATTGCGTTGACGGAGACGTATTAAATGTGGCACCGCTTATAACAAAACGCCTTTTTCAACAAAGCTGCCAGATTTAACGATTTATCGTCATTTTGACGATTTTAGGTGGCAGAAAAAGGCTTATAACGACTGGACAATTTTCGCCCTGAGCTTGACGAATTTTGAAAATTAAAATTTGAAATACATTAAAAATTATTTTTTTTTAATTTGAGCCAAATATACAAATTTTAAAATATACTGTTTCTTATTGTTAGTATATTTGACTTATCTCAGGAGAACGTGTCCTATTTTCAAACTATTTAACGTCTGAGTTTTAAATGTAAGTTTTTAAAAGTTGCAGGATTAAATGCTTGTTGTTGTATTGTCACACAGTTTGTACCAGTTCAAGAAGTTTTATAATTAACGGACTAAAACTAATTACTCAGACGTAATGTAATACTAGAAATTAAAAAACTTAATTGTTTTTTGACACTCATAAAAATTTAAACTTATTTTTTGACATTTAACTGAGATAAAAACTAAGATGGTGTAAATATAGCTTAAGCTAACTTTTAGTACAGTTTTATAATTTCAAATTTTGTTTGCAAACTAACTACGGTCATGAATTTTTAAATTATTTCAATATGTAGCAGGAAATATTTTTTATAAATATATTGAGTTTGACAACTCAAAACTTAAGAAAAAATTTTGATATTTTTCATCATCTTTATAAGTATATAAAACAATTTACTGTCAAACCGCTAAAAACCCATTTAACGACAAGGTGGATAAGAAATGGCTTTTTAACCAAATAATGGAAAAAAGCCATAAAGTGGCATATGCCATTTTTAACTTGCCCTGATAATAAGGAAATGGTTATTAAGGCTCAACATATTTTATTATAGCCGCGCTTTTCGTCGCGCTCACTTTATCTTCATTACATTAGTACTTACATAACTACTTGTTTTAAAGCAACTACATACTCTCTTGCAAATAGTTTTGTATTGTAGGCATATGGCACATACATAATTTTGACCACCAAGTAAACAGTACTGTCACATACGAAAAAATGTACAAATTTTCACTTCCATAAACGAAATACAATAGATCCGAATGTACAACAAATTTGCATAAAAAAGTCGATTTCTGAAAAAAGTAACATACGATAGTTTCACGCACAGGGGTCGATATGTATATATTGGGTGGTTTTGCTAAATATTAAAATAACACATTTAATAACTTAAATGATAATTAAAACAACGAAATTAGTATGCATGTTTTAAATAAATAATTTTCTTGAAAATAATTTATAAAAAATGCGATAAATTTATCATCACTGCGATAATGGCAGGAGGTTACATGTGCATATGTATGTATTATAATACGTGAGTGCATATAAAGCAATTTTTTTTTTAAATATTAAAATCCCTGCCCTAAAATAGTTGAGGCTTGATGCAAAAATTATTCTCTAAAGATTTCATATTTCTAAAATGAAATTTTTGGAGAACAATTATTGTATCCAACCTTAACTTTTTGGGGGGTATGACCGAAAACTTACCACTTTAAGAAATAACGGACACCCTATTATACACACATACATTGATTTTAAAATACATTTAAAAATTATTGCCAAACAAAATCCATTATTTTCAATTAACTTTTGCAAAAAATAATGTTTTTTTTGTGCAATTATAAGTCTTCTGTGGTTTTTCTTTTAACGTACCTTTAGCTTTTTGTCGTAGACGTCATTCCAATTCAAATCTTTAAACCATCGATGCCTCTTAACGTCATCTGCTCCATTCTAAAAAGAAAAGAGGAATTATTATTATTTTTAGCAGCGTTGTCAGGGTTGATAGCAAAAAAGTTACGTTTTTTTTTTCATTCAAAAAGTTACATTTTTCAAAAAAGTTACATAAAGGAAAAGAAGCTAAATTAAAGTTTTTTTGTTTAACAAATTTTAATAAAACTTGATAATTCTGACTTAGCTGCACAATTAATTCTGAACAATTTTTTTTAAGTAAAAAGTGATTTTTTTTTGATTGTTTAATACCACTAACGGGTCTACACAACGTCGCGGGGGACTTCAAAAAGTTGATTTCAACCATAACACCGACATATGAGATGGGCAGACGGACATCAGTAATCGACTTGTTTTTCTATAAGGACCAAGAAAATATGTACATATATACTATATATATGGGTGCACAGATAGATGAGAAAAAAATTACAAACGGAATGACAAACTTATACCTTATACCCTTATCACTTATGTGAAGGGTTTAAAAAAGTTTAAATATACATATGTAGTTTAAGAATGCAAATTTTAAATAATCCTTTAACAATACGACATGCTGAATTCCGTGCATCACCGTAGATTGACCGGTCTGTGATAGGCTAATACCACCCCAAAAACTGTCCAGCCCAACCCAGAATTTTCATCTAAATACTTACTTACATAGAGAAGAAAGGGGGAAAAGGACCTTAGCTCACCCCAGGAAAATTGCCTAACTATTATGGTACTTCTGTGTTTAAAAAAACATATATAACTTATGTGCTGCTTTTAGAACACGGAAGGCGTAACGTCTTGACGTTTTGTATGCGTTATGTTTTTGTTACAATAACAAAATACAGACAAAACGTCCAACAGGTTTCGTCTTATACATTGGAACATATAGTTGTAAGCTTTGCTACTCGTGCGATTACTCTAATCAGAAAAATAACCGTCACTATCTTAACAAGATCGCGTGCAAAACTTCGCGTGTATATAAGGCTAAACAAATTAAAAGTTTATTAATTTACTTGCTGTTTGTTAAATAAAGCAAAAGTGTGTTGAAAAAGATCATTTTATATATGAGATCTAGAGAAAGAGAAAGAAACTTTAAAGATAAAGGCGGAAAAGATAACAATTTTCCCTAAAAAAGTCTTAAGTTTACAATAAGTTAAACCAGACAATCAAATTAGCAGCAAAAACTAAAAAAATAGTTTTTGTTTTTCTAGAAAATAATCATAGTGCTTATAAGTGATGGTGGCCTTGTCTACTAAGCAGGGGTGCCGTACGTGAAAATTTTACACCGTTTTGACGATTTTTTTCACTAAATTGGATAATTAGATAACAACTGCAGAATTTATTAATTTTGACAAATTTTTTATTTGATTTAATAAAATAAGAAATAATGCAATTTAAGCTTAAAAGAGTTTGTTTATAATTTAATGACTAAAGAACTCATTTGCTAATATTGAAAGAATATTTAGCCAAATGAATCTTAATGAAACCAAATAAAGAAATTTGTTGGAAACAGAAACCTTTTACGGGATTTTGTTTTTGAAGAATTATCTTAAAAATAGTTTTTCACAGTGTTTTAATATAAATATTACAAAAAAGTAATATATGTATGCGTGTATACATCTTTTTAATTTTAAAAAATGTGTATAAATATAGGTAAAGTGCTACATAACAGATTAACATACTGCTAGTTTACCAAAAAGTAGTTTTTTATTTGACGATCTGTTTAAAAACTTGACGATTTTAATTTTTTTTTCTTCCAAATTTAACGTTTTTTTATATTTTTTATTATTAAATCCTCGGCTTTTGCAAACTATTTAGGATTTCGAATTTAACTAGCGGAACTTGTAAATCCTTGTGTATGTTGCTGTTTTTACTATACCAAGGAGCACCAGTTAGTATTCTTAGGATTTTATTTTGACGGCGTTAAATTTTTGCTATGTTGAAGACGAAAGCAGTGCCCCATAATTGTATAACGTAGCGCAATTTTTTTTTTTTTTTTTTTTTTGGATTAAAAATATAACAATTCTGCTACTGGGCCATTAAATGTCAATAAACATGTAAAACGTACACGACAAAATCTATTTTCTTAGATTTTAAGCGCTATATCTGACAAACATATTAAATAAATCAATTTACTCACAATATTTCTTTTATATCTAATGATTTGAATTTTTTGAAACTTTGGACTTAATTTCCCAAAAAAAAATCATGGAGATAATACATTGTATGGATGTAGGTGAAGGTAACTTGGGGCAACGATATGAACGCCCATACATATATAGAATAATTCCGACATGTGTGTGCATAGTGAAAAGCGAAAAATCATTAGTCTTGTTCTGTTGTCTCTTTTAATGATTTAAAATTTTAATGGCAATTAATTTTTTTTCGATTTTCTTGCCACATGCCAAAATTTTTAAACCATAAAATGGATCTCGTTTGGTTTGCAAATATGTACATACATACTTACATACAAAAAACATTACAAAAATATAAAAGAAAATTTTAAATCTTTGAGCTTTTGTCTATGTTCACGTAAATACTATAATTTTTATTATTATTCTCTGTTTTTTTGCAACTAAATGAAATTGCTTTTGTGGACATCTAGCTTTATGTGATTTTTCTTAGAAAACAATAACTTTGTATGTGGAAATCCGTTTATGGGTTAAATCTAGCAGAAAGTAACGTAACGCCAGATGGAATATATCTTTTTTGTTTAGTTAAACTTTTCATATAAATGAACAGACATTATTTAAGAAAAATCGCTTCTTTCATTTTGACTGTAACTGTAAAAAAACAATTAAGGTATTCCATATGTTGTTACGTTACTTTCTGCTAGAATTGCCCACATGCATTCTTCTTCTTTCTCTTTGGGGAATAAAATATATTTCCGAGTTAAAGGTATTTAAAATGTTACCTAAGACTTACGACTAACACCTCAACTACCTTTACAACGGTAGCGTTTATTATATATTTATGTTTACCGACAGTTAACCCAACCGTTTTTGCTAGACAGACCAAAACCATTTTCAAAAGTAAAATCCTGCCTAATCAAGAATAGGTTTGGTAAAAATCGACAAATATACATTTTTGACTTAATTATATTGTTAACTAAAAGCAGTTAAATAAGTTTAAAACTTTGTTGCAACGAAACTTAAAACAAGACTCACCTTCATATTGCCCAATCGTTTTGTGCGATCATTTGTTAGCAATTTCTTGACCAAGTCTTTTGCTATAGGATCCATATGGCGGGGCCATTCAATTTTGCCACCCAATATCTTTTCATAAATACCAAATGGATTCTCATCATAAAACGGCGGGTAACCAACAAGCATTTCATAAATTAAAATACCTTAACAAAAAAATCAATATACAAATATAAACTTAAGAAAAATATTACAAAAAAAAATTATTACCTAAGGCCCACCAGTCTACTGCTTTGTTATGACCTTTGGATTGTATGATTTCAGGTGCTAAATATTCTGGCGTTCCGCATAGCGTCCAGGTACGATCTCTTAGTTTTTTGGCAAACCCAAAATCAGTTATTTTTAAATGGCCATCACGATTGATCAATAAATTTTCAGGTTTCAAATCTCTATAAACGATCTGTAGTGAGTGTAAATACTCCAAAGCTAAGACAATTTCCGCTGCATAGAAATTTGCTAAAATTTAAAATCAATAGAAAAATTAATAGTTAAGAGTTCTGATAAAGAAGTTCGCTTTCACCTACATGTGGACCTGTTAAATCTTCCGGCATTTCTTAAATATGTAAACAGTTCACCACCACAGACGTACTCAAAGATCATGTACAAACAGCAGTCATCTTTTGTTGACCATTCTCTTAAATTAAAAAAAAATATTTTTAAATCAACAGAGCAACCAAAAACATGCGGTAAAAAATTAAAAATATTTGCTTATTTTTATTAATGTTGAACTTATTGTTTTTATTACAAATTTTCGCTTTTTAATTTGGCTTAAGTTCATATAATTTCTTTTTATTAGAAAATATTATTATTTTTCCGTTAATGTTGAAAGAAACTTTTATTTGAAAAAGCAGGATTTTTACCTTACCTGACATACAAAAATAAAAAAGAAGGAAAAAATATATTCCGTTTTCCTTTCTCTGTTAAATGTAAGTTAAATAGATGATGTTTACAACCAAAAGGCATTACTACCGTTCAAAGAGTCCTGGTGATGTAATTGCGTAGTTGCTTTCGAAACTGCATTCTACTCGGCTAGTATCAGTAGAAAAACCTGCTTTTTTAATTTCTTCTAATATAAAGAAATTATAGGAACCTAAGCCAAGTTAAAAATATTTTTCAAAAATTAAAAACTGCATATAATATAATGTTTCGGTTACGTACGGTAACTTAACTTCAGTTCCGCTGTCAGTTGCCGAAAATTGATAACAGATGGCAAATGACGGCTGCTAACAGTTGTCAATTTTAGACAACAAAAGGTTAACAACGTGGCAACAAAGTAGTTCTGTTGGCGGTTAGGCAACTAAGCTAAAGTTGAACTTTTGAACAAAGTCGACACATAAGTTGCGTTATCGAAATAACGAATTAGTATTGCGAAAAATTTCGGTACAAAAAAAGTGTTTAATTAAACGGTTTTAAAACGAGTCAGGTATCGACTTTTTGCCAAATCAAAAAATTTTATCAAAAAATATGTTCTTTAAGAAAACATATGTATTTAAAAATATACGGCAAAATATACAAAAATATTCCCTAACAAATCTATGTAAAAACTTTGCAAAAGTTTTGAAACGGATGAAATATAAAAAAATCAATAAATGCTTGAAAACGGGTTTTACAAAATATATGCCTTTAAGGGAAATATATTCATATATATTGCTGTTATATGCAAAACTATACCCTAATGCCAAAATATTGCTAAGGTTCTAAAAGGTATGAATAACAACATTATAGTTTAATGGAACTTACAAAAAAAATAATTTTGCATATTTTTGGTTGCCCTGCTCATTAAAAATTTTTTGTAAATTACTACTTGCCACAGCGATATTTTTTGTATAATTAATTAATTTTATCCAAGATTGCAAGAATCTAAAGTGCGATTCGCAGTTAAATTTATTGGAAATCCATGGTGAAACAAATTACCAGGTGACAGCAATTTGGGACAGACATTTTTGGATCCCTTACACGGCATTCAGACTATGTTACTTGTAACACGTTTCTGTAACATGTTTAATTTTTTTGAGGGCGAAGGGTGTAGAGAAGGCAGAGACGTTACAAAAGTAGCACAATTTCTGTTTTTCATGTTACTTTTTGACGTTTCTCTTTTGGCGTTTTCGTTTTATCTTCTATTTTTCTTTATTCTCTTTCGTATATGCCATTATAATGACAGTCAAAACCATGGTACAACTACCTTACAAGGTATTATATACTATCTTCAAAACGTTCAAGAAGAAGAATAAACAACAAAACCAAAAAAAAAAATAGACAAGTTTGTAATAACATAATGTAAATTCTTGAAGTTTTTGGAAGTTGCTTTAAAACGACATAAGAAAAGAGTCATGTTACAAGTAGCATAGTATGAATGCCGTGTTATTTTTTTTTTCCTTTTTCTATATCAACTTTGACACATTATATTCTATTCATCGATTTTTGTGTCAAACTGTTTATGTATATAAAAAAAAAGAGTAAAATAGTCAAAAAAGCATTTCCGTATTGCGGCCACCTGGTAAATTTTTTTACCATAACGGGAACTCATTCGTGCAAGTTAAAGCTTATTATAAAAAAACAATGTGGAGATGTACAAATTTTGTTTGCAGTCGGTTCACAATTTACCATTAGTTCTGCATAAGTAGGGTACTTTTTTCATATTTATAAAAAGTGCATGTCGACCTTAAAAAATAGGACATTTGCCCATAAAAGAGGACATACATACATATTTCTTTATTTAAAATTAGAATAATATAATTGCATAAAATATGATTTCATTTATTCATTAAATATTTGCTTTAATGAAAAGGCTTTTGTTAAAATACTTTAAATAACATTTGACACTTTAAGACAAGTCGTAAGATTTTGCTACAGGAGCATTCCACCGTCACCTGTTAGACAAATTCGACTATTTTTTAGCACTTATTTTACATACAACTTCTAATTGGTAATTCAGAATTCAATTTTTTTTCTTTTTTTAATTAAACTGCGTGGCAGTCTTCAATCCTACATCGAACTTGTTTTTAATAATTCAGAAAATATTAAAGAAAAAATAAAACAAACTTCGTCACGTGTGGGACAGCCTGAGTCAATCAACATTCAAAATTGTAGTGTTTAAATCCAAATTTCAGCGAATCATTTGCACATAGAGAAAAGATGTCTAAGAAAGAAATTACTACTAACAACCACGCTTTCTTATGATGGTAATAAATTTTTAATAAAAAAAATATTTATAGGTAAAAATTAACTTTTTTATTTTGTCACGTAAGGGACAAATGGCGTCACGTAAGGGACACAGTTGAAATTTTTTTTATAAAATACACAAAAATCAAAAGTTAATTGCAGTTTTGTCTACAGATAAGCTATAATTTTGCAGTCCACAATATTTTGATTGGCTTTGATGAAATAAAAGTTTGAAGTTCCTCTAATGGTATGGTGATTCAGATTAAATTTTTTCTCAGATTTTTGAGGATAGCACATAAATTACCTGGGTTTTTGAAACTAATTAAGAAGCCAAATAAGCAAAAAATTTAGCTGACTAAATGACAAAATGTTTGCTTTGGCTTATCATTTTCTCTCATACCAATCTCCTTATATTTTCGCCGATTCCATCTATTACACCTTTTCCATTAGTTGTAGCAAAATATTTGCAAAAAAGGGCTTTGCGTACTTTTCGCTCAGCATTGATATTAATTTTACCATATAGCGGTTTTTCAATTCTGATGTCGAGCCATTGCTCCAAACTATTCCCACTAAAGGTAAATCTTCATTTTTCGTATTTACTAAATCGAAAAGCTTATTTAAAAAATAAAAAAATTCATTTTTGTCTTTAAAATTCGCATCCGAGCACATAAGGTAGAGTAAGTGCGGGTAACGTGGTATAGACTGGTATTGTGGTATTGTAAGTTTTTTCTTAAGCTAATAATAAGGACTAATGGCTACCCTACATATTTCGATAAGATATTGATACTTAATACAAAATAAATTGTTGTGTAGGGTATAATATGGTCAGAGTAGGCTGAATTTAGTTTCTTACTTCTTTCTATTAGTGAGTTAGCTATACTTACAAACTAATAACAAAGGGATGTCTTATTTCTCTTAATATGTTGCGCTCATTTTTTACATGCTCCACTTGTTTTAGCCGAATTACATCAGCCATCGCTAAGAGTTTCATGGCACAATATTTCTCCGACACACGATCACGACATAGGCACACTCGTCCAAATGTTCCAGTTCCTTAAAATACACAAAGAAGAATCAAAATAAAAACATATGTATATACATATTTAAGTGTAACAAAAATAATAATTAACAACTACATACATGGTGAAATAATGTACCAGATGCCCCTCTTGATTCTTTTATTTTTTTCTTTTTTATATATGGAGTTTGACATTTAAATAAAAATTCTTTTAAACTGGGAGAGTCGAAATGTCTACCCGGAATTGCGGCCACTTGGTACATTATTTCACCATGAACCACTAGTAAGAAATATGCTGATACCCATGTACTTATATACATATTCAAAATTATTTATAAATATACATCGTCAAATACATTTATACATTTATACTTTGTATTTATTTACATACAATTACAATTTTAACCTTGAATTTTCATTTAGGCTAATGGTTTTGATCGTGCTCCCTATTTTTTTGAGTGTGAAACGTATAAACATATGGGGGATTTCATGTCAAGTGACCCAACTTTTTTTTTTCGATTCAAAAGAAATTTGGACCAAAGTTAGTTCTTGCAGAGAGTAGTTTAGACACAATTTTTTAACACGATCGGTCAAGAACTCTCTGAGCTAGAGGGGTTCAAAATTTGACGTTTTCGGCAAATAGGTGTTTTTTCTCATACATGTAGTTTATTACCTTTTGCTTTTAACAAAATTCGTCCCAAATACTTTCGATAGTTTTTTTTTTCAATCTTCCAGAATAAAATATTTTTAAAATTAAAAAAAATTTTTTTTTATTTTTTTTTTTTATAAAATAATTAGAAAAAAAATTTTTTTTTCCCAATGTGCCCATTTTTTTTTTTTTTTTTTTTTTTGCTCAAAAGAAAGCTTAGGTCTTTTGCTTGAAGATCTTGGAAAAGGTCCAAGGTCTTCAAAGGATAGACCTAAGCTTTCTTTTGAGCAAAAAAAAAAAAAAAATGGGCACATTTGGAAAAAAAAAATTTTTTCTAATTATTTTATAAAAAAATATAAAAAAAAGAATTTTTTTAGTTTTAAAAATATTTTTTTTTGGAAGATTGAAAAAAAAACTATCGAAAGTATTTGGGACGAATTTTGTTAAAAGCAAAAGGTAATAAACTACATGTATTAGAAAAAACACCTATTTGCCGAAAACGTCAAATTTTGAACCCCTCTAGCTCAGAGACTTCTTGACCGATCGTGTTAAAAAAATTGTGTCTAAACTACTCTCTGCAAGAACTAACTTTGGTCCAAATTTCTTTCCAATCGAAAGACATCGGTTTTAAAAGTTGGGTCACTTGACATGAAATCCCCCATATGAATAGTGAATGTATGATGTTTGTATGTACGACATTAGTATTTTTAAAATTATTTAATTACTTAGTTCGTGTGATCATTGAAAAAAGTTGTAGGTATATTTTTTTAAAAGCATTTAAACAATAGCAAAACCGTTTTTTAATTTATAACAGGCAGCAGATTTGACTTTAAATTAAAAACACGTTTTTCATTTTTTTGTACTTCTTGTGAACATTTTCCAACATTAAGTAGAATAAATAAAAAAAGTTTAGATGTTTTTCTTTTAAAAGCCCATTAAATGTTTGCAGGCATATGTGGAATATAGAATCATTGTATGATTGATTATACTTGTTTATGTAAAACATTTTGCTTTACGCGTTTAGTTCAATACTCTTTAAAGTGTTAATAGCGCTTGACGTAAATTTAAAGCAATTAAAAATAATTAGTTTCGCAAATTTATTTGTGTTTTCTTTAAGAAATGACCATCAAAGAAAAGAAAAAGTTTAATAAACCTTTAAAAGCTTCCACATGTTTCAGAGAGAAAGTTTATAAGTAAGTTTAAGTAAACGATCTTTCAAGGCAATTTTTCATCAATAAAATCCACTAAAATAAATGTACAGACTCGTAGGTCAAATATAATTACAATTTTCTTAAAATAAACAAAATCTGCATACATAGAAATATAAAAAAGCTTTAAAATATTTACAAAAAATTTAAGTACAGTAGGATCTCGAACAAGGCAATTGGCCGTTTAAAATGAGTTGGCTATCCGTTCTCTTTTCGACAAATATCTGGGGTTTTCCTACTTTAACGCAACCCCACTGTTTTTATTGTATTGAACCTTTGGCATTAGTTTCACATCCAAATTGCTAAGTAATGATTTAACAAATTTAAATGAATCCTAAATGAAGCACACAATTGAAAAACTAGCTTTTAGCGGGGTTTTAAAACAAAAACTCAACAAAAACAATTAATGCATTTAAAATAATTATAATTACATAAAAGGCAAAAAAAAACATTTTTATTAAATTAATAGTTTATGGTTTCCTGTTGAGGTAAATTTTTTAAGCACGACATATGCGTCAATTTCAATTATGTCTATGCAACGTTGCTAAGCCGTTAAGCCTGTCCTCTGTAATGGTTAAATTCAGCCATACGAGTATTTTAATACGGCGAAAGGTAGAAAATAACGTTTCACCCGCAGCATTACTGACCGGCATTAAAACAAAAATGATGAATATTTTTCGCAAATTTGGATAAATATCTGGGTCACATATTGCTAAAACATCTATTATATTTTCTGGGGGGTCTTTATAAATTTTCCATTTTTGTTTTTAATTCAAAATGTCAGCCTTTAATTTCGTATAAGCAATTTTTTTATCAATTTTTTTAAATTTTAATAAATCTGCAAGTTATGAAATTAAAATTTCTAAATTAGCAATATTCTGAGGCAAAAAAGAATTAAGGACACTTTTTGAGAAACGTGTTTTTATGACTTGTAAAACAGATTTAAGTAGGAGTACGTAGCCCTTGATGCAGTAGTATAGTTCGACATATTCAAAATGATTTTTTTTTTTCAAATCTAGGCTTTTCAACTAAGATTCCCATAACAATGCAAATATTATTTTGCCTCTTCAAAAATAGTTTTAAATTCTGTTTGGGCTACATTTCTTTTAGTCTCAAGACACATTATCAGGGCTTTTATAAGAGATGATCCTTTTTGTAAATCTATATCCTGCCTTTGTAGAATTACACTTAGCGACTGTGTGCCAGTAAGTATATTATTTAAAATATGTTATCCGCAAATATATTCGAAATTGTTTAAAGAAGTTCTTTATAATAAAGCTTTTGAAGACGTACCTATATATATACCTATCTTTCCATTTGGGATTTTTCTCAATACCTCTGATACGTGCTTATTTTATTAAATCATGACTGCATTACGTTTAGGATAATGTTTTTTTTTTTAAATAAATTTGGTACCAGAGTTCGGCAAAATACATGCTTTGCTGTATTTGAAATACAAAATACTTGTTCCGGTGGTATTTCAAATACAAAACACTAAATATTTTCAAGTCAAGTACTTAAAATACAAAATACAGTAATTTAGTATCTTTTATTTAAAATACAAAATACATTTATAGCCACTAATCTGTAAAACCAGAATTTCTTTTCATGAACACTAGATTTTTTAAAGGATCATCAGAAAAGCAGCCTCTTGTTGGAGAATATGTAAATCCTGCTAAAGACAACAATCTTTCTACAGGTCCTGATGAACACAAACTGGTGTTAAATTTTATGAAAACATTTCTTTTATTTGGGTAGCCTTCAAGACTGGAAAGCTCCTTACTTTTGTCATTTAGGAAGCTGACTAACTGCAATCCCAAATACTTAAGAGCAAATAGTTAATTGAAATCAGTAAGATCGGCCAACTACACCATTTCCAATTGTATTTCAGAACTTTCTAATTGTATTTCAGAAATTTCTAATTCAATTTCAGAATTTTCTATTTCAATTTCAAAAATTTCTAATTCAATTTCAGAACTTTCTAATTGTATTTCAGAAATTTCTAATTCAATTTTAGAAATTTCTATTTGTATTTCAGAATTTTCTAATTGTATTTCAGAATTTTCCATTTGTATTTCAGAAATTTCTATTTGTATTTCAGAATTTTTCATTTGAAATTCAAATAGAAATTTCTGAAATACAAATGGAAAGTTCTGAAATACAATTAGAAAATTCTGAAATACAAATAGAAAATTCTGAAATACAAATAGAAAATTCTGAAATACAAATAGAAATTTCTGAAATTGAATTAGAAATTTCTGAAATACAATTAGAAAGTTCTGAAATTGAATTAGAAATTTCTGAAATTTTTTAAACTCGCTCACTATTTGAAAATTGTAAGTGACAACGCAGAGCTCAAACTTTTGTTATTAGTATTATAAATTTGCTTTTAATTCATAGGTTGTCAAAAATTCATTTTTAGTGCACAATTGTGCTACAAAAACAATAAAAACAAACTCACACTGACGCTTGTTCTCTTTTATTTCAGTTTGATTTCAGTCGTTAATTGAGTGTTAACGAGTGCACATGGGCGGATGCTTACTGCTTTTTTTTCAGCTTTGTTGTTTTTTCAGCTTTGATTTAATTTCAAAATAAACCAGCAAACAAAATAGTATAATGGAAGATAAAACTTTTTGTTTTGTCATTAAAAATGCTTTTGGTAACATGCAATGCATTTTATGTTACCAAACATTTAAAACAAGAAAAACTTAATTTATAATACCTAAATACACTAAATTTTTTAAGTTTTAACTGTAAATTAAACTCGCCCAATGGAATATGTGTGAAAAAAAATTGTCTAATTCTGTAATAACTGAGGCATATTTTGTATTTAATTTTAATGACTTTTTTTAAGTTAATTTCCAATTTGCTTTAAAAAGTAAAATTCATTCCATTTGCAATGCTTAGTTTTTTGTTTGCTGGGCAATTTTCTCTTATCCAATACAGACGCATTTCATTAAATGAGAATTTTGACAACCTATGTTTTAATTACACAATGGATGTATTGGTGAAATGGTATCCTTGGTAGAAAGACAAAGCAGTTGTCAAAATTGATCTTTTCTTTGCCTTAGCGCTATTAAGTTTTTTACCGTGTTGTTTTTTTACTTCACATTTAGCCGTAACAGAAATTTTATCCGTTTTGCGTCGCTGATTAAAACCGGAGAAACGCTAGATGTAAAAAGTTTAAAAATACCCAGTTTATATTCCAAACTTATTTGCTTTTTTTCAACTCATTGCTGCCATATATTTAAATCAAACTTCACCTCAACCTAATGTAGATCCTAACATTCCCATATACATACATACATATTTGTACATGAACATTTAAATAAATTTCTAAATTCATAAGTTACGAGAAAATAATGATTTTTTTCAAAAAGCATGATTAAAAAATATAGAGAAATTTTTCCAAGCAATTTAAAGCAAGTAAAATTGTACATGTATCAGACTTTGTACAAAACATTTAAAAATATAAAATTAAAATTGTTTAAAATTTAAAATTACGAAAAACTTAACAAAATGATGCAAATGGTAAATGACTAATCAATCTATTCGATTTATAACTTTCGTTTAAGTATAGAAGTCCTATGCCTTCAATGAAAACTATTGACAGGGTCAGATCGTCTGTGAATTAATTCATTTTTAACATGTAAGAACCTTGAACTATTTAAGATTTGGCAACCATCCATATATTAAAAAAAATTTAATTTTTCAAAGTTATAACATAAATGTTCACAAAATTTATGTTAATTAATATTAAAATAAATAAATAAACAAAA
Source organism: Melanophora roralis (assembly GCA_963583895.1). Taxonomy (NCBI): domain Eukaryota; kingdom Metazoa; phylum Arthropoda; class Insecta; order Diptera; family Rhinophoridae; genus Melanophora; species Melanophora roralis. The sequence continues at coordinate 69,153,176 of OY757189.1, read as the reverse complement.
TAAAACAATGCCAAAGAAATTAAAACAAAAAATTATAAAAAAGATTTTTTATTAGCAATATATTTAAAATTAATAAACAATATTTTTCATTAAACGATAATCTCAATTATAAAAAGTTCGTCAAATAAAACAATAAACGTACATACATATTCGTACATAAATCCTTTTGGCAAATGAAAGCCTGGGTTTTGAGTGAAATAACTAAATATCCACTATTTTCGATCTGCTGACAAACAGTGTTTCATGATTCTTGATATTAATTAAAGTCAAAATTTTTTTATTTTGTTGGCAGATAGAAATTTTCCATTGAAAAGAATATTTTCTTGAGATTAAAAAACAACAACAACCACTTTCAGGTTAAGTGCGACAGAATTGTCTTATTTAAAACTATAAAATTTTAAAAATAATTTTTTTGTTAATTTAATCAAGCAGCATTTTAGATAAGAATTCATTCATATCAAGTTAGTGATTTTACTTGAACATTTAATAGAGGGTGTTATCATCCTTGTTTAAAATAATTTGAAATATACGGTTTTTTATTAAATTAAAATCAAAACACATTCAATGAGCCCTTAATGACTAGAATTGATCCCTTCTTATCATTAAACTATCTTTCGCCTTTAAACACTGTGCGAAAAGTTAACCCCAAACATTTTTAATTATGTAAAGGTCGAAAAAACATGTTTGGTTTTGAAATAGTATTTTAACAGCTCTGGCATTGTGAATGGAAACATTATCTCCTTGAAAAATCTATTAAATCGACACAAAAAAAAATTAAGTTTACGCGTGGAAAAATTCAACGCAACAGAGTCAAGAAGTTTTCTCAGTAATATTTGGATCCTAATTTAAATCAACTAAGCCTTAATTTAATGAGTTTGGCACCCAGACTCCAACTTCACCTTTTATGCTATAAATTTTTAAATATATTTTTATCACTTTTGCAACAACTGCCACATAAGTCTGCGCAGATCTAGTTGCCTCAGTTAACGCCAAAAAGCGTCTGAAACTTTTTGGGTCAATAAAACTTCGTTTATCTTCTACAAAATCCCAAAACTGACAGAAAATTTACACGTTTTGCTTCAGTACTTATCTTTAAAGTGATAAACGTTTGTTTGAAACAATCCTGGCATAAACATGTGTCGATTATTGTTTTATAAAAAATCTCTCTATTTTTCTAAAATTTTTTGTTTAATCCCTACGGGGAATTGGACTGGTCTAAGACTATTGACGTGAAAGGTTCCTTAGGGTAGGCACTGGTTCTAGTTCTTGCACTTTATATGAAGAGAACCTATCACTTTTACATTGCGTTGTCATTGGAGGGGGCAATTGGTTCAAAACTAACACCTCAGAACGGGTTACAGGATCCTATATAAGAAAATTTTGCATTAATTGTTTAAGATCCTGTTCAATCTATTTTGTATGTATTTGCGCGCGCGTGTGTGTATATATAAACAGATGTATGGTTATGTGTAGGGAGCAGTATTTCTATTTTTCCCCCTAACTTCTTTAACACCTTTTAACAAGTTACTTGATGTGTGCCTTTTTAATCGATCACGACCAATAACTTTTGTCCAATTCATGTTTTGCACCTGTAACAGAACGAGTACGCCGACCAATTGACATCCATTTCCCGCAGGGATATTTTTCTCTGGTAAACTGTCTCGCCGCTTTTAATTACTTTGTGTTTGTAGTTCGACGGGTTTTTTCTTGTAAGTTGGCACACGTTGGGACAGAGTGTTAAAAAGTTATAGATGCTTCTTTGCTAAACCAGAAATAAAAAAAAATTATTCGAAAAATACTTTCTAACTGACTTAGTAAAAGAGCTAGGGTTTTGCTCAAATTGGTTAACAGTGTTCAAGTAAAAACAAAACAAAAGAAAGACATGTGTGCATATTTTGATTGATTGGTTGGTTCAGACTGTTAAGTAGGGTTCAAATAACCCCGTTTTGACATGGCACATTCGTCAGATGTACCATCATCTATAACTCGTACCTGGATTAAGACCCAAACTGCTAGATCCAACTTGCGGCCCACATGTATCTCAACAGGACTATAGCCCTATCTCTAGCACTTGCTACCCCACTAAGGTCAGCCAGTATAAGCCTTGCCGCCTAGCAGCTAGGGCAGGATATTCCTATATATACTTACCACTGTCGTTACGAGGGGGTCCACCCAGTGACTCGTTAAAACCAGTATATATCTTCATACATACCTCCCATCACGATTAAAAAACAAAATCCAACGATTACAATAAAGAGAAGGTCACACCCTTCAAGGGGCCTACAAGTGTCCAGGTTACTCCACCTACTCTCAATCATTTCAAAGAAAGTGTGAAGATTCGCGCAGTTTAACCAGCTCGGCTGCCCATTTGTTGCCCAAGTGTTTCCTACGCGTAGGGACCCAAACTAAAGTTATGTTGAAGAGACGTCCTAGACTATACAAATCTTTCTTAAATTTTCTAACCAGTTATGATGTAGTTGTGCACAAGCTGAGCGACAGATGTGCCGCCAACAACAAATATCCCAATATTTCCGCAAATTTTTATTTCCGCTTGAAATCAGGCAGACGGTATGAGACGTCCGAGTAGAAAGTATGCAAAATATCGCGAAAATGTTAAATGGGTAATTTGACAAATATTGTCGATTAAGTGGGTTGAGTTTTCTTTTGTAGTATAATAATATGTCTTAAAAATATGGACAATTTTTTTATTTAAGGGTATATTTGTTACATGTTCTTTTTTTAACTCTTATTTGTCCCAACTAGAACGAAATCTTCTGGAACACACCTTTTGTTTTTTAATAAAACGTTAGTACAAGTATGTATCTTCTAAAAAATTGATTTATTTTGCGACTTTTCAGTGCCAGTCAAAAGTACAAATAAGGCAACTTTTTACCATATTGCCAAAGCCACGTTTAACTAACAAAGTTTTAAGAGGAAAAATTTTTAAGATAAAAAGCAAATATCTGACCATATTCTTTCGATTAAGGTTTTTGTGCCTTATTGAATAAGGAAATTATCTTTTTTATGTTTGAAAAAGGACATTTTTGAGGTAGTCGTATACTTGCCCGGAATTGCTAGAAATTGAAACAGACTATGAAGCATGTTAATACAAATATTTGTACAGAATTCCATTAAGCTATCAATATTTTTCTTTTATGGCATATTTCATTTTTAGGATATATGGGAAGGATACGAATCTTTGAAATTGAAGTCATCAAATGTTAGGGGTTTGACTAAATTTTGTAAATAATGTTTGTGTGCCAAATTAGAAAAAGAAAAACTTTTTATGTTTAATTTTTTAACTTTTTTAAAAAATGACATTTTTAAAGTAGGTATGACCTTACTTAAAATTCACAACACATTTTCTGAGAAACCCCAGAGCGTTGGGCATGATGTTACTGCTCACGTTCAGAAACAGTCCCGCTGCTAGCATCACTACATCGTTCGCATAAGCAACAACCTTTATCTGCTTATTGTCCAGTTTTATAAGGATCAAGTTAACAACCATTAGCAAAAGTAGGTGTGAGATAACACCACGCTGGAATATCTCTCGATCCACTTATTTTGGTATACTATTGTTACTAAGATTCGCCGTAACCGCCCTCAACTTCAGCATGGATGCCAACCAGTTGCTGAACCCACCATTATGTACTGTTTAAATTCAAGAAACCTCTCTACAATTCCCTCTGCCTAGAAAGAGCTGTTTCCGTAAACCGATTCTGTTTATGTTAGCATTGATGAATCTTCTCAGCGCCTTAAGCTAAAAAGATGAAAGCATAATCGGACAGAAGTCTTTTGCAATCTCATGACCCCATTTACCGACCTTGGGGATGAACACGACCTTGACCTTTCTGCAGTTCATCCAAATATCCTATGCAGCCAGGGAGGGTAGCGTCCTTTAAGCACTTTGCAGCATTTCGGCTGATATTGATATGGATTAAAATCCATTAGTGTTTTACCATGTTTTTTGATAAAAAACATTTTAGTTTTAATACAAAACACTTCTGTTACTTTAACCCAAACTGCAATAATAAAACGATCATGACAATTACTGTTTAAATTTTCTCTTAAAATTTAACTGAAGTTGTTTGCCAAAGTAAGTGTCTAGAAAACTGGCTTTGGTTGAAAATACACACATATGGACATTGTACAGAGTTAATAAACAGACAGTTGACTGACTGGATGGCTGTCCGATGATTGACCATTTATGATCTTTCATAGCAAAAATTTATTATCATGGACTTAAAGCAACAAACACTTTGCGCAATAACTTTCATTTAAAATCACTTTGAATATTATTGTATGTTTAACTAAACTTTGTTTCAACTAATTACTAATTGATGTTACAATTGTGTTCAATTACAATTAATAAATGTCGTAAACAGTGTTGTTAAACTCCATATAATTTTATGCATATATTTTCGATTTAATTTATACTTTTTGCATTTAAGCGATTTTAGCAACTAATTAAATTTAATTTGTGAACTCAGTTTTCTTAAGACAAATATGTTTTATTAAGATACGTGTTATATTGAAACATTTTAAAATTTTACTTAATTTTTTTTTTTAATATACCATGACAAAGAGGATTCTTCTTTATGGTTTATAAAACCAAAGTTGGCTAGATTTGGAAAAATAACAACCGAAAGTTCTACGGAAATGGTACATTTTTAATTTTTTTTATTAATGTTTAATGTCAAGTTTCCCATTTTCGTAGAACTGTAGTGAAAGATCTGGCCCTGCGCAGGGCATAATTTTCGGAACACCAATTCTCCCTGTAAGTTGATTTCTGTTTGTTTCGTGTGCATATCTGCATGTTACGTCCAAGGCCAAAGATAAGCCAAAAGATTACCGCAAGAAGTAGATACATAGCAATTACGGTGGTTACCCTGTTTCTAAATTAGTTAAGCCGCTATCTAACCATTAATATACGTTTGCAATTTGTCACATTTCATACGCAATCATAAGCATGGCAAGCTGTCCCTATTAAATAAAATATCTTTCTGGAACTCAAAATAAAGTTAACACCATTTGATCAGTGGCCTCTCTGAGCCTTATATTAAAGCAACTAATATCCGTATCAAAAAAAGGGTCAGGGTGCAAATCATGACATTTAATTCGAGTCGAAATTTTACTTTTAATCTAGAAATTCTAATAAGAAAGAATTTTTCTATTTCGATTCAATTCGAATATAGCATTCTGGCCCTTAGTACAAAAGTTTTCATAAATTTTTATACCCCAGCTTCATAACTGACGGGATGTACAAACCATCTCAGGCACTTGTAAGAGGCACATAGAACACTTAAAGGGCACTTTGAAGGCAGAAACGGCTCCCTATAAATTATTTTCTTTTGTTATCAGTCAGAGGTCTTAGAAAACCAAATTTTAAAAATCTCTAATTTACTTCGATTATGTATTTTGTAGTTTATATGTATGTATGTACATATATTAGTAAGGTACCCTACGGGAAAGTGACTTGTCCAAGAGAACCTGTCACTTTTACATTGCGTTGTCATTGGAGGGGGCAATTGTTTTAAAACTAACACCTCAGAGCGGGTTACAGGTCAATCCTATATAAGCAAATTTTGCATAAATTGCTTAAGCTCCTGTTTAATCTACTTTCTTTGTATTTACGCGCGTGTGTGTATATAAATATATAAACAGATGTATGTTTATGTGTAGGGACCAGTATCGCTATTTTTTACCATTACCTCTTTAACACCATTTAACCAGTCGCTTGATGTGTGCCTTTTAAAACGATCACGACCAATAACTTTTGTCCTATTCATGTTTTATACCTATAACAAGACATATTTCCCACAGGGTATGTATACATTTACACATATGTTTATTTATGTAAGTTTGCATATAATTTTAAAAGTTTACATAAAGTTTTAATTTTAATAAAAAAAAAAAGATAAAAACATTCACCATGAAATTCATCTAGATATTTTGATAACATTAAATTATATTGTTGCTACAGATGTGATTTGATCAATCTACAACAGAATGACGTCAATAGGGCTTTGGATCGGTTAAAAGTGTTTTATCTTGCTATAAATACAAACTATTAACCTAAATTTCTCATTAAACTAATTATTATATACTTTGTTTATTCATTGTAATAGAGGTAATAAAAATTTTCAAATTTAAGTCATAAGAAACAACAGGGTGAATTAGCCAATCACATGTTTAAATTGGTTTCTTCTCCTGTTTTCATCAACTGATATTAATAATGCCGATAAGAATGATTATCAAATCGGTGAAATGCGTTTTTAGGTCACTCTTATTTAAAAATTAATAATTTTCCATTGAAAAAAAAAGTATTTTTTTAGATTTTGTGAACAATACTAAATAATGTTTGTTGATGATTTCGTTGATTTACATCCGTTTGCCGTACAATATGGAAAAAAAGACAGACAGACGGACACACCGAACTGGCAGTGGGCGTTTTGCCAAAATTTATTTAGTTGGTTAATAATTCGTTTACTTTTCCATTCTTTTTTTTATTTCTTTTTGTGTCGCTGATTTTTTAATATTTATTTTTATATATGTATATTTATTAATATTTGGTATATGACTTCCAAGAATAAAATAATATGTACTTGTAAACGTATTCGCACGTAGTACATAAACCAACGATAGATAACACACGGTGAATTAAGTTCATACGCACTCTTATTTACCATCAAATACATACATATGTATACATATTTTATATGTATATACGTTGCTAACTGGCTGCTAGTGGGTAAAGGTGAAGTCCCCGGTAGATTTAGGTGCGCAAGTATACCAGTCTGGGGGTTGCAGGTTCGATTGTGGCTAAAAACTCTGGTAAGTCTGCTTGTTCTTTGTTTTCCAAATTTCTTATTTTTAAGTACATTTCAGTTTTTCTGTTTTATCCGCTCGTTCTATCTTTCTCTACGGGTGTATCACAAGGGGGCCAAATAAGAGGGCCCAAAAGAGCTTTCCTTTAAACGGTTGCGTGTTTTACGTAACCTCACACAACCGGCCGCAATAATGGCACAATACAAAATTGGAATGTTTTTAAAGCTTAAAGAAATTATCAAGTAGTACTTATGAAATTCTTAATATACAATATCATTTGTTCCTTATTGCAATATTATAAGATCCCACCGGTAAAAACGGTATGACGTAATCGCTGATGTAAGCCATATTTCGTATAAGCTTTCGCGCAGATCACAATATCAGTACTTATGCATTAAACACATTCAAGCTACAAGAACACAGAAACACACGAACACAAATGTTGCTTGCTATATTTATGTCCCTATGGCTGCTACTGAAATATTTACTAGACTACCACTACAAAATAAACATATGAGCAATATGACTTTCAGTGGTGCCACCTAAAGTCGTTTTGTATTGTTTAAGCTATATTTTTGCATCTTACCGTATTGGCAGCACTAATCTGTTAACTGTCGCGTATAAAAATAGAAATTAGTTTAATTTCGACCACGCCACAAAATAAGCATTGACAGCAACCCGTAGTCATGTTGCCTTGTAGCCATTAAATTAAAAAATTATTCTCATAAGCACACGTGTATTCTGTTTTTGACTGGTTGTGTTCGGTAGCCTGTAGCTAGGAATGTATTTAATACTTTAGGTGTCATTATACGTTATCTATGATTCTCTAAGTACTTTGTTTTAGTTACCGCTCTCTTTGTTTCTCGCCTGAGTAGGTTAATTGTAACTTTCATAAGCTTCATTGACCGTTACGTTAAGAGTTTTATTTTTTAAAACTTGTTTTTTTTAATTTGTCCATGAATATTGTATACCCTTACTGAAATAAAGAGTATTTCTGTCTGAATCTAGACAGCTATCTAAGGAATACTTTTAAGAAAATTATTTGTATGTATTGGAAATAATTTTTAAAAGGCGTGGTACCATCTTTTTGTCACTAAATATTTGACTACTACGTTTACAAATATTCTTTAAAATCAATGCAGCAGAAGCCTTTATAGTGAGCGTTTAAGTTTTATAGGGTTATACCCATTCACTTTTGTAAAGTAAGAGACTTTAAATGTGCGTAAAAAATGCTCAAAAAATCGATATATAATTTAATGTTATCAAAATACTCAAATAATACGCTTAGCTTTTGTGGGCGTTGTACCGTTTATTTTTTTACTTTTGAAATTTCGATGTTCTAAAGTTTCCGTATATGCGTACAAAGTTTATTAAAATCAGCAGAAATACCACAATATTCACATAAAATTCTAATTGGTGCAGTAAAGTACCTGCATTATGGTTTGAGTTTTTGTGAGCGTAGCACCGCCCCTTTATCCCCTTGGGAGCTTTGACATTGGAGGTCTTATATTTATGCGCACAAAGCTTTAAACAAATAGGTGCAATAAAAGCGCCAGTATAAGGAATTTAATATTTATTGAAAAATTTTAAACCTACTTGAGATATAGCTGTTTTCAAAGACCGGAAATCTTTTAAAAACAGCTTAATTTATTTAAGTCGCAGTTTGCCAATATTAAAAATGGAGAATATTTAACTAATACTGATACTTATGTATGTTTAGAAAAAAATTCCAATGAACTAACACAGTTAGGGGATTCACAAGGTGTTCTATTTGTCCTATTGTCATTAAATTTCCACAATGATTTAAAAACATTTGCCAACTATTGGACACTCGGCGCAGATGTATTTGGAGTTGTTGTAACAATTTAACAAGCATATTAAACGACGTAGTATTTTTTAAGAACATTTTTTGTATAAAAGTCAACAAAACCATTGTGAAAATTTATAACAATATGACAGTAGGACATAATAGGACATCTTGTGAATACCCTTAGTAAGTTTAAAACGATTTAGGCAAAAGTCAGAACGTGTATATCTGACATTTAGCCTTGGACTTTTGCCACAGTTTGGAAAGCGCATTAAAAGTTTAAATTCATTAACAGCACCCCTTTTTTTCTTCATATTTTCTTTTAACCTAAGAGGACTTTTTTTAAAATCACCATTGGAGCTGGAAAACCTGTCGGCCAATTCTATAGTTTAAGAAAGCTTTTAAGTTTTACCGTTTACGCAATGATATTCTGTGCTTGACCTATATAACATTAAAACGAATTTCTAATTTTTAAACAAATTTGTTCAATTATATTTATATTAAGTAATTAATCCATACTCCGGAAACAATCATACTATCTATGCCATTGATAATATAATCGATTGTTTTACATCTCTAATCAGAATATCGTGCACTCACAAATCAATAAGCATGAGAATTTACAGTTCTCTGGCAGCACGGCCTATCACACGTACATACATTCATGGCTTGCTATAAACGTTAATGGAATTATATGCAAAAAAATTTAACATACATAAAATTTAAAAATGACAGCTTTAGCAGTTAAGTTGTAATTTCCTCACAAAATTTGTTTTATATCCTCAAAATTTACCAACCTTTTGCATTTAATACATATGTACATAATGATATACATTAGAGACCGGCTCAAGACGACACTAAATAAGGCATCATCTCGAATTTTCAAATCATTTCATATACCTTACGTGTGCACACACAACAATAAGTACTGCGTTGTATTGTTCGCCATCTCTTTTGTTTACTTAACTTAACTTAAATGAAAAATAAATTTACACTGAAGCACACTTAAGTTAACCACAACGCCACATCAATTCATCATGATCACACATTTCAATTTCAATTCATCTTGAAACTTTACTGTTGACGGGATGTTCCTGGTGTGTTAGTTTTAAAAACGGGGGTTAATTTTTAATGAATGTATGTGATGTAATGTACTTACGTATGAATTTTATATTGATTTGCTTGCTTGTATATATGTTTGTTTATGTATCTATTCAACATTGTGTATAATACATACAGTTTTGTTGTTGTTGACCACACATCATAACAGTCATTTTTTTTATCGACAACACATCATGACAGTATATAAGTTGCGTCAACAACAGTGCATGACACCACTCTTTATTCTTAACAACACTACATTGCATCACACAAACTGTGTCAGCTACACTACATTACAGCAATTTAACAGTTTAATCATACAACAGTACAAGAATTAGAAAATCATCCGGGTCTTGAATTATCTTGAAATAGGACTTGATGCAGGTCTCTTATATACATACATACAAATGGTTATATGAAAGCAAGTCTATACATAATATTTTTTCTAAACTCTGTATGTATTGAAATATGTGTGTATTGTGAATAATTATGTTTATTTTAATTAATCAAACCGCACTAGACAAATGGACTTCTTTAATACTAAAATAGAAAATAAGATAATAAAAAGCAAAATATTTATTTTTTTAATCTTTTTATATAATTAGATGAACGCAGTTCATATAAAACATGCGTTTAAACAAATTGTTTCTGAATTCCCGAGTGGACTATGTGGTCACAAGTGTATTAGCTAATTTGTTTACTATGCAACACACGTATGACATGTGTGTTTTTCAGATACATATATTATCTGAATGGGAAAACCTGGAACAGAATTTTCCATTACATATGTATAAATATATTATGTACAACTACCAATTGTTCATATTTTACCACGACAATGTCAAAATTAAAAAGGGAATCACAATTTTTTACCCAACCTTTGATTGAATAGAGTATTTCTACTCTGTAGAATATAGTCATGAATTAAAAGTCTTTTAAATCCCCCCGCATTTTGTAAACTATATAAATGATCTGTTGAACAAGCAAAATAACCAAGCGGCCAAAATAAATGTAGGGCCTTCGAAATTTTTGCTGATCAATAGTTATACATAGAAACATTTGAATGGTAGGCGTCGCACCTTTAATATTTATTTAAGAATTATGCTATTTATTATTTTAGTTTTGTTTAGAACGGACAGCATAATTTATTAGTAAATAAATAATAACAAATTAGTTTCAAAGACTGTTGCCATTATTATTTCTTAATATGAAAATGTTTTATCGTTTGTTTTAGAGGGAATTTTAGAGTTAATTACACTTTCAAAAACCGAAATATTTTTTGAATAAATGACCTTTTGTTGATAATATTTAAGCATAATTCAAACTATTTCCTAATGGTAGTTTATAGTTTAAACTTTAAAGGAATGAATGAATCCTTAAAAGTCTTTTTAATCAGTTTACATGCGGCATAATTGATTTTCCTTTGTTTTTATTATCATATATGTGCATACATACATACATTTAAAAATAAATTTTTTTCTAAAATACATAAACAACTTGTTTTTATTTTGTTTATTTCAGTTTGAAAAAATAATATGTATATTGCAAAACACTTTCGCAATTGACACAAAAACAAAACACAAACAGTGATGAAAAACAAAAGCAGCAGTAAAAAAATATATTTAATTTACACCTTTGAGATTTATGGTAAATATGTTGTGTCACACTGTGCGTGGTATAAGTTGAGCAATTAGAAAACAACTTAATACAAATCAAATATACACATTAATTATGCTTTTTCAATATGTATTATAAGAAAAGCGAAAAAAAATTACCACAAAGATCGAATTGCGAAATTTAAAATAAAATATTCATTACTGACGCAACCAGCAGACGTCTCTTTTAAATATATGTTTTTCCATTGATAAATTTTTTACCAGACACGTTTTCTACGAATACCGTATACAAACAAAATTAAAAACAGTTTTTAATATTTCACAATTTTATCGAACTTTTTAGAAAAAGGATTTATTTTTTAATTAGTTTCTTTGAAAGTGACGCCTCAATTAAAAGGAATAATTTGTGATAAAAAATGTTTATAAATATTTACTTTTTATTCACGAATAAATGTTCTTTATTGGGGTATTTTATTATTTTTTTAAGTTAAAGTTTTTTAAATAAAGTTTATATGCATAAATTTAGTAATAAAAAAGTTCAAAGCTTTGTTAAATTGAATTTAGAAAACTTCACAAACTACCACATAGATATATTAAGGAACAGCCCAAGCGCGTAAAACTAGAGGCTTGAAATTTTACTGTGGGCAAAAACACAATAAAAAAAGGATTTCGACAGGTTTTTACAAAGTTTTAAATAGTTTTTGGACCGTTTTTGGAACCTAAAGGTTAAAAAATGGAAAACGTAAATATAAATTTCAATATTACCTCTAGTAAATATATTAGGGTGGGTCAATTTGTATATACAGAAAAATTGATAAATCGTATAAAAAAATTAAATCTACGGAAAATTCTAAGAAACTTTTAAAAAAAACCATAAATTTAAAATCAAATCCAATCCCGCGAAAATCCACCTAAAGATTTAAATAGACATTATTGAAGTAAAAAATATAAAATTTTAATATAAAGAAATATTTGAAAAGCCTAAGCAATTTACTTTCAAATGCCGTTCTAAAATTAAAAATCGGATAAAAAAGATCGGGTTACAAGTGTTTTATATGCCAGTCGCAAAAAAGTACACAGCACAGTGGGGCAGAATGGATTTTTTTTTTAAATAATTTAGCCATTTCTAAATGGCTTGTCTTATTGACATAAAATTTTACATGAGCATTACAGAGGAGTATTCAAGTTTACGCTTTAAGGAAGATATCATCTCCTAGCTCAGGGGCGGCGCTATTAAGTCGAAATAATAGGCACTTCGGACATGAGATTCCTTTCAGCGTTTGTAATTTTTTTATTCTTAATCCAATTCGATTTAGCTTTAAAAGTATGTCACTAGATGAAAACATGATCAGGTAAGACGAACGATCGATCCGAGGAGCGAACATGGATTCGGCTCACTACCTTGTTGTAGCATCGAATATCTGCACAACAAACAGCAACGTCTTACTCCGCTCGATTGACCAAATTACTTGAAGAAAGCATTACTTGTTCTGATAATGTTACAGCGCAATTGCAAAGCATTACGAACTCAATGAATAAGGCCGAAATATTCGTACCACAAGCCATCTCCAAGGAACCCATGGTACGACCAGGAGTGTCATAATGCTACTGAAGCAAAGACTGTTGCATACAGAGCAACACTGCAGTCAGTAGCAACACGCCTTGCGAAGGAAACGTATTCAAAAAAAAGGAGAAAGGAAAAACGTTTATTTCGCAGAAGGAAGAGAGAAATGGAAAGGTGTGGGTGTGAGCACATCGAGATGTTCAGGAGTTAAAATAAAGTCCGAAAATTTTATCAAAGAGTAAAACATTAAACTGAAGGTTTTGGTGTAGGCACATTCTCCTGCAAAGATGAAGAAGGTAATCTGGAGACTGATACAGGCAGTGTGCTGAGAATATAAAAAAAAAACTATTTTACATGCCTGTTGATATCCGATACGATGAAGATACTTTAGAACCAATCCCAGAAGAGGGTATCGAGTGCATTCCATTTAGCCAAAATGAGATCGAAATGGCAGTTACTTCGATTAGAAATAATAAGGCAACAGGACCCAATGGGTTGCTAGCTGAACTATTTAAAACAGGAGGCTTTATGCTGATAAGGCGTATGCATCAGCTTGTTTGTACAATCGGGCCAGAAGAACGCCAACACGAAGATTGGAACAGTTTTATCTCCTGTCTCCAAATCGACGCGTCGCGGTAAAAAGATCACAAAACATCAATTCTGGAAATTTTGTTAGATTTATTGGGAATTGCAGAATTTGTCTTTTCCCAGTTATAATATTTTTTTGGTTTTATTTTTAATATCATTTAGTGTTTACACCTACAAATTGCGTCTTGATATCTCTAAAAATAAACATTCTGTATGTTTGGGTTTCTCCAAAAACTTACATGTTTATCAAAATTTTGGATTATTTCCCGATATTGTAATATGCTGGCTAAGAATATTTTTTTTTTGTAAACTAACTTCAACTTTAACGGAGACAGTATGGGGAGAAAAATAAGCTGTGAAATTCACCACTAGGAAAATAACATTAACGGAAAATATTAATGTCTTCTAATAAAAAATAAATTATGTAATGAACTTAAGCCAAAATAAAGAAGAAAAAATTTGTTTTAAAACAATTAGTTTAACAATAATAATTATAAACATATTACGAGTTTATATTTTTCTGCGATTGAAAAAGAAACCTTAGTTTAAGAAACCCCTATGTGTACCTGTAAAGTCGGTCATAACGCCCCGACTGTGGGTGTTGTGGCAAAAATTCTCTAAATGACAGTTTTGGTATTTTTGTTAGGTTTTTATGGAATTGTGGGATTTTCTTTTCCTAATTTTTGTTTATTTCCCATTAAATTTATTGTTTTAATAAGATCTCTCTAAGCGCAAAGTTTCATATCAATATCTCTACTCTCTACTGTGTTAGTGTTTTTTAGTAAAGCTACCCAGTTTAAAAAATATTGGAAGCAGACAATTTTTAAGTCGATTTGCGCAAGGTCATATTTGATCAAAGACCCACGATCTCTTTGAAAATTTTTCTTGGAATTTTGCGAAGATTACGTGTTTGCTATACACAAAAAAATTTCCCAACCTTATGTATATGTATCAGCAATTAAACCAAGGATAACTTTAGTTATTCATCAACTTGAATGTGAAAATATCTACATTAAAAAAAACATTTTAATATTTCTGTCATCAAGTGCAGCCTTCTCATTTCCTGATCGAATTTGATCGATTAAATTAACATAAGTTCAAAAATATATATTTTTTATATAATAAACATTGCGTACATTTATAGACTTAAATACTTTTGTTTAAATATTTACAATCTCAAATTAAATATTTTTATATCTCAAGACCAATAGTCTGTGGAAACTCAGGCAATTCGAAGAAAGAAAACAAAAAAGTGAATCATCGACAAGAAAACTCGCATGAAATTTTAAGCAGTATTTACGAAAATAAGAAATATAAATATTTATTCAATAGTTTTTTTGCCCAATAAGTTAGTTGATTAATAACAGTTTCTTTCTACATATTTAAATGGCAAATTAAACCATTAAGTGGTCAATTAATTTCGTAAATAACACCAAATTATGGTAAACTTTTGCTTAAGGAAATTATTATTAATTTTTTGAACAAAGAGACTTACCAACTGTTTTAATAATTTGATAGTCATCTAAGCTATATTTTCTAACACCTTTAGCTGTTTCTACACTACTATTATCCTCTGAAGTATCATCTTCTTCATCATCTGTTTCATTGCCATCATCATCTTCATCATCCTCATCTTCATCTTCTTCGTCATCATCTTCTTCATCATCATCGTCATTATCTATATCCTCATAGGTATTCTCTGAGTAACTTTTTGAGTGTTTTGTATGGTGTTCCTCATCAGTTTCTTCGCTGCAATCCGATTCGACAGGATCTGATGATTGATTAGAGCTTACACTACTACTGCTAGTTGCATTGCGACTTGTGTAGTTATTAGACAAACCGCAGGAACGATTACGTGAACTGCCTAATTTAAGGGTCAACGATACATCGTTTGATGTGTTAATTTTTGAATTTGTTGTGGGAGCCATTTTTAGCGGTAGACGGGAGCAGGTTGCAGCTGACATTTAATTGTATTTTTAATCGCCCAAGTTTGGGTTATGTCTCTGTAATGAACATGTTAAAAGCGTTTAAAAGTTTGCATTGTCTAATTATATAAAAAGTATTGTATTCCATGCCTGTAATGGCTGGTTTTGTAATATATTTTTTATACATTGACTAAGCAATTTTGGGAATTTGTGTTTTTTGCTTTAAACCTTTGGCAAAATATATATTTTTTTGTCTTCTAAAATTTTATTAAAGTTTACCATGTGTTATCCCAAGAGGGTAAACATTTTTTCATAATATTAACATTTTGATATCCTTAATGGTAAAATTATATAGGTGGCCTTTAAAAAGGAACTTCTCTCCAGCTAACACATCCATTATCTGTCTCTCTTCCTCTTTTGATTAAGTTCGAAATTGAAGAATTGCACAGTGAATAAGTATAACAAAAACAAAACAGATCATTTTTTTTCTTCTGATTTTTGAGATGGTTAGCTGTCAAACTACTTATATATTTAAAAAAGTCAACAATTTTTTTGTATGGAGTCTATGTCGCAGATATATAACAAAAATTTTTGTTTTTCCAAAATTGAGGTTATTTATGCAAGTTAATATTAAACAAGTGACAATAAATTTCTCGACTGAATAAAATCTCGCATTCAACACAGAAACGAGGCACTGGATCCCTATAGAAGGTAAGTTGACTTAGCCACGTTCATCTGTACGTATACCTATCTGTCCGTCCGTCCATCTGTTCAAATTAAGCTTCCACAGCCAAGTCATCCCACGGATCCCATTTCAAAGTCAAACTATCAGAAATACCCAGAGTGAATCATTATTTAAACTAAGCAGGACCGGCTTACTACAAACCGAGATACAAGCAAAAACTTGGCATAATTGATTTCTTTAGAACAAAATCCTTGCATATGGGTAATATGGAAAAAGTAACGTAACGCCAGATTGCATATATCTTTATTCAGAGGAAAGCTTATGGTTTTTTCTTGCAATTACAGTTTAAATAAGAAGAAGAGATTTTTCTCTAATAACTTGAATACATAAAAAAAAATTTTAGCACGTCCCTAACAAACAACAATAGTCCGTTCCGGCGTTACGTTACTTTTTCCTGTAATTACCCATATACTTATCCTTATGTATATCAGTAACTAAATTTTGGTTCTTTTACTAAAAAATTTGGCATGAAGACTTCAAAGGCAAAAAGCAAGGGTCAAGCACGACAATAATGTACTTTACACCTTAGCCAAAAATGCTTATTCCGAGAAGAGGAGGCAGGGGGCTGTGACCGATCTTCATCAAAAGCAATAGGCTTGGCCCCCACACCCAAAAAGTTATATGCGCCAATTCAAATTAAAAACTTGGGCACCGTTGATATACATACATATATTATGTCTACTTGCATCAGTTTTTTATACGTCTCTACGTTCAATGATTATTATGTTGCAAACTAGGTCTTTTCAGTAGGTTAAGTACTTTTACAAAGAATAAAAGTTAATTGATTTTGTTAAGAACAATTCACTTGTGCAATTACAAGGGTCTAAAAATAAAGTGTCTACAAGTTTGTATGTGTATGTATGTAAGTGTGTCTTATATGTACATACATATATACGTATACATTTGATACGTGTTTGTAACTTATTTTTTATATATAAATAATTTGCAATATTTTTTTATTTTTAAAAAAGTTTTTTACCTTTTCTCTCTGTGCTTTTTCAATAGACTATCTTACAATAGTTTACAAGCATTTAGTATAAAAATTTGGAATTAAAACTATACTTAGAATTTTAATAATTTTTGAAAAGTGTCCGTCAAATCTTTTAGCATTGCAAACCTCAGCACGTATTATAAACGTATAATAAATGCCCCTTTTAACAAATAATGGTAGATATAGGACGTAAAAAAAAATAATTTTAATTCATGAGAAACTACGAAGTTACACCAGTGGTGCGATTCAGTAACTTATTTTAAAGATATTCAACTCGTTAAAATAAGTTAACGATAATTATAACAATTTTTCGATTCAGTAAAGTTTTTTAACGATATTTGCTAACGTTAAAGTCAGCTTGTTAAGTAAACCGCAACACTTTTTAGCGATTTTTACATCCGTTATACTTGTTAATTTAACGACAATAATTTGTGTGTTGTTAGTTTTATCGACAAAAGGTTATTTTTTCTATTATATATTATTTTAACAATAACTATGCTTTTCGCTTTGTTAAAATTTATTTGGCAATCAATTTATTTATATAAAAATCAACTTGTCGTTAAAAACTTCTTAGTGAATCACTTAATTGTAGCAGGAAATAAAAATTTCTGTCAATAAATATAACGATCTTCGAATCGGTAAAAATGATTGAATCGCACTACAGGATTCCACTTTATTGACACCAATTTATTTACGCAGGAGCGTCTTGAACTTGTTATTGCTGAGAACAAGCAACAACGTTGGCAAAATACTAGCACAACAATTGCTAATATGCTGCACAGGTCCAGGGTTCTGGGAAATATGAAGATGCCGAAAAACTATTTAGATTTTTCACGACATCAAGTTACATGCTGTACCTAGAAACTGGTTTACATTCATAATTTATCACCTCCTTAAAGTTACATTTTTGTTATGTCAACAAAGTCCTAAAAATGAGCTCGTAAAAATTACCATGCATCTAAGCAGAATACATAATAAGCAATAGGCTGTGCTGGTTCAGCGATTGAAAAACAATAAAATTTTACTCCTAGCAATACTAACTCTCTTAATAGTCACAATTGAAATCAAAATGAATTGCAACAGTTAATGGTTAAAGAGAGGGGAGAGTTTTTGTCTGCTGCATCTAATTCACAGTTCCACGATCTATATCCACAGCTTAATTTTAACATTACACTAATTCTAGCAGCAAACTTTAACTCCAGGATGACTAGTCTTAAAGTAAAAGCCCGAGGTGGCTTACTAGACATAAACGCTAGTGCATTTCGGAATAATACTGTTGAAATATGGGTAATTCCAGTAGAAAGTAACGTAACGCCAGATAGAATATATCGTTTTTGTTTGAGAAAAACTTGAACTTTTACATATTTTTTTACAAACAATATTTAAGAAACGTCACCTTTTTCATTTTGACTGTAATTGCAAAAAAATAAAGCTTTTCCCTGACAAAAATGATATGTTTTATCTGACATTACATTACATTAGATGAAAGTGAAAACGTTCAACATTTTATCGCTCTATGCCCTAAATGCAAGACATGTAGACTGGAATATTTTGGTAAAAAAAACAGCTCATCTTAAAGGAGTTTGTCTAAAGTATAGGAAATTGCTTAAGCGTACCTAACTTTTAGTAGTATTTTATCCCAACAATTCGCAATATGATAAATATAGTAACGTGCCAATCTGGCTCACAACGAAAATTTTGTGCCATATATAAATATTATTATTTATTTATTTATATTTTACTAAAAGTTAATAAATTAACAGGTTAATTATAAAAAACTATGAACTGCTTACAAATTTTTGCTGCTAAAGCATTTATTTAATTTATTTATATTTTTAGGAATAATTTCTTTTTAATTTCATTTTACTCTCCTCTTGCAAGTAATTACTGAAAAGCTACTGAACACACCTATTACTTTATTTATATATTTAAAGTGTTTAAATGTATTAAGTTTTAATAAGCTTAGTAATTGCTAAATTATAGAAAATAAGATATAAATAATTTGTTTTATTTTTCAATAAATTTAATTTCTTTAAAAATAAGGAAATTTAAGCCGTTTTACTTGGGATTACCCATATTGGTAATTGTACTCCAAAGATTTCTCTTTATTTCTGGTTTTGATTTATTTATTGAATTTTCCAATGTTTGATAAGCAAGTGTCCAATATATCGACAGTTTACGGTCTTATTTTCTTTATTTTTAAGTTTTTGAAAAAAGATATTTCGGTGATCATATTAGAAAACCAATCCATGTCAATTTTCTTTTTAAATATCTTTAAAAATACGAAGTATTTGATTACAAAATATACATAGACACCCATCCAAATAGACGAACGTGCTTTAATTGATGCAAGAAATAATTCTGAATCAATCGGTAGAATTAAAATAGGGTCTTAAGCTATTTTGTAAGGCGTTACAGACATTTTCTCAAACGCATTCTACTCCTAGCAAGTATGTACATATGTATGTGGTGTGGATATAACAAGAATAACCAAATAATCGCAAAAGTTAACAATACCAAGCTCTTAACCTCAGAAGTCTGAAAGTATGAATGTTACCAACAACATATTATGTTTGGTCAATAGCAATTTGTTACCACTTTTCGTAACAGTTTCACAAATATTTTTTTTAACATGTTATTAAGAATATCCGGTTTTTTGCAAACATTTAATTGTGTGGATTACAACCAAAAAAAGACAAAATGTATGAAACCGAAGTTCAAAAAAACCTTACAGTTGTTTACAGGGACCGTAAAAATTATGAAAAAACTATATATTTTGAAATATATTTTTTTTTTAATTTTACTTAAAAAGTAATTATTATTTCTATTTCTTTTTGTCATAAAATAATTATAAGTTTTCGTTTTTTATTCTTTTGGCAGAAACCATTTTAATTTTAAACTTTTTATAAACATCAGTAGAGCGGTTCAGTAATTTTGAACAATTCGACAATCGTTATATTTATCGGCAGAAACTTTCATTTTCAGCTACGGTTAAGTGATTCACTTTTTAACAATCTTGGACAAGTTGATTTCTTCACGTATTTTATTAAAAAAAAATTGTTTGTAAAATAAATTTTAATAAGAAGCAAAAAGCTAAATAATAGTAAAAATAATAAAACATTAACAAAATTAAATTAACAAGTAAACCGATTGTAAACATCTTTAAAAAGATTTACTTAACAATAACAGCTGCCTTTAACAAAGGCGAATATCTTTAAAAAACTTTACTGAATCACAAAATCGTTATATTTATTGTTAGTAGTGAATCGCACCACATTTATGATAACAATAATCGTTATTTTATTTTTATATTAATTAAAAATATAAGTTATTTTTGCAAAAAAAAATTAAACTTAAAAAAAATTATTTGACTTTCAGGAAACATCGGTAAAAGATTTTTTTATTTGAAATTTCAACACAATTTTTATTTACAGTCCCTGGTTGTTTATAATCTATATTTTTTGTAGTTTTTAAACGTTTTTATGTTGTTTAGCTTACAATTACTTTAATGGCAAAATTTATTGCAACTTCTTTTGTCGTTTAATATGTTGATTTTGTGTTTATTGCTGCAACACTAAGCTTTAGATTGTAGTATTTAGCCAACTTTCATTTAGCACTAAGAAGTTGTGGTAGGTACTACTTTAATTTTTTACAACTCTTCTGCTTAATTTATGTTCAAATTTATTTTTTTGTTTTGCTCTTTTACAATTTTTCTTTATCACTCTTTAATTTTTCTTTTGCATTTGTCGCGACGTTATGACCGCATCCGAAAAACAAACAATTGCTAACTGATCGTTTTTTTCCACCAACTTAATATAAACGAAAAATTTTCTTTAACAGCTTTTAAAATTCCCGTTTTCGTATAAACCACACGATTTCACGTTCTAAATGAAACTGAAACGTAAAAATATGAAAAACTACGGCAATAAGAAATGCTGACGGCAATCTGGCGAAAAGAAATAATGCAAAATATACTTATATTTGTTGGATGCTGTTGACTGCTTGCTGCCTGTTAGTTTGATTTTATATTTTGTATTTGTTTTGTTGCTCTTGTTTCTGTTAGTTTGCAGTTGTAAGTTTGAGGTGGTAAGCAGGCGGGCAGGCAGACAGACAGGTAAGACAGGCTAAAAGTTGTTGCCGCCAATATTTCACCAAATAGTCTAAGAAAACTGTTTGGGAGATGATGGCAATGATGATGTGAGAAAGCACAGAATGTTTACCAACACATAAGTCTGGCCAAGTTTTTTGCTGCTTTGTGGCCCGTTCGTGTAAAAGTAAAAAAATAAATCTATACGTCAATACATATGTACATACATACATCCATACATAAGTTGTACATGTGCAGCGTGTTTATGGAAAAGACATAAGGTTTTTTTGACTTGTGACAAAAAAAATCATTTTCTTTTCTTTATTCTCTTTTTTTGCATATTTAAGAAATATTTCAATTCTAAAATTTGTATACTTACGTATGTATGTATGAATTTTGAATATAAATTATACACAAACATACATATGTACATAAATGCACAAATGTTGTATATGAACGTATACTTAATTGTTATTATCTAAACGTAAAAAGTTTTTCACCCGCCACTAGTCAAGTAAAATGCATTTTCGAAACCCGCTACAGTTTCACTTCATCACTTTTTTATCGGTACACAAGTGCTGCATGTGAAAAAAATTTCATTTAAAATTAATTAACTTTATTTAACTCGAAAAAGTAGGTAAAGACATTTATCAAACATCGTCATAATTCAAAAAAATGAATTTTTGCAGTTAACGATGCAGAATTGTTTGCTATGTTATGCTTTATTTATACTTTCATTTCTAAATTGTTTCTACATTTTACGTTTAAAGCGAAATGCCGGTTGCCTTTTCTAGTTAATGTAAGCAAATCGAAAACTTCAAACGCGTTTTTCATGAAATGGCTTTTTTTAAATATGACGTGGTTTGAGAAAATGAGCGATATGCTTATCTTTACAAAAATATTACTCTATTTAATTTTAAATAAGATTTGACCCCTCTCGAGATAAAATTTTGATGTTTAGACATTTCCAAATTTACAAAGAAAGGCTGTGACGAATTATATATGCTCCCACGTTGGTTTTTTATATACCCAGCCATCGGATCTAGCCAAGTTATTTCGTACTGTAAATATTGTAATTAAAATACTATTCTAGCGTTTGAAATAGAAAGCTTAACAACATTTTAACGTTTTAACTTGTAAAAAGTTTGAGGTCTAAAGTTCTAACAGTTTTCGACATCATTCGTATTAAAGGTTTAATAAATGTTGTTTATCTGTATGGGGTGCTCCCTTCCCTTGCTCTCATCAAACTATTTTTTTTCTTGTCCAATTACTTTTTGTAGAATATTTCCTCCCTTATTTTCTAAAACGCAATGCTTTGAAACAAAAACAAAATATGTATATTGACAAATTTTTATTTATTAGTTTTTTTCCATACAATTGTTTTTGTATTCATGCGTTGCGTTTTACGAAATAAGGCTCTTGAAGTCGATAGCTGTTATAGTTAACCAGATATAGCGTCTTGGTTTTTGCAAAAATATTGTTTATTTGTATGGGATCTGCCCCTCCCCCTGCTCCTATCAAAAAAAATCAAAATGAAGCTCTGATTGTCGAATTAGTTCTTGCAGAACTTTTAAATATGTAGCTGTTATAGTTTCTCAGATTTAGCGCATGAACAATTTCACAAAACTTTTACAATTGTAGAGGAAATACCACTTCCCCTGATACTATCTTAAAAAAATATTTTCGTTAATTAAGACCCGTATCTTTAAAGTATCCGTGCCAACCAAGTTTTGTGGCAAGAGTGACTATATATGTATATACTGAGATATATAGGGATAAAGTGAGTATTGTAGAAATTACAAACTGAATAACAAACTGATATACATATACTCCTATCACTATGTGACGGGTATAAATATATATTACATAGTACATACATATATTAATTTTGATAACCTTTACATATGTAATAAGGGAACAACATTAATGACTGACTAATGGTGTTTTCCTTTCTGGCAAAAATGTTACATTAATGCTACCATTCGAGCGGGTTTATGTTCCATTCTAAAAATATATGCAAGAGTAAAAACAGTTATCGTTTTCCTTTCTGAACATGTTGCACAAATAACTGGCAAGAGTGTAACATATCTTACCCCCAAATATATTTCAGTGTAACAAAGTACCACTTTTTACAGCTGTGTTATGTATGTAAATACTTTTTTATGCAGGCGAGTTTTTAACGCAAAGTGCAGTTTTTATTAAAATCAACACATTTTCTGTTCCATTGGGGGTTTTCAGACAAGACCAAGGTATATTCAACAAGGTAGGGACAACTGATCAGCTGACTTCTATTTCCGCCATATGTTATCCAGCTTAGCTTGGACACTTGATTATGTTGTACAATGGTTGTGTATACTGTGGGTATGTGTGTTCGCTACATTTTCGACAACCAAGCTGGAATTAGCAACAACAAAATACATGCTGAAATTTTACAGGAAGTTGTTGTTTTAGGGACGCTCCCACCTTCTTATTCCACCATGGACAAGACTAATTTTTAATCCGCACAAAGTTTTGTTCTTTAGTTTTCACACAAGACTAATTATGCTGGCATAAAACTGTGCACGTATACAAAGCTTTGTGTGTGTTAGTATTTTCTTTGCTTAAGCAATGTGGTAGTTTTGTTCTGCTTGTGCGGGGTTGAAGCTGGTTGAAAAAATTATGCCAACCAAAACCACTCTCTTCACCGAAAAAGCCTACAAACTGCAATTTTATGCCAGCACAATTAGTCTTGTCAGAAAACCACCATTGAAACAAAAAAAATGGACAACTTTATAAGTGTGTGTGTAAACTGTAAAAAATATTACACATACCCAGCATACCATTATCGGAGCGCTCTTATATATGAGCTCATATATGAGCGATTTTATGAGCCTCTGTGAGTGTTTCCTGCGTGCATATTTCTGAGCTCATAAACGATCGATTTTATGAGTAATTTCTGCACTCTGACAGATAACGGTAAATTCCAGCTAAGCAGAAGAAAGAAGTTGCTCAAATTGATTCATTAGGGAATATTTTTGGAAGCGTAAAGACGAAATTGTGAGTTATCTTATAATATATACAAAAATATTACATAATTGAAATAATGAAAAGAGCAAACTAAAAAAAAAGATAATTAATAATAAGTGAACTTCGTTCAAACAAATTAAGAAAAGAAAATCCAGCATGTAGTATTAAAAATAATAGTGTTATTGAAGAAAATAGTGAGAGTGAACGTATTTTATTTTAAACGAAAACTGGAATAAGAGCTCAAAATGCGTTTTAAAAAAAGAGTCATAAAATACTCTTTTATGCATAAAATTTAGAGCTCTTTCATGAGTGACCAGTTTAGTGGAAAAAGCCACTCAAAAATGAGCGTTTTATGACTGTTTATGATTATTTTATGAACTCTTTATGAGCGTCAGCGTTCCGACAAAAGAGTCTTTATGAGCTCATTTAGAGCGCATATGGTATGCTGGGTACTTATTGTAACATTTTTTTTAGAATGGAAAACACCATAAAAGACTCATTCGTCAGCTAAAACTTGAAATTAGACCTGCGAGCACCTTCCTCGATGTATAATTCAATTTACACGGGGAACTCTCAAACACAGAAAGGAAATGCAGAGGGCGAATTTTTAAATTTTCCTTGATACTACCTGTATTAGTGCATCCTGATTCATATTTATTTGAAAATGATTATCGCACTTGTGCAACAATACTACTTTTTCTACCTGTTTTATCAATATCTGTCTTAAAAGTACTAAGTTATCTAAATATTTTGATATTAAAAAAAAACAACAGACAACTTCCCTAAAGTAAATTATTAAAAAGTGCATTTGATTTTTTCATAATATTAAAACTGTATAAAAATTAAATTTATTTTTTTTCAGTTCCCTATTTGGCTCTCTTTGACAAGTACAAATTAATTACTTTTTAAGTACATATGTGCCTATATACAAAAATTCTGTTTTAATTAATGTTTTTTTATGTTATTTTTTTGAAACATTTCTTTTTTTTAATTTGATGTTATCGAGTTTTTTTACGTTGAGGAATTTCCCAAACTTTTTTTCTTTGTAACCATTTTTTTTCTTATGAAATGTTTCTAATTTTTAAATTGGGGGCGGTGTCATTTTTTAACGCTTCACGGGTGACGGGGAAGGTGTAGGGGTTTTTATCCTAATTTTTACAAATTTTGTATGGCAACCCATTTAGAGTGTGGAGATAAGGGGTAAGTATATTCTAGGAATATGTTTTGGAGGGGAAACTAATGGGGGTCGGTCGTACACTTTATTGCTCTAAGGCCAACTCTGAGGAAGTTGTGGGCATTTCCATATCATTTCTTGTAAATTTTGTATGGCAACCCCCTTAGGGCGTGAAGATAGCGGGTAAGTATATTCTAGAAATATGTTTGGGAAGGCAAACTAATGGGGGTCGGTCGTACACTTTATTGCTCTAAGGCCAACTCTGAAGAAGTTGTGGGCATTTTTACATCATTTTTGTAAATTTTGTATGGCAACCCCCTTAGGGCGTGGAGATAGGGGGTAAGTATGTTCTAAGAATATGTTTGGGAGGGCAAACTAATGGGGGTTGGTCGTACACTTTATTGCTCTAAGGCCAACTGTGAAGAAGTTGTGGGCATTTTATCATTTTTTTAAATTTTGTATGGCAACCCCCTCAGGGCGTGGAGATAGGGGGTAAGTATATTCTAGGAATATGTTTGGGAGAAGAAATTAATGGGAGTCGGTCGTACACTTTGTTGCTCTAAGGCCAACTCTGAAGAAGTTGTGGGCATTTTATAATTTTTGTAAATTTTGTATGGCAACCCCCTTAGGGCGTGGAGATAGGGGGTAAGTACGTTCCAGGAATATGTTTGGGAGGGCAAACTAATGGGGGTTGGTCGTACACTTTATTGCTCTAAGGCCAACTCTGAAGAAGTTGTGGGCATTTTATCATTTTTGTAAATTTTGTATGGCAACCCCCTTAGGGCGTGGAGATAGGGGGCAAGTATGTTCTAGAAATATATTTAAGAGGACAAACAAATGGGGGTCGGTCGTACACTTTATTGCTCTAAGGCCAACTCTGAAGAAGTTGTGGGCATTTTATCATTTTTGTAAATTTTGTATGGCAACCCTCTCAGGGCGTGGAGATAGGGGGTAAGTATATTCTAGGAATATGTTTGGGAGAAGAAATTATTGGGGGTCGGTCGCACACTTTATTGCTCTAAGGCCAACTCTGAAGAAGTTGTGGGCATTTTCATATCATTTTTGTAAATTTTGTATGGTAACCCCCTTAGGGCGTGTAGATAGGGGGTAAGTATGTTCTAGGAATATGTTTGGGAGGGCAAACTAATGGGGGTCAGTCATACATTTTATTGCTCTAAGAACGACTCTGAAGAAGTTGTGGGCATTTTCATATCATTTTTGTAAATTTTGTATGGCAACCCCCTTAGGGCGTGGAGATAGGGGGTAAGTATGTTCTAAGAATATGTTTGGGAGGGCAAACTAATGGGGGTTGGTCGTACACTTTATTGCTCTAAGGCCAACTGTGAAGAAGTTGTGGGCATTTTATCATTTTTTTAAATTTTGTATGGCAACCCCCTCAGGGCGGGGAGATAGGGGGTAAGTATATTCTAGGAATATGTTTGGGAGAAGAAATTAATGGGAGTCGGTCGTACACTTTGTTGCTCTAAGGCCAACTCTGAAGAAGTTGTGGGCATTTTCATAGTATTTTTGTAAATTTTGTATGGCAACCCCCTCGAGCGTGTAGATAATGGGGTAAGCATGTTCTAGGAATATGTTTGGGAGGGCAAACTAATGGGGGTCGGTCGTAAACTTTATTGCTCTAAGGCCAACTCTGAAGAAGTTGGGGGCATTTTATAATTTTTGTAAATTTTGTATGGCAACCCCCTTAGGGCGTGGAGATAGGGGGTAAGTATGTTTTAGAAATATGTTTGGGAGGGCAAACTAATGGGGGTCGGTCGTACACTTTGTTGCTCTAAGGCCAACTCTGAAGAAGTTGTGGGCATTTTATCATTTTTGTAAATTTTGTATGGCAACCCCCTTAGGGCGTGGAGATAGGGGGTAAGTACGTTCCAGGAATATGTTTGAGAGGGCAAACTAATGGGGGTTGGTCGTACACTTTATTGCTCTAAGGCCAACTCTGAAGAAGTTGTGGGCATTTTATCATTTTTGTAAATTTTGTATGGCAACCCCCTTAGGGCGTGGAGATAGGGGGCAAGTATGTTCTTGAAATATATTTAAGAGGACAAACAAATGGGGGTCGGTCGTACACTTTATTGCTCTAAGGCCAACTCTGAAGAAGTTGTGGGCATTTTATCATTTTTGTAAATTTTGTATGGCAACCCTCTCAGGGCGTGGAGATAGGGGGTAAGTATATTCTAGGAATATGTTTGGGAGAAGAAATTAATGGGAGTCGGTCGTACACTTTGTTGCTCTAAGGCCAACTCTGAAGAAGTTGTGGGCATTTTATAATTTTTGTAAATTTTGTATGGCAACCCCCTTAGGGCGTGGAGATAGGGGGTAAGTACGTTCCAGGAATATGTTTGGGAGGGCAAACTAATGGGGGTTGGTCGTACACTTTATTGCTCTAAGGCCAACTCTGAAGAAGTTGTGGGCATTTTATCATTTTTGTAAATTTTGTATGGCAACCCCCTTAGGGCGTGGAGATAGGGGGCAAGTATGTTCTAGAAATATATTTAAGAGGACAAACAAATGGGGGTCGGTCGTACACTTTATTGCTCTAAGGCCAACTCTGAAGAAGTTGTGGGCATTTTATCATTTTTGTAAATTTTGTATGGCAACCCTCTCAGGGCGTGGAGATAGGGGGTAAGTATATTCTAGGAATATGTTTGGGAGAAGAAATTATTGGGGGTCGGTCGCACACTTTATTGCTCTAAGGCCAACTCTGAAGAAGTTGTGGGCATTTTCATATCATTTTTGTAAATTTTGTATGGTAACCCCCTTAGGGCGTGTAGATAGGGGGTAAGTATGTTCTAGGAATATGTTTGGGAGGGCAAACTAATGGGGGTCAGTCATACATTTTATTGCTCTAAGAACGACTCTGAAGAAGTTGTGGGCATTTTCATATCATTTTTGTAAATTTTGTATGGCAACCCCCTTAGGGCGTGGAGATAGGGGGTAAGTATGTTCTAGGAATATGTTTGGGAGAAGAAATTAATGGGAGTCGGTCGTACACTTTGTTGCTCTAAGGCCAACTCTGAAGAAGTTGTGGGCATTTTCATAGTATTTTTGTAAATTTTGTATGGCAACCCCCTCGAGCGTGTAGATAGGGGGTAAGTATGTTCTAGGAATATGTTTGGGAGGGCAAACTAATGGGGGTCGGTCGTAAACTTTATTGCTCTAAGGCCAACTCTGAAGAAGTTGGGGGCATTTTATAATTTTTGTAAATTTTGTATGGCAACCCCCTTAGGGCGTGGAGATAGGGGGTAAGTATGTTTTAGAAATATGTTTGGGAGGGCAAACTAATGGGGGTCGGTCGTACACTTTATTGCTCTAAGGCCAACTCTAAAGAAGTTGTGGGCATTTTATCATTTTTGTAAATTTTGTATGGCAACCCCCTTAGGGCGTGGAGATAGGGGGTAAGTATGTTCTAGAAATATATTTGGGAGGACAAACAAATGGGGGTCGGTCGTACACTTTATTGCTCTAAGGCCAACTCTGAAGAAGTTGTGGGCATTTTATCATTTTTGTAAATTTTGTATGGCAACCCTCTCAGGGCGTGAAGATAGGCGGTAAGTATATTCTAGGAATATGTTTGGGAGAAGAAATTATTGGGGGTCGGTCGTACACTTTATTGCTCTAAGGCCAACTCTGAAGAAGTTGTGGGCATTTTCATATCATTTTTGTAAATTTTGTATGGCAACCCCCTTAGGGCGTGTAGATAGGGGGTAAGTATGCTCTAGGAATATGTTTGGGAGGGCAAACTAATGGGGGTCGGTCGTACACTTTATTGCTCTAAGGCCAACTCTGAAGAAGTTGTGGGCATTTTATCATTTTTGTAAATTTTGTATGGCAACCCCCTTAGCGTGTGGAGATAGGGGGTAAGTACGTTTTGTATGGTAAATTTTGTATGGTAAGTATGTTCTAGAAATATATTTGGGAGGTCAAACAAATGGGGGTCGGTCGTACACTTTATTGCTCTAAGGCCAACTCTGAAGAAGTTGTGGGCATTTTATCATTTTTGTAAATTTTGTATGGCAACCCTCTCAGGGCGTGAAGATAGGCGGTAAGTATATTCTAGGAATATGTTTGGGAGAAGAAATTATTGGGGGTCGGTCGTACACTTTATTGCTCTAAGGCCAACTCTGAAGAAGTTGTGGGCATTTTCATATCATTTTTGTAAATTTTGTATGGCAACCCCCTTAGGGCGTGTAGATAGGGGGTAAGTATGCTCTAGGAATATGTTTGGGAGGGCAAACTAATGGGGGTCAGTCATACATTTTATTGCTCTAAGAACGACTCTGAAGAAGTTGTGGGCATTTTCATATCATTTTTGTAAATTTTGTATGGCAACCCCCTTAGGGCGTGGAGATAGGGGGTAAGTATGTTCTAGGAATATGTTTGGGAGGGCAAACTAATTAAGGTCGGTCGTACACTTTATTGCTCTAAGGCCAACTGTGAAGAAATTGTGGGCATTTTATCATTTTTTTTAATTTTGTATGGCAACCCCCTCAGGGCGTGGAGATAGGGGGTAAGTATATTCTAGGAATATGTTTGGGAGAAGAAATTAATGGGAGTCGGTCGTACACTTTGTTGCTCTAAGGCCAACTCTGAAGAAGTTGTGGGCATTTTCATATCATTTTTGTAAATTTTGTATGGCAACCCCCTCAGGGCTTAGTGATAGGGGGTAAGTATATTCTAGGAATATGTTTGGGATAATAAATTAATGGGGGTCGGTGGTACACTTTATTGCTCTAAGGCCAACTCTGAAGAAGTTGTGGGCATTTTCATATCATTTTTGTAAATTTTGTATGGCAACCCCCTCAGGGCGTGGAGATAGGGGGTAAGTATATTCCAGGAATATGTTTGGGAGTAGAAATTAATGGGGGTCTGTGATACATTTTTTTCCTCTACGGGCGAGTCCGGGGAAGTTATAGCGGTTTTTACCTTATTTTTTAAAATTTTGTATGGCAACCATGTCAGGGGCTGGAGATAGAGGGTAAGTATGTTCCACAAAGATGTTTGGACGGAAAAAATAATTCGGGTCGGTCTTATATTTTACCTTTGTAGGAGAACCCTGGAAGCCGTAGGAGCGATTTTAAAAATATTTAAATTAAGCTTTGTATGGCAACGCTGTTATATGTATGAACACTAATACTAATAAAATTTTTGTTTTGGGTGTGTTTCAATAATATAGACATGACTGATTCTGTTTTTATACCCTTCACATAGTGATAGGGTATATATCACTTTGTCATTCCGTTTGTAATTTCTTTATTATTCATTTGCGACCCCATAAAGTATATATATTCTGGATCCTTATAGATAGGGAAGTTGAAATAGCCATGTCCGTCTGTCCGTCTGTCCGTCTGTCTGTCTGTCTGTCTGTCTGTCTGTCCGTCTGTCCGTCTGTTGAAATCAAGTTTCCGGAGTCAGATAAAAAGATACAGATCAGTAAATGGTGTCAAACGATTACAAATATCCCGCTAACAATCGCTATTTAAAATCAGCAAAATCGGTTCACTATTGACCGAGATATAAGCGAAAACCCAGAGTAACCCATTTTTTTAGGACAAAATCCGTGCATATATCCATATATATCTCAGTAAGTATAATCACTCTTGCCACAAAACTTGGCACGGATACTCCTAAAGAAGGGACCTAAATAATGGAAAAAGTTTTTTCAGATAGGACCAGGGGAAGGGGTATTTTTTCTACAATTGCACAAATTTGGTGAAATATTTTATGCGCTATATCTCGGAAACTATCACAGCTATCGACATAAAATGTTCTACAAAAAGTAATTGTACGCAAAGATCTACGTTTTAAAGAAAAATTTTTTTGAGTGGGGGCAAAAAATAGGGTAGCTCCCATACAAATCGACAATTATTATAAAATATTCGATACGCTATATCTCGGAATCTATAACAGATATCGACTTAAAATGTTCTACAAAAAGTGATTGTACGCAAAGATCTACACTTTAAAGAAAAAATTTTTTGAGTGGGGGCAAAAAATGGGGTAGCTTCCATACAAATTGACAATTGTTATAAAATATTCGATACGCTATATCTCGGAAACTGTACTAGATATCGACTTAAAATGTTCTACAAAAAGTGATTGTACGCAAAGATCTACACTGCAAAGAAAATTTTTTTTGAGCGGGGGCAAAAAAAGGGGTAGCTCCCATACAAATCGACAATTATTATAAAATATTCGATACGCTATATCTCGGAAACTATAACAGATATCGACTTAAAATGGTGTACAAAAAGTGATTGTACGCAAAGATCTACACTTTAAAGAAAAAATTTTTTGAGTGGGGGCAAAAAATGGGGTAGCTCCCATACAAATCGACAATTGTTATAAAATATTCGATACGCTACATTTTGGAAACTGTAACAGATATCGACTTAAAATGTTCTACAAAAAGTGATTGTACGCAAAGATCTACACTTTTAAGAAAATTTTTTTTGAGTGGGGGCAAAAAAAGGGGTAGCTCCCATACAAATCGACAATTGTTATAAAATATTCGATACGCTATATCTCGGAAACTATAACAGATATCGACTTAAAATGTTCTACAAAAAGTGATTGTACGCAAATATCTACACTTTAAAGAAAAAATTTTTTGAGTGGGGGCAAAAAATGGGGTAGCTCCCATACAAATCGACAATTGTTATAAAATATTAGATACGCTATATCTCGGAAACTTTAACAGATATCGAAATGGAATGTTCTACAAAATGTAATTGCGCAAGAATGCCTACGCTTTAAAAAAAAATTTTTGAGTGGGGGCAAAAAAAGGGGTAGCTCCCATACAAATCGACAATTATTATAAAATATTCGATACGCTATATCTCGGAAACTATAACAGATATCGAAATAAAATGTTCTACCAAAAGTAATTGCACGCTAAGGGCTACGCCTTAAAGAAAAATTTTTTTGAGTGGGGGCAAAAAAAAGGGTAGCTCCCATACAAATCGACAATTATTATAAAATATTCGATACGCTATATCTCGGAAACTATAACAGATATCGACTTAAAATGTTCTACAAAAAGTGATTGTACGCAAATATCTACACTTTAAAGAAAAAATTTTTTGAGTGGGGGCAAAAAATGGGGTAGCTCCCATACAAATCGACAATTGTTATAAAATATTCGATACGCTATATCTCGGAAACTTTAACAGATATCGAAATGGAATGTTCTACAAAAAGTAATTGCGCAAGAATGCCTACGCTTTAAAAAAAAATTTTTGAGTGGGGGCAAAAAAAGGGGTAGCTCCCATACAAATCGACAATTATTATAAAATATTCGATACGCTATATCTCGGAAACTATAACAGATATCGAAATAAAATGTTCTACCAAAAGTAATTGCACGCTAAGGGCTACGCCTTAAAAAAAATTTTTTTTTGAGTGGGGGCAATTATTACAAAATATTCGATACGCTATATCTCGGAAACTATAACAGATATCGACTTAAAATGTTCTACAAAAAGTGATTGTACGCAAATATCTACACTTTAAAGAAAAAATTTTTTGAGTGGGGGCAAAAAATGGGGTAGCTCCCATACAAATCGACAGTTGTTATAAAATATTCGATACGCTATATCTCGGAAACTATAACAGATATCGACTTAAAATGTTCTACAAAAAGTGATTGTACGCAAAGATCTACACTTCAAAGAAAAATTTTTTTGAGCGGGGGCAAAAAAAGGGGTAGCTCCTATACAAATCGACAATTATTATAAAATATTCGATACGCTATATCTCGGAAACTATAACAGATATTGACTTAAAATGTTTTACAAAAAGTGATTGTACGCAAAGATCTACACTTAAAGAAAAATTTTTTTGAGTGGGGGCAAAAAAAGGGGTAGCTCCCATACAAATCGACAATTATTATAAAATATTCGATACGCTATATCTCGGAAACTATAACAGACATCGACTTAAAATGTTGTACAAAAAGTGATTGTACGCAAAGATCTACACTTTCAAGAAAAATTTTCTTGAGTGGGGGCAAAAAATGGGGTAGCTCCCATACAAATCGACCATTGTTATAAAATATTCGATACGCTATATCTCGGAAACTGTAACAGATATCGACTTAAAATGTTCTACAAAAAGTGATTGTACGCAAAGATCTACACTTCAAAGAAAAATTTTTTTGAGCGGGGGCAAAAAAAGGGGTAGCTCCTATACAAATCGACAATTATTATAAAATATTCGATACGCTATATCTCGGAAACTATAACAGATATTGACTTAAAATGTTCTACAAAAAGTGATTGTACGCAAAGATCTACACTTAAAAGAAAAATTTTTTTGAGTGGGGGCAAAAAAAGGGGTAGCTCCCATACAAATCGACAATTATTATAAAATATTCGATACGCTATATCTCGGAAACTATAACAGATATTGACTTAAAATGTTCTACAAAAAGTGATTGTACGCAAAGATCTACACTTAGAAGAAAAATTTTTTTTAAGTGGGGGCAAAAAAAGGGGTAGCTCCCATACAAATCGACAATTATTATAAAATATTCGATACGCTATATCTCGGAAACTGTAACAGATATCGACTTAAAATGTTCTACAAAAAGTGATTGTACGCAAAGATCTACACTTTCAAGAAAAATTTTCTTGAGCGGGGGCAAAAAAAGGGGTAGCTCCCATACAAATCGACAGTTGTTATAAAATATTCGATACGCTATATCTCGGAAACTTTAACAGATATCGAAATGGAATGTTCTACAAAAATTAATTGCGCAAGATTGCCTACACTTTAAAGAAAAAATTTTTTGAGTGGGGGCAAAAAAAGGGGTAGCTCCCATACAAATCGACAATTATTATAAAATATTCGATACGCTTTATCTCGGAAACTATAAAAGATATCGAATTAAAATGTTTTACAAAAAGTAATTAGGCAAGAATGCCTACGCTTTGAAGAAACATTTTATTGAGTGGGGGCAAAAAAAGGGGTAGCTCCCATACAAATCGACAATTATTATAAAATATTCGATACGCTATATCTCGGAAACTATAACAGATATCCACATCAAATGTTCTACAAAAAGTAATTGGAACACAAGGCCTACGCTTTAAAGAAAATAATTTTCGGGTGGGGGATGAAGAAGGGGTAGCTCCCATACAAATTAACAATTTTTATAAAATTTTCGTTACGCTTTTTCTGGAAAACTTTTACAGCTATCGACTTCGAATATTCTACAGAAAGTAATAATCAAATAATTCATACATTTTGGAAAAAAAGTTGGAGAAGAGCAGCGGGACTAGAACATTTAATAAGTTTTATTAACCTTTAAATATGGATAATGTCGAAAACTTTTAAAACTTTCGACCTCAAATCTTCTTCATCTATTTCTATTATTCATATGAACGTTAAAATTTTGTTATTTTTTCTATGGGCTTTAAAACTCGCACAAGGTTTTTTATTATATTATTTGCAGTACAAAATTACTCGGCTGGGTATATTTAAAGACCAATGTGAAGGGTATATAAGATTCGGCACAGCCGAATATAGCGCTCTTACTTGTTTTCTTTTTTTGTTGTTTTTTTGTTGTTGTTTTATAATTACATGTAAAAGTATGTTCTTTGTTGTTGTTGTAGACTCAAAAAACCGAGGTAGTCGTGGTTTTTTGCTTATATCTCTGTTATTTATCGGGCGATTTTGCTGAATTTCAATACCGATTTTCTCGAGACTATCTGTGACAGTTTGATACCACATTCGGGTCTATGCGATATCGGGGGGCTTCAGAAAGTTGATTTCAACCATAACACGGACAGACGGTCAGACGGACAGACGGACAGACGGACATCGCTAAATCGGTTTCCCTATCTATAAGGATCCAGAATATATACACTTTATGGGGTCCCAAATGGATAATAAAGGAATTACAAACGGAATGACAATCTTATATATACCCTTATCACTTATGTGAAGGGTATAAAAAACACAAAAGTGATTGTATATCCATAAAAAAATCAAAACAATTCAAGCAATAAGACTTGTACAGTGCGAACGCCAATGAGAGTTCAAAGAAGAACATGAAAATAAGCAGACTTATTTTCTTCTTTTTGTGCGAATCGGGACTTAATCTGGCAATCACAAGGTGCCGGATTTATAACTTGACTGGGTTAATAAATTTTTTTACTTTATTTTTACTTTCTTCTTTTTTATTTTGTTCTTTTTTGATATTTTTTCCTTTCTGTTTTATCTTTTTTCTATTTTTTGTTCTGTTTTTGCTTATGATTGTTGAGTTTAGAACGGCTGTGTTAAGTTTAGTTTTTAATGTGGTAGTAAACAAATAAAAAACTTAAGACTTTTACAAGTAGGATCCAACGTTGGTTGAGTGGACAGAGCGTACGTCTTTCAACCATAAGATCCCAGGTTCGAGTCGCTG
The DNA here is from genome assembly GCA_963583895.1 of Melanophora roralis. Classification (NCBI taxonomy): domain Eukaryota; kingdom Metazoa; phylum Arthropoda; class Insecta; order Diptera; family Rhinophoridae; genus Melanophora; species Melanophora roralis. Next base: position 69,117,318 of record OY757189.1, on the reverse strand, counting down.
TTGAGACTGGTAATGCGAACTAATAATATTGATTTTGTTTTAAATTAAATAAATTAATTAATTTATACGTTATAAAAATAAAACTATATTATAATACATTATTATAAATTAATAATAATAAATAAATATTTTTTTTTTTTTTTACAACTAACACTTTTAATAAAATCAATTAAAAAGTTAAATAATATTTTTTTTTGCATTTTAATTATTTTTTTAATTTTCAGGCCGAAAAACAATAAAAATTTAATTAGGATTACAAATTTCTTAACTCAGATCAACTTTGTATTTGTATTTTCTCTGATGTTTGACATCGGATTTTCAATTTAAAAATGCCATATTGTTGTTGTATTTGTAGCACTTGCGCTACTACCTAGTATGGATCCACCTTTGTACAAACTAGTTGGCACGCGTTTTTCCAAATGTATGCCTTTGCTCTCCATAGATTTGAACTTGCTCAACCTGTACTAGTAAAACATTTAAAACTGTGAGAAAAACAAGAAAATTCAACACAAAACACATAAAATAGTACGAATTGTACCCATATATCTGTGTTTTTAATTAGTTTAAACGTTCGATTTTATATTGCCGCAACACGTGGGGACAGCGATTGAGTAAGATTTATTTTTAGAATTTATTAATCTGTGACAAGAACAGAAAGATTTTAGTAGTTTGCAAAACGTCTGCAAATATGATTAAATTATTTTTTTCTAAGCTCTAAATTTTCTATATGTTCACTCATATACTTACAATTACTAACAGATTCTTGGAAAATTATTTCCTTCCTTTCTGTCGACTATATACTCAAATGAACTAATTAATTTCAAGATATCTTGGCGAAGTTTCATAACAATGAAATAATAAAAATAATAAAAATTGGGGATAAAATAATTTTAGGGATTTTGAGACACAAATTCCATTTTATTTAAGCCCATAAAAACTAAAACACGAACGGTTGTTGCAAATTTTATTATTTTTCGTTTCGAAATAGATTAAACAGAATAAAAAATTATTGCAAATAAGAACCTTTACTTTAATTCGTTGACTTTAGGTGCTATATTGAAAAATTATAATTGAAAACACAGCAATAAATATGTATGTTTGAATAAAAACTGAAATTGGGAAAAACTGAGCGTGACGAAAAGTGGCTAAATGACTTCTTTTTCATTTGTTGCCACATGTTTTTGTTTTGACCCAATATTTTAAAAATTCCATTAAGTGACTAAAAAACTGAGTATAAGAAAAAGAGACCTTCCTTTACCACGCCCAATTCTCCAAATTTAAGAACATGTCTTTGTTTGGGCCTAATATTTCGAAAAGTCAATCAAGTTACTTTTCTCATACCTAGGTTTCGAAAATGTTGTTCGAAACAAAAGTTGATTGAAAAAACAGAGTATGAGTAAAAGTAGCTAATTTCTTCCTTTACCACGCCCAATTCTCCAACTCTTAGCGCATGTCTTTGCCCCAATATTTCGAAAAGTCCATTAAATGACTCTTCTTAAATTTTCTCTGGACTGGGAAAAAGTCAATATGAAAAAAGGTGGCAAATAAACTGCTCTACCAATTTGTGGCTTTTATCTTTGTTTGAACTCAATATTTCGAAAAGTCCATTAGGTGACTTTTTTCATACTTAATTTTTGAAAATGTTGTTCAAAACAAAAGTGGAGAAGAACAAACTGAGTATCAGGAAAAGTGATCAATACCTTCCTCTTTCACTCCCTATTCACCAAATTTTGGCACATGTCTTTGTTTGTTCCCAATATTTTGAAAATTCCACTTATACGTAGTTTTCCGGAAATTCAGCTTTCAAAAAAAGCACTAAAAGAACTGAGTGTGAGGTAATATGGGTAATACATTTTTCTAAAGTAAAAGGAAAAAATGGTATTTAACTATTAAATTTTTTTTTAAGTTTTGAAAAGGGGTTTTCGCATTTATTTCAGCTTTTGAAACAATTAATCTTTAGAACATAGCTTCAAAAATAAAAGTATAATGTATAATTTGCGCAAGTTTATTTTTTTCTAAAATTTACAATAAAATATTGTGAATCAAAAAAAAAAATTTTTAATTTGGTTTGGAGATTAGCTAATTTAAAAAGGTAAATTTTGCTATCGTTGTTTGTAAGTAACTTTGACTAATTTTTTAGTTGATTTTTCGAACATGGCAACCAAGTTAAATTAAGGCATATTACCTTAGGAACATAGTTACTGCCATTCTACCCTTTTTTAGTTGAATTTATACTACATATGTCTTTAGGAAATATAACCTATAGATTTATTTGTGTGTATTAACTTTTATAAGCCAAATTTTGTTGATATATTGATATGTATTAATTATTTTTATTTATAACAGGCTTTTCGCGTAAAGACCCTCTTTGGCAGGTCGGATCAATATTTTAACGTTCTTCTCAAAATTTAGAATGTTTAAAATCATATTTGCGCGTTAATATATACATATGTTAATAATTTTTTGATTTTTGCAAATAATGCGATTTCTGGGATAGGACTTTATATGAGCGCTATGGGATGATTTCAATATAACAATTGTTGTCATAAGGCTTTAATTTTTGGCAATGTGTATTACTTATGGCAATAACAATCGATAAATCTTTTTTTGCAAAGACTTTTGTACAAAGGCTATGTAAAATAATGGATCGAGTATAATTTTTGATAAAAAATATCTCACCGAAATGAAAACAGACTTAGTCCAAAGTATAACCTAATCTCAAAACAATTACAACTCTTAAAAACTGTAAATAAAGAGTTGGTGAATTTAGGACAGCCAATGAGCTTAAGAAAAAATTGGAAAAAAATAAAACCGACGTCGAAAAAATGCCTTCGTTAGTATTCTAGGCGATAGAAAATTGATTGCGGTTTACATACATAAGTAATCTTTATGCGAACGTTTACTCGAACGAAAACGTAAGCCTTTTCATAAAAAAATCGATTTACCTACATATGTTCATATGTATGTCGAACGTAAGCCAAACTTGCAAAGGTAACTGTCAATCAGTCGCTTGTTATTTCGCTTTCGAGTGGCACAGAGTATGCAGCTTCTGTTATACATAAATTGAAGTCCAGTTGGTGTAAAAATTCTAAAAAAAAACAAAACTACAATGTGTTCTTAAGGCTTATTGGCTAAAATAGCATATTGTTTAAAGCAAAAATTAAACAAATTTTGATTTGAAAAAAAAGGTAACAATAATTTTATAATTATAAATTGTTTTTGGTGTTGTGAATTGTGCCAAATTTTTAAACTAATTTTGTAGCTGCTTGTGGGAATATATAGGTTCCCCTATTCGGCATCTCGATTAGAATCGAAATTTTTTTCGTCGGCCTTCTTTATTGTTAAAAAGTTGGGCCACAAATCACGTTTACTTAGTTAGATCATATTGTCATAATTTTATAAAATTTCACAATGGTTTAAAAACATTCGTTTTTGTCGCATGCAATGTTTATTAAATTGTTATAACAATTCCACATACACTTGTTCCAAATGTGTTGTGCAATTTTATAAAATCGTTACAATAGTGTTATATCCTTGTGAATCCTTGTGGATTTTACACAATTTTATTAGATTTCTGAAAAAATTTATTTGGAAAAAAATGCCTACTATTTTAAATAAAAAAATTATTTCTATTGAGAAAAAAAATTTTTTGATTTTTCGTTTATTTTGTTTGACATAAAAATCAGATAACAATTTTATTAGGGTCTAATAATATATTGCCTGATAATAATTAAAATTTAAAAAAAATGTTTGTTGAAGAAAAAAAAATATATGCAATTTTTTCTGTGTGCCTAGCACAGCAAAAAGAATATTACTTTTTATTTTTAACGCCATATTACGGCTTGAACACTTCTCGCCAATGTGGAAAGTTGCTTTAATAAAGATGGTTCCTAAGCCTGAAAAAGAGCCTTCCAAGGTTGAATTTATAGACCTATCAGTTTATTGCCAATCATGTCGAAATTGTTTGAGAAATTGTTAAAAAAAACAAGTTGACTCCGATCTTAAATGATAAAGACTGCATTCCCAAACACCAATTTGGTTTTAGATGACAGCACAGTACCATTGAACAGACTCACAGGTTGGTTCAAGTTATAAGAAAAGCGTTTGAGGAAAAAAATTAAGTCTGGCATAAAGGTCTTTTAACAAAACTAAAGCTGAACTTGTCCTTGAATCTCTGTAACCTTTTGGAAAAATATGTAACCAACAGACAGTTTATGATCAAAGAAGCGGACCACTTCAGTAGTTCCCAATTACGGCTGGCGTTCCCCAAGGTAGCATTCTAGGACCAATTCTGTATCTGCTTTACACAGCCGACATGCCAACCGATAGCAAAACACAAACGTCGACATTTGCTGATGATACTGCCTTTCTCGGTACTCATGAAAAATCTAAAGTGGCCTCAAAACAACTACAGCACCATATTATCCAAGTAGAAAAATGAGCAAAGTTATGGGGAATAAAAATTGATGAACAAAAATGTACTCACGTAACCTTTACTTTACGCAAAAAAACGCGCTCTCCTATCTTTATTAATAATCAGATGGTGCCTCAACACCTAGAGGTGAAATGCCTTGGCATTCACCTAGATCGTCGTCTCACATGGAAGTCACAGATAGATGCTAAGTTAACACAAATAAAATTGAAAACAGTACAAATTCATTGGCTAATGGGCAGAAACTCTGTGCTTCGTCTTGATTGTAAACTTCTACTCTACAAATCGATTTTGAAACCAATTTGGTGCTACGGTATACAATTATGGGGCACTGCTTCCGCCTCTTACATAGAAAAAATACAACGTCGTTAAAACAAAATCCTAAGAATGATAACTGGTGCTCCTTGGTATATTAAGAACAGCAACATCCATAAGGATCTACAAGTTCCACTAGTTAAATGCGAAATCCTGAACTATGTGGACAAGTATTTAAACAAGCTGGAAACGCATCCAAATCCGCTCGCTCGAAACATCTTGCAACATAGTGGACACACTCGTCTGAAAAGAAGGCACACTATTGAACTTAGATGAAACTGTTTAAATTAATTTACTTTGTTATGAGAACTTAAATTTTGGTCTGGTACTGACTGGACTAATATAAATTAGCGAAGATTCAATAATAAAAATATGAGAAAAAAAATATTTCTTTCAAACGATGTACAACTTTTTATTTAATTTACAAATACGTTGGGGTTCAGTTCATTGTGTGATTGCCGAAACCCGCACCATAAAGTGCAAGTATCTTATTGTTGTATGCATATTATTTATTGTGAATAAAATCAAGAGTTTTATTGGTTTTAACCAGAGTACAAATTTTCTCAAGAGTGAGCGATAAAAAAACACCATTCATGAAAAATCTCGAGAGCGAAAAATCCTAAAAAAAAAAATTTCTTCTCACGTTCATAAAAGAGCGTGAAAAAATTTTTGCCAACCCTCACTCACTTATGAGAAGTTTGTCGTTTTTTTTTCACGCTCACAAATCACAAATGAAAAATAAAAACCAAATTTTATTTCTCACTCACAAATGAATGAGAAATTTCTTCTTTTCACTTTCGATTCATTCTTTTATGAGCGCGAGTGTTGCTTTAATATTTTTCACGCTTTGTAACAGAGTTGCCGGAAAATAATTTTTTAAGCGTGTGAAATTTGTACTCCCAATAAGAGTAAAAAAATTCTTGCATTTACATAAATTTTTTTATTTTGCTAATATAATAAATAATAAATAAATATTAATATAAAGGATTACTTTTAGCAGTATTTATTGTGAAAAAGTCATATTTATAAAAAAATTGTTTTTGTTAAGAAACTTAAATAATACATTATATTTTATGTTGTGATTTTTTAGAAATTTTATAGTCTTCACTGACACAAATTTTCATAGCAATCTTTAAAAATATTTTTGAACTATTTTCCTAAATTTTTAATTGACGTTTTCTGATAAAAAAAATGTTTTTATTGTGTATTGTGTTCAAGGTCGTAACTGCTCTTTTTTTTAATTTACCTTACTTTTGCTAATGGAACTCCTTCAAACTCTTAGGTTCTATTTAATTGACCTGAAAGATAAAGTTTCAAATTGTTGTACATAAAAAGATTTGCGTGTGTATTGTATAATAACCACCACAATTTTTTGTAACAATATACCTAATACCTAAAAGGATGACGGACAGGCAGGTATAAAATACCTTTCAAATTAGTGGAAAATCCCAAACAAAATGAAATGATGAACAATTATCTCTAATGGTGGTAAAGCGAAATGCAGTTTTTTCCAATCCTTTTAAAATTTGCATGAGTGTGTGTAACAGTTTTATTTTTTTTGCAATATCAACATTAAATATTTGTAAAAGAACCTTATTTGGATTTCAAATAGCGTGAAGTGAATAACAATCAGTGCCTAAAAGACAATTTAATTTTGAAAAATATGTGTTGTACGATGCATCTTCAAAAAAAGTATTTGCTTAATAGAATCGTGCAAAAAGAAACTTAGTGAAAGATATTACAAACTACTTCACAAACAAGATATACAAAGTAATGATGAAAGTGATGGTGACGATGCTTTTGTTTGTCACTGGAGTAATGCTTCCCATTTTTGTAAAACCTTAACCGCATATTTTTATTACTAAAATTATTAAATCGGATTCATTGAAAAATTTAAATGAAATGAAGTTAAATAAATGCAAATATTTTATTATGAAAGCAAGAAAATTAAAAAAAGTAGTTAAGAACCACAACGTATAACAGTTTTTAATTTATTAAAAACATGTTAAAAAAAAAATTATTCCTACTTTTTTAAGCATTTCAAAAATTATGCGACGAAATTTTCCATATGGCAGCACCAGTAACATGACCAAAAAATTTTATGTGTACACATTTATGAATGCTTCGCGAAAAAATTCATTTATGATTTCTCACTTATGAGAAGTACTCGAATTTGATGCTTTTCATTTATAATCGTGAAAAAAAATATAAATTTTTCTTTTCACTTCTCACTTATGACTGGTGAAAAAAAAAATTTTTTTTTCTCACTCGAGAGTGAGAAGGCACAAAATGTTTTTTAAAAACTCATTCATTAATGAAAAATTGCTGTAGTAAACACAGCGCTCACACTCGTTCTCACGAATGAGAAGTGAGTGAGCAATTTCGAACTCTGGTTTTAACGAAATATGGCTCATTTTCTTACAAACTTATTTAACTTTTGACATTTAAAAAAAAAAAACCTAACTAATAAAAATAAAAATAACTTTTGCGAAGATAGACAATCACTTATCAGAATTATATTTAAAGTTTCTCGATTGATTGATAGTGCTACACATCTTCATTTACAGTCTAAGTAAAGGTCAAGACGTCCCACTGTGTAACGATTTTAATTGATAATAAAATCATCCCTACAAAGTATGAAGACTTTAAGTGTACCAGCTTACAAGTTATACGATAAAAACGTTTAAAGAAATCCCCAAGACGTGTACAAATTCTCATAAAAATAGGAACATTACAAATTTTTAAGTTAGAAGTGTTTAATACAAAGATTAATAAAATTGTACGATATAAGAACATATATTGAATCTTTAATTTTTGGTGACGGGACCACCCCCATTTTTTGCTTCTTAAATTTTAACGTCAGGGCTTGTGAAAAGTTTACAAAATCTCATCGACAAAACAAAAGTATTTGTACTTAGAAATAATTGTTTATACTCCTGGCAACGCCTATTTTTTTGTTAAGAACTTTGCAAGTAGAAGTTTACAAATTCTCTTAAAAATCAATGCACCAGAAGTCCTTGTATTGAGTGCTTAAATTTTGTGGGCGTATGCACCACCTAATTTATTACCTTTAGAATTTTGCGTTAGAGAACTTATATATTCATAGAAAATTTAAAAAATATCGGTGCAGTTAAAACACCTATATTGAGCTTTGTATTTTTGTGGGCGTGGCCCCGCTTATTTTTCTAAAACTTATATCCTATCGCACACTCCATGTTTGCGAACCAATTAAGATGACTTGGATAATATTGAAATTGCTGTATAGCCCATTCAGACTGGCATGAAATTAAGTAATTTCTTATTGAAATTAGTAACGAAAAAAGTTTTTGGTAGCATTTGGCATTATGTAGTTGTGTTCAATTACTCAACAGTTAATAAATTCGTTCGTTTACTCAAAGTTTTTAAAAATTTTTTAATATTTTTTTTCAGGATTGCGTTCGTTTACACAAAATCCAGTAAATGAGAACACAAATTGAGAGTTTTTACAAGACAAAATTTTACTATAAAAAATTTCTAGTAAAAAAAAACATATGTTTTCTGATGTAAATAAAAAAAGGAAAAAAAACAAGTAAGAGCGCTATATTCGGCTGTGCCGAATCTTATATACCCTTCACATTGACCTTTCGCAATCCCAAACTTTTTTTATTTTTAACCATTTTTTTACTTATGAAATATTTCTAATTTTTAAATAGGCTCTAAGGCCAACTCTAAAGAAGTTGTGGGCATTTTCATATCATTTTTGTAAATTTTGTATGGCAACCCCCTTAGAGCGTGGAAGTAGAGGGTAAGTATATTCTTGAAATATGTTTGGGAGGGCAAACTAATAGGGGTCGGTCGTACACTTTATTGCTCTAAGGCCAACTCTGAAAAAGTTGTGGGCATTTTATCATTTTTGTAAATTTTGTATGGCAACCCTATTAGGGCGTGGATATAGGGGGTAAGTATGTTCTAGGAATATGTTTGGGAAAAGAAACTAATAGGGGTCGGTCGTACACTTTATTGCTCTAAGGCCAACTCTGAAAAAGTTGTGGGCATTTTATCATTTTTGTAAATTTTGTATGGCAACCCTATTAGGGCGTGGATATAGGGGGTAAGTATGTTCTAGGAATATGTTTGGGAAAAGAAACTAATGGGGGTCGGTCGTACACTTTATTGCTGTAAGGCCAACTCTGAAGAAGTTGTGGGCATTTTATCATTTTTGTAAATTTTGTATGGCAACCCCATTAGGGCGTGGAGATAGGGGGTAAGTATGTTCTAGGAATATGTTTGAGAGAAGAAACTAATAGGAGTCGGTCGTACACTTTATTGCTCTAAGGCCAACTCTGAAGAAGTTGTGGGCATTTTTACATCATTTTTGTAAATTTTGTATGGCAACCCCATTAGGGCGTGGAGATAGGGGGCAAGTATGTTCTAGGAATATGTTTGGGAGAAGAAACTAATAGGGGTCGGTCGTACACTTTATTGCTCTAAGGCCAACTCTGAAGAAGTTGTGGGCATTTTATCATTTTTGTAAATTTTGTATGGCAACCCCATTAGGGCGTGGAGATAGGGGGCAAGTATGTTCTAGGAATATGTTTGGGAGAAGAAACCAATAGGGGTCGGTCGTACACTTTATTGCTCTAAGGCCAACTCTGAAGAAGTTGTGGGCAGTTTTACATAATTTTTGTAAATTTTGTATGGCAACCCCCTTAGGGCGTGGTGATAGGGGGTAAGTATGTTCTAGGAATATGTTTGGGTGGGCAAACTAATGGGGGTCGGTCGCACACTTTATTGCTCTAAGGCCAACTCTGAAGAAGTTGTGGGCATTTTATCATTTTTGTAAATTTTGTGTGGCAGCCCCGTTAGGGCGTGGAGATAGAGGGTAAGTATATTCTAGGAATATGTTTGGGAGGGCAAACTAATGGGGGTCGGTCGTACACTTTATTGCTCTAAGGCCAACTGTGAAGAAGTTGTGGGCATTTTATTATTTTTGTAAATTTTGTATCGCAACCCCATTAGGGCGTGGAGATAGGGGGTAAGTATGTTCTAGGAATATGTTTGGGAGAAGAAACTAATAGGGGTCGGTCGTACACTTTATTGCTCTAAGGCCAACTCTGAAGAAGTTGTGGGCATTTTATCATTTTTGTAAATTTTGTATGGCAACTCCATTAGGGCGTGGAGATAGGAGATAAGTATTTTCTAGGAATATGTTTGGGAGGGCAAACTAATAGGGGTCGGTCGTACACTTTATTGCTCTAAGGCCAACTCTAAAGAAGTTGTGGGCATTTTTACATAATTTTTGTAAATTTTGTATGGCAACCCCCTTAGGGCGTGGAGATAGGGGGTAAGTATGTTCTAGGAATATGTTTGGGAGGGCAAACTAATGGGGGTCGGTCGTACACTTTATTGCTCTAAGGCCAACTCTGAAGAAGTTGTGGGCATTTTATCATTTTTGTAAATTTTGTGTGGCAGCCCCATTAGGGCGTGGAGATAGAGGGTAAGTATATTCTAGGAATATGTTTGGGAGGGCAAACTAATGGGGTCGGTCGTATACTTTATTGCTCTAAGGCCAACTGTGAAGAAGTTGTGGGCATTTTATCATTTTTGTAAATTTTGTATGGCAACTCCATTAGGGCGTGGAGATAGGGGATAAGTATTTTCTAGGTATATGTTTGGGAGGGCAAACTAATAGGGGTCGGTCGTACACTTTATTGCTCTAAGGCCAACTCTAAAGAAGTTGTGGGCATTTTTACATAATTTTTGTAAATTTTGTATGGCAACCCCCTTAGGGCGTGGAGATAGGGGGTAAGTATGTTCTAGGAATATGTTTGGGAGGGCAAACTAATGGGGGTCGGTCGTACACTTTATTGCTCTAAGGCCAACTCTGAAGAAGTTGTGGGCATTTTATCATTTTTGTAAATTTTGTGTGGCAGCCCCATTAGGGCGTGGAGATAGAGGGTAAGTATATTCTAGGAATATGTTTGGGAGGGCAAACTAATGGGGGTCGGTCGTACACTTTATTGCTCTAAGGCCAACTCTGAAGAAGTTGTGGGCATTTTATCATTTTTGTAAATTTTGTATGGCAACCCCATTAGGGCGTGGAGATAGGGGGTAAGTATGTTCCACAAAAATGTTTGGATGGAAAAAATAATTTGGGTCGGTTTTACATTTTACCTTTGTAGAAGCCTGGAAGCCGTAGGAGCGATTTTAAAAATGTTTAAATTAAGCTTTGTATGGCAACGCTGTTATATGTATGTATGAACACTTATACTAATAAAATTTTTGGTTTGGGTGTGTTTCAATAATATCAACATGACTGATTCTGTTTTTTTCTTTTTTTGTTGTTTTTTTGTTGTTTTTTTATTATTACATGTAAAAGTATGTTCTTTGTTGTTGTTGTGTACCGATTTTCTCGCGACTATCTGTGACAGTTTGAGACCACATTCGGGTCTAAGCGATATCGGGGGGCTTCAGAAAGTTGATTTCAACCATAACACGGACAGACGGTCAGACAGGCAGACGGACAGACGGACATCGCTAAATCGGCTTCCCTATCTATAAGGATCCAGAATATATATACTTTATGGGGTCCCAAATGGATAATAAAGGAATTACAAACGGAATGACAAACTAATACATATATGTATACCCTTATCACTTATGTGAAGGGTATAACTGGCTGTTTGTTTTTTTGAGAATAATAAGTGGTATAAAAAGTAACATAATATTTACAGGCGAAACAATGGAACAGCTAAGAGATATAAGTAGGTAATACCTCAAGTTTATGGGAAAGAGCAAATGTAACCAGACATGGCTATGTTTTGCAAAATGTAGTATTGTACCTAATAGAGGCGTCATCTAAAAGCAAAGATGAAGAAGATATAATTTTGTTTAAAATGTTAGACGTGAACATTTCACGTCTAATTTCTTGTTTTTTGGATCTATGACAATTTCGTTGCGGCTTTTTCTTTTTAATATTTAAATTTTTCTAAGTTGAAAAAGTGCTGAATATTTGGGTACTTGGTTCAGTCAATAAATACCCAAAATTAAATATTTGAGTTTTTTATTAACGCTAAGTCTTTCCCTACCAGTATGTATTGCTTCAGGTAAGGCACAAAAAAATAGTCTGAGACTCAACATAAATTATACCGACAGACTCAGAATCACTTCCTTAGCCAATTTAAGCATATCTGTCAGGCTGGGTGTCCATATATTCGTGTGGTCAAGGTTGAGGTAGCATTTCTAAAAAAAAATGTTTTGGCATAGGGAGCAATCCCATTGTTTGTGGTGGTGATCGAAGTAGACCTTAACCCCAAAACCAAGTCAACCCCATTCACAAAAGTGTTCTTGTTGTTGTTTAAAAAATTTAATGCATTTTTTCGAGTAATCAAGTAATTGCAATACATTTTGATCTATCAGCTGTTTTGAGTAGTTAAATTTTGTGTAAAAAATTTTCTGTTCGCGTACTCCTTACTCCAAAAATTTTAAGCGACAGAAATTTCGTAAAATTACTCAGTATTTCCTAAGTTACTGGACTTTACTGGAAAAGTAAACGAATGAACCAAATATTGCAACAAAAGAGTAAAAATACACTTTTTAACATTACGCTCAAAAATATTAAAATATATACTTATTTAGGTACATCTAATATACTTATTTAGGTACATCTTAAACCTAATCATCCATTTTATTTTTTTTTTTTTATCGCAGATACCGTTATTGTTGTCAGACACTATTAAAAAAGGGCAAAACAGATGATAAGCAGCGAATAGTGGAAGCAGCTTTTAAGGGCGACATTGGCATCAACTAGCTTCTTCGTTAGCAATAAATTATAAAACTGTGTATACATGGGTTAGACGAGGTAGATTGGCAGCGGCAAAATAATATTAAGCGATAAAGAAGGCAAGTGCATTTTGGGATGGATTGAGGAAAATCCTTCAATACCATTGAAGATTTTGACAAATTTTAACAAAAATGTTTGCCTTCAAACTATATCAAATTTTTTGGACATGAAGCTGTTCACAGTAAAAATTCTACACCGTCACGATGAATTCTCCCGAAAACAAGCAAACGCGATCTGTTTATGTAAATTCCGTAAACGATTTTATAAGGGAGGGCAAACAAATTGTGTATATCGATGCGACTAATATTAATCTTACACGAAAAGCCCAGGGAAGATCAAGAATTGGACCAAGAGCTGTTCAAATACTACCAGCGTGTCGCGGTCCAAACGTCCATGTAATTAACGCCATATCGGAAAATGGTGTCGTTAAACCTGATAAAAAAAAGTGGACCGTTTAATTCAAGCGCAGCGTTGGAGTGGGTTGCATCTGTCTTTGAGAAATGGGTCGAACTTGGAAATTCTTTGCACGACCTTGTAATTGTATGCGATAATGCCCCTGCTCACAATAGGCTACAAACAATATTTGAAGGTATGCTTGTTCATTAACTTCGAATATGACCGTATTCCCCACAACTAAATCCATTCGAAACCATATGGAGTAAGCTAAAAAACTTAGTGAAATCGAAACTTTCGATCCCTGCTGTAAATCCACCTGTAATGCGATTCAGTAACTTTTAACGATTCGACGATCGTCATATTTATCGACAGAAATTATTGTTTGCTGCTACGGTTAAGTGATTCACTAAGAAGTTTTAAACGATAGTGGACAAGTTGATTTTTGTTTGTATTTTATAGGTTGTAAAATAAATTTTAACAAAGCGAAAATCATAATTGTAGTAAAAATAATATATAATATACAAAATAACCTTTTGTCGATACAACTAAATTATCAAGTATGTATAACGATTGTAAAAATTGCTAAAAAGTTTTGCTGTTTACTTAACAATAACAGCTGACTTTAACGAAAGTGGATATCGTTTAAAACTTTAAACCTTTTTGCTCAGCAACACCAGCGATATATATAGAATGTTATAGATGATGCATTATTGTTAACAACGCAAAGCTATTGGGCTCGAGCTGTACAACACTCCAACTCATTCCATGTTTTAGCTGCTAATCTAGAAGACATTCCTGTCAGCCAATAAACTATGCCAAAATGTGTTGTTTTAATATTATTTGTTACTTCGTTTCTTGTTTGTTAAATATTCTTTGTATAATTTTATAAATAAAATTATAATTTTTTTTTTTTTAAATAAACATAAAATGCCCACAAAATGTGTATTCAATTTTGTTGAAACTTTATCGAATTTTGCAAAACTTTTTCTCGCAGTTGTTCAACTGTTCATTGAAAACTGATTTTTACACCAATTTTTTACACCTTTATAAAAAGGAGTGGAAATAAAAATTCCTAAAAAAAGTGGCTGCCAAAGAGCTTAAACGTCAAAAGTGCGAATTATTAAATTTTTTTATTATAAACTGTATAGGTTGCATATAAGTCGTTTATTTCCAAAGTATTTTGTTAGAAAGAAAAAGCAATATATTTATAAAAAGAAAATTCTGATATATAATTAGAAATTTCTAAAATACAAATAGAAATTTTTGAAATTGAATTAAAAATTTCTGAAATTGAGTTAGAAATTTCTGAAATACAATTACAAATTTCTGAAATTGAATTAGAAATTTCTGAAATTGAATTAGAAATTTCTAAAATTAAATTAGAAATTTCTGAAATTTAATTAAAAATTTTTGTAATACAATAAGAAATTTCTGAAATACAATTGGAAATGATATAATCTTTTGTCGATAAAACTAACAACACAAACATTTATTTTCGTTAAATTAACAAGTAAAAAAATTTTAAAAATCTCAAAAAAGTTTTGCTGTGTACTTAGTCCCAATTCGCACAATGCTAGAAAATAAAACTGCTTATTTTCATTTTCTTCTTTAAACTTTCATTGGCGTTCGCACAGTTCAGGACTTATTGCTTAAAATGTTCCGATTTTGTCATGGATGTACACATACACATCGGTGTTTTTTGACATTTTCTTTTGTCCATCAAGTTTAAGCAAGCTGAATCACAAATACCAGCAGTACTCATTTAATTTTACCTCACCTCGTTGTCAGCAACGTAATCAGCTCAGCTTAAATACTTGAATCGTGCGAATTGGGACTTATCAATAACAGCTGAATTGTTAAAATATGGCGGATATAATACAAAATTTTACTGAATCGTAAAATCGTTATTTTTATTGTTGACTTACTATAACGATGCGGATATCGTTAAAATAATTTACTGAATCGTGCCACTGGGTACGACTTGTCGAAATAACGTAATGATTTTTTCCTTAATATATGATTTTCCTAAGGACAAAAGATGATTTTTTCACAAGGCTTCTGGCAACGCTGCGTTCAATAAGGAAAATATACTATTGTGACCAGTGTGACCAGATTTTCAAGTAAAGTTCAAGCTAAATCACGTTTAAAAAACAGCTAAAAAGTGCTAAAAACAAAAACTTACAGCCAAAAATAAAGCTACATTTTTTTATTTGTTTTTTAAAAAATTTCTTTGTTATTTAGACATTTCGCATAATAGGAACGAAACGTTTTTGTGCTAAAAATATTTTAAAAGAAAATTTGTTTTTAAAATTTTGGTTTTATTTACGAAAATTTGGTAGACCCATACCTTCAGTAAGAAGAAAAATAATATGTGTTCATATACATATGCATGTACAAGAGCTTTTTTTAAAAGTTTTTTGAAGCAGGTGTTAATTTGCTGCCTGTTTTGGTAAAAAAACTAATTTGTAAGATATGTATGTATTAAAAAAAACAAAAAACGAAAATTTGTTTTAGATATACATAAATACTCAACACACTTTGTTCGTTAATTTTTTTACAAAAGCACGTAAAATTAAGTAATTTATTTACAAACTTTTTCCATAACTACAAACACATGAAAACAATAAAAAATCGAAACAATAAGATTACATTTACACGTGGCAATTTTTTTAATATTCCTTCAATTAAATTTTTGTTTGTTGACAAAACGAGTATAAAGAGACTACTTTTCTACACAGTTCGTTAAAAATCGAAAATTTTCATTCAAGTTACATAAGTACATATATATATATATATCATGAAAAATGCCTTTATTCATATAAATTTTGTTCAAGAAAAGAAAAAAAGATAGTCTTTAATGTAAAATAGTTGCATTGTAAGAAAGCATTTTTAAAAATATTTTTATTTGTACATGTGTGTCTAAATATGTATTTGCACCCAATGACTGTAAAAATGAAAAAATAAAACATATTATTATTTTTTTAACCCTATCCATAAAAATAATAATTATCGTTATTAACCGTTTTTATTTAAATTAAAAAATGACCGTCCTGCTAAAAAAAACTAAATTTTCAACAAATATAGTTTAATACCATCAAAAAGATGAGCTTTACTTGACCCTACGATGTTTCATTGTGCCTGCTTTTTTCTTGAAAAATTATTTCGGTCCTGTTTGATTTGATTTTTTAAAAAAATAAACTTTAAAATTCTTATTAAATAAAAATATTAATATAATAATTTGTTTCAACGAAAGACATAAGTGTTTTACATTTTTGAGCAATACTTAAAAACATTTTTTAATTTAACCAAAAGACAGAACAAATGTTTGTGTCGCATTTGCATTTTTTCTTTAAAATTGCCGCATTTAAAAGTATTTGTTTTGGAAAACAAACTCTTACTTTTTTTATTGTAATACCATACCTTCCTTATTTCTTTGTTTTATTGAAGTTTTGTGCCGTTTCACGTTTTTTAAATGTCGCTAGAAGTAAATTATTAAAAACAAACAATGGTTCGGAAACTGTAATGTTGTAAATTCGAAGGAAATTTTAACCAAAAAATATAATACGACAAATTTTTGACCTTTTATCTAGCTTCAAAAACTACTAAAAAATCTGAATCCAATTTCGAAAAAAGCTAAAAAAAAGCCAAAGGCTAAATGTAAATATTTCGGGCTAAATTAAGAAAAATAAAGCTAAATTTAGCTCCAAAAAAGCTAATATGGCCACACTGATTGTGACAGTTAGAACGCGTGAGCACACTCGAGTAAAATTATAGTCAGCTGTTGAATCGAGTATACCTTGTAAGGTAATTGTACCATGGAACAACGCATAAATGGTGTATCTGTGGCATAAATACTTAAAACAGTCAGGCTAATTTTAGTGTATGTGCCTGCATTAAACAAAATAAAGGCATTTAGTGGAGACGTGTTTAAGTTGTTCGAAATGCAGTTTTCTTATATGAAATTAGCAATTTATGCTCTGACTTTTTTAACGTACGCATATTCCGGTTATGGATCTAGTACTATTGCACATTTACGGGACGCAATCATAGCGGCTGAAGCTATTTTTGGAGACGTCTTTAAAAACCTTATTACAGTTCTTCGAAAATTGCATACTGTGCAAGAGGTATTTGATGCGGCAGTAGAAGAGCAATGCATATTTAAGTGCCCAACGCAGGAAGGCGGAGTAGGTGAGTAATGACATTACGTAAATTAAATGAATAACTAGGTTAATTAAAAATGTGTCAGTAAAAGTCGTAATTGTATTTACTTGTGTCAACGCAAGTAAAAAAAATGTATGATTTCAATTGCCAAATAATATTTTTTGTGAAATGCATTTGCGGTGATCAACAGTTTACAAACAGCTGTTTTACTAGTTGTGCTCATGGTGAAATTATTGCGCCATGGTTGTGCTTTTATTAGACTAAACAGTGCTACCATAACAAATTTTTTGTACTTAAACAAGGCTTCTTAAATAATGTCCCCAAAATTATATATTGAAAGCAACCATGGTGAAATTATTGTACCAGGTGGTGTTACGAGCACAGCTGATCTACTTTTTTCATGCATAAATCGATGCTGGATAGTCAAAGTTGTTTACATTTACATATCTTTTTTTGACAACCGAGCCAGCAAAAACTACAACAAAAACGAAAATTTTATTCACCAAATTTTGTTGTTGTAAAATCAACACCACCTGATAAATTATTGCGCCATGGAAAGCAACAACACGAAAATTTGGGGCCATTTTCCTACTACGAAAAATGGTTTAATAAAAAAATGGCACCAACTAAAGTCACCCCAAAACACCAAATGCAAAATTGCTCGCGCCTTTAAAAATGACCTCGTTATAAAACTTACTCAAAAAAAAAAAAAAATTACCCCAAAAAAAGTAAGGAATATTCAAGGGAAGGAAAATGGCCCCGAAACACTTTTAAAATACAAATCAAATAAAAATGGCCCCAAACTTATAAATGGCTTTACGTTTTAACACAAATAAAACAAGGCTAAGTTAACAAAGCTTATTTGGAAAGGTGTCGTAAAATTTCGTGTCTCTAACAAAATAATATATTTAATATGCCGAAGCCTTGTTAAAAAGGTTTTGGGCAGACGAAGTTCGGTCAGGGACAGACAAAAAAAATGTAAACTCCAGTGGATTCGAACCACCGGCTTCGCTGTAGCCTTCGGCAGGGCGTAGAGACATAAAACATCGATGGTTTTATACACTGGCTTCTATCAATAAATGTACTTTTGTATTTGTGCCCGGTCGGAAGCTACAGAAAATCCGGCGGTTCGAATCCACTGCAGCTTAAATTCATTGCGCTCGGCCGAAGGCCGACTGTCTTCAAAACTTTTTTAAGCACATTTTTCTTTCGTTCCTCTAAAACAAATACAAAATGGGCTTTGCATACTTTTTTAGAAAGATGTCAAAAAAATTTCGCGTCTGGAACAAAATAATTTTTTACTAACATTTATTCCTTAAAGATATGCCCAAAATGGGTTTCGCTTACTTAAGCTTTTTAATTTACATACGTTCTAATGCTATATTATTGGGCCCATTTTTTGTTGAACAATTTCTCATAGTACTGAACAGTTTAAAAGTGAAATATGGCCCCAGACATTTTAAAAATTTGGGGCTGATTCCAAAATTTAAGTCACATAAATTTCAGAAATGAAAAATGTCCTATACAGGAAAAATGGCCCCTAGTTTTCGTGTTTTTATTTTCAATGTAAAAATTTAGGAACATTTTTTATTTTCACTTTAGGGTCATTGTTCATTGGGGCCATTTTTCATTTAGCCTTTATATTAAAATTATTTACGGTCAATTTACACAGTTGCACCATTTTGCGCTTTCCTTTAACTCATTCACTTATTTTTTTGATTATTTTTGCTGTTGATTTCTCCCTTTTAAAATTGGGGCCACTTTTCACTTAGTAGTGTTTTGTGGTCATTTTCAAGGAGTCATAAAAACAACTGGGAAAGAATCAAAATTCCGAATAAGTGTAAAATAATTATGTACTTTACATATAAAAAAAAACAAGAAAGACAACTTTTGCAACGGGTAATTTACTTCCTAGCTCGCCGTGTGAATTCTTATTCTCCAGACGGGGCATTAAAAAATGAGTTAAGGATTATTTATACCTATACAGTGGTCCACAGTTGTATACACAATCTTAGTATTCAAAATGATTAAATGTCGCTCACTTTTAGCCTTTCTTACATAACATCCTTATTTCTTAAAATATTTTGTTTGCAAATTTTTGAGAACTCATATTTTTATTCGAAACAAATGTCGATAGATGTTTTTATTTAAAAAATACCGTTTATGTACATATGTCAAGAAATTAATCCAAACATCAATCTATGGACATATCTTAAAAGCTTTTAAAATTTTGTTTAAAAATATATAATAACTAGAAAGGGAATGGGAAGCAAAGCCGAAAATCGATTTTCGATTTTACGATCAACTATTTTAATCTCGATTTTCAAAGTCGATTAATCGAAGCTCATAATCGATTATAATATAAAATCGATTACGCCAAGCACAATAAGGACCATTATATACTTAAGTGCAAATATCCATTATAATTTCAATGTATGAAATTAAATAAGTGAAAATTTACATACGCACACACAACAGATATACATATTTTATTTTCAAAGACGATAAGTTATTTTTAGTGTACTGTACTATTTTTTTCTTTTTTAATTGTTTTAACAACCTTCCAAATCTGACTGCATTTTTTATTAACTTTCGGCGTCAAATATTACAAATTTTAAAACAATACACTAACGCTAGTTTAAAATAAATTTTGTTAAGAGAATAATTATTTAAATTGATAGCATTTTAAAATTTTTTAGGTAAAATCGTTTTTTTTTTTGGGCTCAATAATCGATTTCAGTATAAAATCGTCAACAAAAATCCGACTACAAAAAATCGATTTTTTTTTGTCAAAATCGATTTTCGACTATAATCAAAGTCGATTTACCAGTCCCTAATAAGAAGTGTACCAAGGTAACCACCAACCAGGTAATATTAAGCACCCAGCTGATTAAAATCAATTTGACATTTATACGTTTAAAAAATTTAATTTTATATGATTTTTTTTAATTTTTCTGACATTCTACCGTTTAAACACAAAAAGGAAATGCAGAGGGCGAGGTTTTTGGATTCGCATTGAGTTTACCTTGTTGAATGTGCCTTAAGCTGTACGTTTTATTAGATTAACCTTTTTTCTATCGATTAATGTATATAAAAAGAAATCTGGAATTTTTTTTAAAAAAATTAAACTAAAAAGAAAAAAAGTTATTTGACAAACCAGTAATTCCCGAAGATATAAATTCATAGTGCGGAAATATAAAAATAAACTGAATACCTCTTGGTATAATTGTTTTCCTAAAAATACTCCTTTGCAGAAACTGGCAACACTGAAAATTTTTGTACGGTACTGCCATTTATTTATGTGCTCTACGTGTTCCAATATAAAACAAATGAATGGCTTTTCTGTTATACTATGTAGGTTCGTCAAAATGTAATAGATGGCGCTGAAATTTTTTGAAATTCATTTTCTCAAACACAAAACAGAGGGCGAATTTGTTGAATTTGCCGTGATACTACCTGTATTAGTATACAAGGTAATATCAGTGATGCCAACAATTCCGAGGCAAAAACAGCCAACCGAGTAGTCAAAAAGAGCTAAAAGTAGCTAAATTTAAAAATTTAAGATATTTCGGTTTTAAATCTATGAATGTATTTATTAAACAAAATTATTTTACAGCAGCAATTGATACCTATGTTTATTAACATTAACAATATGACCATACACATTTACATATAAACAAGTTAAATTAAAAAAGAACAATCATTTTTGAAAAGAGTAACGTTTTCTTCTTCAAGCCATAGATTTGTTTTTATATAATATTTTTTTTATGTTTCAATTAAAGTTATTTTAACAAATACGCTTGCTGGTAACTCGTAGTTTAAACACCTTTGTAAACCATATTTTCTATAAACTAATTAACTATTAGCCGTATTCAATTAAAAGTAATTAAACTATTAACCGTATTCAAAGCAATGCAGCTTCTTAGTTTATTCTTAAAAAAAAGTATAGCACTGAATGTTTTTTTCCACTTTAGCATTAGAATATGGATACGATAATATTTTTAAAGCAAACAATGATGCAATTCGATCCAAAATTATTCGGTTCTATCTGAATTTTTCCACTGGTACAATTTTGAATTTTTTAATCAATTTAACAGCTCTTCAATTTCCTTAAATTCTTTTATAACACATAAAGTATTTTGTGAATCCTGCAAAAAAGCATTTGTTACGCTAAATGCCGAATTTTATTTCAACATCTTAAAATTTGTTGGAAACTTTGCCGTAATGTCATAAATTAGAATTTTTATAAACTCTATTAAATTACGTTTAACGATATGTTTTTCTGATTCAGTTATATTAAAATCTTCGCATGCCTTCTCTAAGTTATATCCTATACAACAGTTGCTATTTATTAAAGATTCAAAAAAGAAAATGCAGGGGGTGAATTTTTTGAATTCGTCTTGGGTTTACCTTGTTTAGCGTACCCTGGTACTGACGACTGGGGTTTTAGACCTTTGTGACGCGATAATGATATTTGTTTGCTTTATATATATATATATTAATTATAGTTACAATAAAAAAATTTTACCACAATATATTGTTCTTTATAGAAGTTCGCCCTGTTCAAAACAAACTATATACTCCAACAGCAGATGGTTGTGGCTCATTAGGTTTGCGTATAAGTACAGAATATCTACCAGCAGTTGAAATGGAAACCTGTTGCAATGATCACGATATCTGCTACGATACCTGCAATAGTGACAAGGAACTTTGTGATCTTGAGTTTAAACGCTGCCTCTATAAATACTGTGACAGCTATGAGAAGTCTATTGCTAGTGACCTTATGGTAAAAGGTTGCAAAGCAGCCGCGAAAATGCTTTTTACTGGAACTCTCACTTTAGGTTGCAAATCATACTTGGACTCACAGCAACGAACGTGCTACTGCGCGCCATTGAAATCACAACGGGAAAATAAATATAATGACGGTGATAAGTATTACAAAGGAAAAAAATACGGTTGGAAAAATTCTAAGGATTTGTAGCTTGTAAGTTACCTTTATTAAATATATATAAAATTTGTGTTTTGTGTATCGATACCTCAATATAGAAAAGACCTAATTCGTATTTTATAAGTCGAGATTTTTTTGCTAATTGTGATATTAAATCAGACTATTTTTTCATCGAAATTCGCGAAAATCTGGGCTTATAAAAAATAAGAGTTAGGGCCTTTCTATATTAAGGTAACGATATGTATGTATGTACATAGGTTACATAATTTGTATACAAGCCGAACTAATTGTATTATTGTTTTTGAATTTATTTATGTTGCGAAAAAATGTTGATAGTCCCTAATTATAAGTGTGACACGTGTATATTTATTTTTTTAATATAAAAATAAAGTTTTTGCAGTTCAAGGCACATGTGCTTTGTTGCAGTTATAAAAATAAAAATTAAAATCTTACTCTGTTTTGAGGGTTTTAAATGCGTATTCAATTAGATTTATGGGTTAGTAAATGTAAAAAAAATTTTGATTTTACTTTTTTTTTTAGCAAATTTTTAAATAAAGTGTTGGGATTATTTAAGAGCCGGACTTATGCAACGTCCTGGCCTCGTCATGTCTTGCGTGTCATGTCAGCGTTATGCTTAAGTTCATGTGCATTAACAACAAACAAGGCATTTTAACACTTATGCTAATGCAACTTAGGTCCTTCAAAGCGACTGAATTTTTTTTAACATTTAGGTAAAATAATTTTCTTATATAAAAAAAAAAAATAACAAAAAATGTTCGCAAAAAGATGTAGCATAACAAACATTTAAACAATCCATACCGTAAATGTTTATTTATATTCATATATGTGATTTACTACATACCGCCTGGTTATTACTTATCTGCTGCGTGAACCATTATAAAAAATATTAAGTTTGGAAATGATTATGAATGTGCCCTTTTTTAATTCGCTGTATATAGTTTGGTATCTGGAAATATTCGACAAATATTTTTTTATATTCTTTTTTCACAGCTAACTAACCATTTTTTCACACCACTCTTGCGATATTTACATTCAAAAAAACGTGCAACAAACAATAACCATAAAATTTATGGAAAACTGCAATGAAATGGAAGTTTTTTTTTTTTGAAAATAAATTAATGCTAACCAAATGCATGACAAACACCTTTTTTGCCTTTTTTGGTTGAATATTATTTTGTGCAAAAAATAATAAGAAACTAAAGCTTTTTTTAAACGCATGTACGCATCAATATGTTTTTTAAATATTTATTTTTTCTAGTTTTTTTGACCTCTTTAATATTAATCATAAATTAACAAGAAAATTGGGATTAAATCCTAAATAATTTAAAAATTGTGTTGTTTAACAACAAGGTTTTGTTTTCGGTTGCCCCTCAATACATTTAGTAATAACCAATGGTTATTCAAATGTAAGGGGAAAAAGAAAATCAAAACAAGCGAATAGCGAATAATGGTTTGTTGGATTCTTAAAAAAAACTTGAACGTTTTGGTTTTTTTTATAGTAATTCTCATTTTGTTTAATGAGGTTATTATATAGGGACAGAGGATATTCATGAGTTTTTTAAGAATTTGGGTGGTTGAAGTCTACTGATGATTTGGTGTAAGAACCAATGAAATGCATATAGACAAACTTAACCAACAACAAACCCTATAAATTAACAAGAAAATTGGGATTAAATCCTAAATAATTTAAAAATTGTGTTGATTAATTATTAAGTCTATTTTTTAATTTTTAGGTCCATTTATACATACATTTATTTATTTTTCACAAAATTTTTAATATTTCGCCACTCCTTTATGTAGCATCATCAGGAAGTTTTATTAAAGATTTAAATTCATTTTTATGGGTTAAAATCAGCTTTCGGTTGTTTTGGTAATTTGTTATTGCAATTTAAAACTTGTTAGCAAAAAAACGAAAAGCTGATTTTGAAACCATAATAACGAATAATGGTCTTTAATAAAACTTCCTATTGATGCCACATAACGGAGTAGCGATATATAAAAATATTTGTAAAAAAATTAATAAGTATATATGGAAATATACATAAGCTTGAAAAATAGATTTAGGGTCGTATGCAGGGCACACTCAACCAGGTGATATTAAGAGCCCAGCTGATTAAAATCAATTTGACACTTTGACGCTATAAAAATTTAATTTTATATGAAATTTTTACTTTTTCTGACATTCTACCGTTTAAACACAAAAAGGAAATGCAGATAGCGAATTCTTTGAATTCGCCTTGGATTTCCCTTGTTGAATGTGCCTTGGTCGTACGCAAAAAAAAATTAAATTTAAAGTAGACTTAGAATACTGATTTTGTATGAAAATTTTGTTTAAAAACCTTTGTTAAATTTAAAACTTTAGCTGGATACGATCCTTATTCATTAACGTTTTTAAAAAGGCACATTAAACAAGGTAAACCCAAGGCCTGTGTTCTGTAACTTCAGTGAGAACTTCTCGCATCAAAAAGTTTATAGTCGCCTTGTAACAGACAGGATGAACACGATAAACCTAATTATTTTAACATTTAACGTTGTATAATGAGAGTTTATGTATTATCTAAGTCACACTATTAATAATCGGAAGACTATGACAATAAAAAAAATTTTCTCGCTGCGAAAACTTCTCGCCAGTTACAGAACAGGGGGGCTGGTTTTTTTTAAAACCACACCAAACTGATTGTACTGTGCGGTAAATAAGTAATTACCCAATGACACTTTTTAGTAGGTGTGTAACAGGGTACATGTATATCAGGGGCCATATCGTGGGATTCGATTCGAACCGAAATTTAAAAATTATATGAATTCCTATACTCAAAGCATTGACAACTCGATCGATCGAATAAAATTTCGATTCGAATCGAATGGGACGATTTGGCCCCAGGTAGCCTTAGATAAACAGCTGAGTAACGGTATTTCGTTATATTAATGTCAAATATGTATATGTTTATGTATTTTCTTCCTTTTTTACTAACAACAACTGTAGTATTGTAAGATAATCTCAAAAAGAACAAGAAAGATTTTGTGAGTTTTGTTATTTGTCTTTGACATTCTTATGACGGTTTAGTTGTTTTTATAGAATTGCTCCTACCTGATATACGTGAACCCTGGTGTGTAATTTATGCGCATAGTACAAGAATGTGCAACAGTGTGCATTTGTTAAAAAACTAAACTTAAAAGTTTTAGCATAAATTGTTTTTTTTTGTAAATAATGGAAAAGAAATTAAAATGTTTGAAGGCTCTGAAATTACTTAAAGTTGCATTTGAGGGAATTTGCATATTAAGAAAGATTTCTGAATTAGAACAAAAAACTAAACTCTCCAGTTCGGTCAGGGAAATAAGTAGAAAAAGGCATAGGAGTAAATTTTTTCTGTATTTTTTGAGAATGAAAGAGGTTGACAATCAGCAGTTTTTCATTTACACTCGAATGACGCCAAGAATATACAAACGTCTGTTTGAAACTATAAAGCCGTTTTTGGAAAAATTTGCCTTGAGTGAGCCTGTCGAGCCGGAATGTCGGTTGGCGGTGACATTGTTGTAAGTTTGTTTTTAGGTCAAATAAGAAATCCCAGCATATGTAAATTTTTCAACAGATATTTATCGCAAGGAACATCTTTTCAATCGCTGGCAAGTTCATTTAAACTAGAAAAAGATACGATCCGGCGTATTATTCTTAAAACAACTGAGGTGATTTGGAGCAAGTTATTTAATCTTTACGTCTGTGAACCAAACGAAGAAGATTACATGAAAATTGCTCAAGATTTCTGGGAGATGTGGGATATGCCTAACTGTATTGGATGTATTGATGGCAAACACATTGCCATAGAGTGTCCCCCTTCAAACGATAAAGAGTTTTTCTGTCACAAGGATAGTTTTTCTATTGTCTTGTTAGCAGCTTGTGATGCACAGTACAGATTTACTCATGTAGATATTGGAGTTTATGGAAGCCAGAGAGATGGAGGTAAAACATGTATTTGCAAAAGCTTTGAATTTATTAAAAAACTTTTTTTACTTATTTAAGGCATTTTTCAAAGAAGTCGATTTGGAAAAAGGTTGCTTAGCGGTAAACTATCGTTTCCTCCTCCAAAAAATTTGCCAAACACTGAAAAAAAAATTCCGCATTTTTTTGTTGGTGATGCTGCTTTTCCTTTAGGCACAAATTTAATGCGTCCTTACACTAGTAAATCTTTACCACATGATAAAGAAATATTTAATATGAGGTTGTCAAGAGCTCGCCTTACAATAGAAAACGCTTTTAGAATTCTATCGGCTCGCTGGCGTATTCTGTTAACTACTATGCATTTACAGCCCAAAAATGCAAAAAAAATTATACTAGCGTGTGTTAGTTTGCACAATTTTATAATGTTGAATGCTACTGGCCCATCTTCGGATATATTGCCCAATTATGCTGACTGGGAGGATTCGAATGGCAACCTTTCAGAGGGATCGTGGAGAAGTGATGTCGGAGGCAATATACCATCGATTGTACCATCTCCAAATATGAATCACTTCGGTGGCAAAAGTTCTACAGAAAACAGAAACAATTTATGTAATTTCTTTACATCCTACTAAATAAGTTTTTTTTAACAAAAAAAAAAAAAACAAAACAAAACTTTAAATACAATCATATAAACAAACGTCTATTGTATTGAAAAAAAATCTTAAAAATACTTACAAGTACAAATTCTTACTAATAAAGAAATCTTAAAACATACTCTGCGCTTACAAACATAACACTACAGAAAAAATTAATAAAAATCATTTTTATTATATTGTCTATTTTCTCTGCGCAGTCTGTACAGTTCCTGTAATACGCCCGCTTGAAAGTCATCTTTTACCTGCGGTGGAAGGTCTTTCGAAAGCAGGACTACTGTTTTCATAAAAGCCTCATCGACTGTACTTTGGTCATGTAACAGCAAATTACTTTCTATGTTTTTTATCATGTCAACAAATTGTTGGTAAAAATTGTCAACAGTCTGCTTTGACTTTTTTGGAGGGGTGGGAGTTTCTGGCGCTAAATAATCCTGCAAACTACTATCTTCACTGACGACCTGATCCTGATCTGCACTTTGATCTTCAACTTTATGATCCCGTTCATCCCTTGGGCTGCAAAACAAAAACTAAAAAATGCACTTATACAATATTTGTATGTAGTCGCATACCGGCGCGGTCCAAGATAGTTTTTCAAAAACATCATAGGCTTCATTAATTGCCATTCTTCAAAGTTGCTCATCCTACTTTCTGGTAGGTTTTCAATCCTCTTTACCTCTTTGCAAAAACGTTCCCGAAGTAGCTTCCATCTGTGTTTGCAGTCAGATTCTTTAAAAAATTTGTACCATTTGTTAACAAAATAATTTTTTTTTTGTACGTTTATATATATAAATACCACTTTTGCTGCATTTGCTTGCAACTTCCTTCCAAGTACCTTCTCTTACACTTCGATTAAAATAAAAAGCATCCGTTTTGTCGTATAAACATTTATTTTTTTCAACATTTTCTATTAAATTAAAAATGAATTTTTTTTCGTTTGCATCATTCATATTGACTTTTTGTATCGTACCCATCATGGTACAAGAAACAAGGTAAACTCATTACTGCAACAACAATTTTCAAAAAAAAAACAACATGCGATTTGTTTGTGTAAAATATTTTCAGTTGTCAAAAAACCCGCGCATTTCAGGGAAGGGAGTTGCATGTTTTTTGTTGTGTAAATATTTTAAAACGTTGCCTTTTCTCAATTAGGTCATGTACTAACTTACATATACAAATAATTTTAAACTTTAACAAGGGCGCTATATTCGGCTGTGCATAATCTTAAATTACCTCTACATTGGTCTTTTTATTTACCCAGCCGTCTGATCCAGCCGAGTTATTTCGTTCTGTAGAACATTTGAAGTAGCGTAACGAAAATTAATAAAAATTGTTAATCTGCATGGAGGTTACCCCTTCTCCTGCTCCTATCCAAAATGTTTTTCTCTATATGTAGGTCTTATTGTCCAATTACTTTTTTTTAGAACTTTTGAAGTCGATAGCTATTATAGCTTTCGAGATATAGCACATAAAATATTTATTAAATTTGTGAAACAACTTCGCTGTTTTTAAATAGCGATTGACTCTGAGATATTTTTGATTGTTTGATATCAAAACGTTTAATGTGTGACTTTATTTGAGTCCAGAAACTTGATTTCAACAGACGCACAGACGACTTCCCTATCTATAAGGGTCCAGAATATAAGGTATTAAGTGAATATTGTAGAAATTACAAACGGAATGACAAACTGACATATACCCTTATCACTGTGTGAATGGTGGAATTATTATATTAATATCTAATATTTTCGTTCTGATAAAAGTCAAATTTTTAACAAACGCGATTTTACAAATATGTACATATTGACCTTTTAAATACTTTTATTAATTTAATTATGTTTTCCTTTAAACCTTTTTTATTATATGTACTCTTTTGACTTACATAAATGCAATCCATCGCAAAATTTTTAACAATCGACTTTTTACAATACATATATTTAAATGGTTATTTCATTATATACATATATACATAGTTTACTATGCAGTATCAATACCAAGTTGAAACAAGGAGAAAATTTAATAATATCCACATTTCCATCCATGGCGTGTACATGTGTACATAAATTGTGTGGCATTAAATTGCAATGCATTTTGCAAGGAATTACTACATTTTTTTTGAAGTTTTAGACCTATTTTACAATTATTTATTCTTATATTTATAGTTTAAATGCAAATTATGGTTTGCAAGCCCTTAAAATGGTAATAAATTGAATTTCTTGAAAAATATACCGCTTTTGCAGTACTCTTCATTTGTAAATAAATAACAACAATTTTGACAAATGAACATAAAACAGCTGATAATCAGCTGCGTGAACAAGTATACCTTATTCTTTGTACCATGGTACCCATTTATAAACACACAACCATAGCTGCCAGATAAATTTGGTTTAATATCGTTAAACACATGGTGAAATAATTCGTACTCATAATTGCGCCATGGTTAAACACAAGGAAACAATCCGTCAAAAAAACCAAAAAAAAATTTTAAATTGGTCACCTTAAAATTTATGTTTTGCAGTAATAAAAAAAAACTTGAAAACAAAATGCTTACAATGAGTTTATTCATTAATATTAGCAACTTTAAAAGCAAAATTTATAATTTTAAGCAAAGTAACCTGCAAATACAAATGCTAATTTTTATGTTAAAGCAATTTTGTTTGAATGCAATACATATAATAACGACCAATGATTAATACCTTATTTTAGAGATACAATAATTTGTTAGGAGCTCTCTTTAAAATATTTCTAACCCTTATCTATGTATATAAAATAATATTTTAACACAAATCTTTTTCAGTAGTTTCATACAAACAAACAACAATATCTATTTTTTTAGTTTTTAGACCTTTTTAATATTAATAAATAAGTCTATTTTATTAAGCTTTAGGTCTATTTTTATATATATTTTTTTGTACAATTTTTTTCAATATTTCGCCACTCCGTTGCGCGGCATCATCAGGAGGTATAATAACAAATATAACAATTTACTGAAATAATCTCTTGATGATGCCACACAACGGAGTGGCGAAATATTGAAAAAATTGTACAAAAAAATAAATATAAAAATAGACCTAAAGCTTAATAAAATAGACTTATATATCAAACAACAATATATTTTAAAATATGTATTTTTTCTTAAATGAAAATATTAAATATCTATTTCTGCCTCTGATTTTCTTTTAAAAAAGCCGCAAATCTTTACCTTTCAAAAATCGTTAAAGTCAGGGGTAAAGTCATCTAGTCGTCATAAACCAAGTTTTGCCAACAAAAAGCGTCAAAATGATGATAAATCGTAAAATCTGGTACATTTACACCTGCTACTTGAAAATCACTGGGAACTTCAATGTCATAAAATGTGGTGAAATGTCCATGGTGGAATAAGAAGGTGACCTGGTCCCTACAACAACATCTTGAACCAAAAATTTAGCATGTATTTTGTTGCTGCTAAATTCCAGCATAGTAACCAAAAATGTTGCGATCACACATGCACACGGTATACACAACCATTATACTTAGGGTGACAATTAATTTCTCATTTAAAATCAGTACGCTTTTTGGCCTTTCTTGTAATTCTAATATTCTTTTTATTGTTTTTTTTTAATCTTTGATATATCGTTTCTCAATGGTTTATGCTATTTAAGGTTAATAATTATTTATTATTTATGAAAAGTAGCTAATTTTAGTGTTGGTCTTAAAATGACAGAGCGCGTTGGTCCTTCAAACATTGCTTAGCAATGCAGGACATTCTTTTTTACACTTGTTTAAAAAAAACTTGTGACGTATTTACACTGGTTTAATTATTTTAAATAATATTCATATAAAATATTGTGTTCAATTTCTGAACAAGATTTTTTGGGGAATAATAACTTTCAAAAAAATTTATGAACAGCAAAGGAAAGAAAAGATACTTATAAGAGTTTCGAGTAATATTTAGCAACTGGAAAAATACCTGGATTTGCGGAAAACTAATAATTTCTTGTACGTCAGCAACTTAAACTATTAACTACCTTAAAAAGTCAGTACAATCAGTACTTCTTTTCAAAAATCAGTACAATTCACTACACACATTTTTAATCAGTACACCATATGAAAAATCAGTACATGTACTGATAAAAGCAGTACGAATGGTCACCCTAATTATATTATATAAGAAATTTGCCAATCTAAATTTTTAAACATAAGACGGATATAAAAGTCAGCTGATCAGTTACTCTTACCTTGTTTAACAGCCTTGGTAATGCATTAAACACATAGACAATAGCATGCAGCACAGCTACACGACTACATATGCAGCTGTGCTGCCAGCCATTTAGTTAGCTACTTAATTACGTTGAAGACGGCGGCTGCATACAAACACCAGTGCTGTTAATTTCCATCATGGTATAATTTTAAGTTCGTTTAATTTTTAGACAGAAAAATATTTCGTGTGTCTTGCTTTTTTACCATTGGAAAATATATGTTACTAAATATGCGTTATTATCTTGACTTTTAAGGATTATAACCACCTATTTAAACACATTTTCATGTATATAGTGTATATGTAAAAAGCTTATTTTTTTTTTAGACAGTAATTATAAGATCAAAATCTGTGATAAATTTATGTTTTGTTATTTTGTAATTATGCAATTTCAAAAATATTAATAAATTAAAACTAAAAAATAAAAAGAAAAGCTTTTAATATAAGTTAGTGCATTATCTTATTTTCTTCTTTTTTTTAATTGTAGTTACAAAATCTTCAGAAGATTTAAATCAATGAGTAAAACAGAAACTCGTTTGGCAGCACTGTCTTACACTCTTATATATTTTTTCTCAGTTTTCATATTCTCCAAATAGCAGCCAATGTTCGTGATTGCGAACAGTTACATAAACAGCTAAAATGTAGTATCAATGTTTTGATTTTTGTAGTTTTTTTATTTTTTTTTCTGATTATTTAAATAGCATACAAAAATACCAGAGTTAAAAATTGCTCACTCACTTCTCATTCGTGAGAACGAGTGTGAGCGCTGTGTTTACTGCAGCAATTTTTCATTACTGAATGAGTTTTTAAAAAACATTTTTTGCCTTCTCACTCTCGAGCGACAAAAAAAAAATTTTTTTTTTCACCAGTCATAAATGAGAAGTGAAAAGAAAAAATATTTTTTTCTTTTCACGAACATAAATGAAAAGCATCAAATTCGAGTACTTCTCATAAGTGAGAAATCATAAATGAATTTTTTCGCGAAGCATTCATAAATGTGTGCACATAAAATTTTTTGGTCATGTTACTGGTGCTGCCATATGTAAAAATTTGTTGCATAGTTTTTGAAATGCTTAAAAAAAGTATGAATAATTTTTTTTTAAAAACATGTTTTTAATAAATTAAAAAACCAGGCACTGTTATACGTTGTGGTTTATTTGCATTTATTTAACTTCATTTCATTTAAATTTTTCAATGAACCCGATTTAATGATTTTAGTAATAAAAATATGCGGTTAAGGTTTCACAATAAGGGGAGCATTACTCCAGTGACAAACAAAAGCATCGTCACCATTACTTTGTATATTTTGTTTGTGAAGTAGTTTGTAATGTCTTTTGATATTTCCCTTCACTTTCTAACTAAGTTCCTTTTTGCACGATTCTATTACGCAAATACTTTTTTTTGAAGATGCATCGTACAACACATATTTTCAAAATTAAATTGTCTTTTAGGCATTGTTTGTTATTCACTTCACGCTATTTAAAATCCAAATAAGGATCTTTTACAAACGTTTATATTGCAATAAACATAGAGCTGTTACACACACTCATGCAAATTATAAAGGATTGAAAAAAATTGCATTCGGCTTTACCACCATTAGAGATAATTGTTCATCATTTAATTTTGTTTGGGATTTTCCACTAATTTGGAAAGTATTTTATACCTGCCTGTCTGTCATCCTTTTAGGTATTGGGTATATTATTACAAAAAATTGTGGTGGTTATTATACAATACACACGCAAATCTTTTTATGTACAACAATTTAAAACTTTACCTTTCAGGTCAATTAAATAGAACCTAAGAGTTTGAAGGAGTTCCATTAGCAAAAGTAAGGTAAATTAAAAAAAAGAGCAGTTACGACCTTGAACACAATACACAAGAAATACTTTTTTTTATTAGAAAACGTCAATTAAAAATTTAGGAAAACAGTTCAAAAATATTTTTAAAGATTGCTATGAAAATTTGTGTCAGTGAAGACTATAAAATTTCTAAAAAATTACAACATAAAATATAAAGTATTATTTAATTTTCTTAACAAAAACAATTTTTTTATATATATGACTTTTTCACAATAAATACTGCTAAAAGTAATCCTTTATGTTAATATTTATTTATTATTGTTTATAAACCTACATATCGATTCTTTAGTATAAAAATGAAGTAACGCAATTCTTTTAAAATAGCTTTTTTGCCTTACTCTAGGAAACTTGTGGTTGTTATTTTATTTAAAAATATATTTCTTTTTTTCAAATAGCATTAAAAGTCACTTAATTAAAAATATACTCAAAAGACTGATCAAAATATAGATGTGTAGTATTTTTTAAATTTAACAACATATAAGTATATACAAGCAGCAAAATAAAAAAAATTATGTAAATGCAAGAATTTTTTTACTCTTATTGGGAGTACAAATGTCACACGCTTAAAAAATTATTTTCCGGCAACTCTGTTACAAAGCGTGAAAAATATTAAAGCAACACTTGCACTCATAAAAGAATGAATCGAAAGTGAAAAGAAGAAATTTCTCATTCATTTGTGAGTGAGAAATAAAATTTGGTTTTTATTTTTCATTTGTGATTTGTGAGCGTGAAAAAAAAAACAACAAACTTCTCATAAGTGAGTGAGGGTTGGCAAAAATTTTTTCACGCTCTTTTATGAACGTGAGAAGAAAAAATTTTTTTTAGTATTTTTCACTCTCGAGATTTTTCATGAATGGTGTTTTTTTATCGCTCACTCTTGAGAAAATTTGTACTCTGAAAAATACCCTATGCTTAGATTTAACATTTTTGAACAATTAATACTTTTCTGCAATTTTAAAAAACTCCTTTAAAAACACGTCCTTTTAAATATTCCTTCAGAAAAAATATATGATAAATGTTACATATTTTTCTTGCGGTAAATTAAAGTCTAGACCATGTATTAAATAATGAAATCAATAAGTTTTAAAAAATAATTGCATAACTCTTTGCAATTTGGCAAAAAAAATTAGTAAAGATTCCTTGGTTTATTTTTTGTGTGTAAGGAAGTGATCGTCAGTTTTAGCAAAATATTTTGAAAGGTTTTGTTTTATCATCGATTGTAAAAAAGGTTGTTAGAAAGCGCTAAGCGCACTTAATTGGCATCGCTAAAGTTAACATCTAAAAAACAAGAGGTAGTCTTGGTTTTGGGCTTAAATCTCGGTCAGTTACTAGCCCGCAGATATATCTGATAGTTTGATACCACTAACGGTTCTATGCCATATCGGGGGGCTCAAAAAGCTGATTTCAACCATAACGTGGACAGACGAGCAGATAGACATGGCTAAATTGACTTCCCTATCTTTAAGGATCCCTAATACATATACTTCATGGGGTCGCAGATTGATTTTATAGAAATTACAAACGGAAGGATGAACTTATATGTATGTGTATGTATACCCTTATCACTTGTGTGAAGGGTATAAAAATATAGTAGCTATGAGGCCTTACATAATTAAGAACTAAATTGTACATGAAATGGAAACTCAATAAATAATAAAAACTTAAAAAACAACAATAAAATTTTAAGATATAATTTTCCTGTTTCCTTTCTAGCAAGTTTGTTAACGTTGCTTAATAAAAATATAGCTTTACTTATCACTATGGAACGGGATCCCGGAGTCCCGGGATTTTTTTGTTTTAAAAACGCGTTTTCCCGAAAAATCAAAAAATGCAAAAAACCCTGATTGCAAGCTTAATAAGGGCTAAACTTTTTAAACATTAGTAGCGGAAATGCCTGTTTTCTATAGAAGTAAAGTTAAGCGGATTTCATTTTGTTATTTATTTAAAAATTAAAGAGAGCCGTTCAAGTTGGACCTCTGAACAATAGCTGGTTTTTGTATTGTAAATTTCAAAGTTTCTCTTATGCTTGCGTCATAGAAATTAAAGGCAAGTTTATTATTTTGCCAAATGATTTTTTGTTTATTCTCATTTAACCAGACTTTGCCCATATAACATAACCTTAAATATTTTTTTTGTGTGTATAAGAAATAAAAAAACTATTGCTTAGATGGATAAATTAAAACAAAATTCCCTATGGGGTTTGTCACATTTTTTTTTGTTATATGAAATATATACATACATAATTGAAATGCCAGTAAATTTCATTTAAACTCAAAATAGTTGAAAGGATGAATGAAATATAAAAAAATATTCTTAAATCAATTTTTTAATTAACTTTGAGTTATAACCAACACTCAGGTAGCGAACAAAGAGTGCTGGCTAGAAACTGTAGCAGGTTACAAAAATGCATTTCATTTCATTATAAATATGATTTAAAAAGGCGTTAAAAAAATTTAAAATAAAACAGTTTCTAAATTACGGTACAAAAATTATGGAGGAGAATAAATATTAAAAAAACTTTTACATGTTGGTTTATTTACATTTAAAGATTAATATAAAAAGGTGTAACTGATGCAGAGGAAAAAATACTTTGGATAATAAAAGTCTAAATGCATTGTTTATTAAAAACAGCAGAAAATTTTATTTTCAATTAAAAACAATTATTATGAATTTGGCATTTGCTTGCCAAAATAAGCAAATTAAGTTATTTTGAAAAAAATCGAGTTACGCCTTTTCATATGAAGCCATCGATATGTATGAATATATGCAAAGTACACATACATTAAAAAAAATATGAGAAAAAAGTTAATTGAAAAAGTATTAAAAACGCGCGGTAGTACAACTTAATAAATTGAAATGATAAAAGTATAATCGTGCTATATTTCCATCCCTGAGTTACGCCAACTAAATGAATACATACAGGACTGTCAGTTATGGCGATTTTACGCCAAATGTGGCGATTTTTTTGTGCTCTTGACGCCATGGCGATATTGTTGTCGATTATTTTAACAAACGGCTAAGTTTTTGAACTAACTTAAAAATAATAAACATATTTAATACAAAAACTATGTGTGTTACCCAAAATTTTTTATAGATACATACACACATTCAAAAACTATACTCAAGGTAATATCAACATAACTCGTAAATTACTCCTTTTTGGATAAAAATAACCTTGTTTGCCACAGATTTTACATGCAAAATTACTACAATACCAATGCTGCATTAAGTTCGTGTTTTAACCTTACCAAAGTTTTTAATATTTAACAACATGTTACTTCACAAAGTAACTGTCATTCTACGTACATATGCTCTTGGTTATACATATTTTCACTTCTTCCCTTAAATTTCTTGGTGTACAAAAAAAATTTAATATTTTCTTTAATTAAATAGTTTTTTCTTTTCATTTAATTTATTGAATAAAAGCACATTAATATTGTTTATTTAAGTAAAATAATTTTTGAGTTTTTTTCGTCAAAAACAATAGATTGTTATTATGGCGAATTTTTTGGCGACTTTTTTTGTTTTTAAACTCAAAAAAATATTTTTTTTGGCGATTTTTGATAACCGTTCTGGAGATGGACCCTGAAAAAAACTGACAGCCCTAAATACATATTCCCACTCATAGCAATACAACACAGCGTATATGTACTTCAAAAAGCCAACTAAAATTTGTCACTTATACGCCCTGATGTACCCTCTAAATGGTAGTTTAATTTTGGACAAGAATATGCTGTGCAAGGTATCTCTAAAAGCTTTTTATTACCGATTTAATCAAATCCAGGAGCATTTTTTTAGCATTTAAATTAATAATAGCCTCTACGACATCTACGAATTGGAATTGTATTTGTATAGGCTGCCTAGCAACAACAAGTTGTAATTCACCAATATCAGTACACATATTGGGAGTGACCACGTACTTTAAGTGATTTGAAAAGAGGTCAAACTTCTTTCCTGGTTTCTCACCCACATTACGCAGTGGTGGTTTTTCGATAACTTTCTAAAAGTGCCCTAAGAGATGCTGTTCAATATCACTCCTGGAACGGTTTGTATATTCCTTCAATTTAGCTTAAAGTTGAGGCGATCTATACTTGTGCCATTCTCTTTGAGTTCTTCTTTTCTCAGACAAAAATTGTTTCACATCTATTGAAAAGTTATGTTGTATTTAGTATGGTAGTTGGTAGAAGAAGCATGCGCAGCGGCTTTTTCAATATATTCATTAAAACCACTGACGGATGACTATCTACATAAATATCTTAGGGAGTGTGTAAAGGTAGGTTTTTTGAGCAGCAGTTGCTCATATATATTTTTTATATTAAAGTCAATTCACCCTCTTAGATAAGGTTTAAGTAAGGTTTTGATGAGAACTGAAAATAGTGACTATTGTGGGAAAGTGATCTGAAGATAGATCTAACGAAGCTAAAGGTTCTAGCCTCCGTGGGTATACCTTTTCTTATGCTGAAGTCAATGACGTCTGGAATTAAATTTTTCTCTGTTGGCCAGTAAGTTGACTGTCCAGATGAAATTACATTTATTTCAGACATGGAATCATATTAAACGCTACCACTAGGGCTAGTTAGGCGGGAGCCCCAATACGTTTGCTTAGCGTTGTAGCGTAGTTGCACTGATGTTATTGAAAATCTAGGCGGACATTAAACGTACGAAATCGCAATATTCTGGAAAATTTTTTCGATACGGATATTAGTTGCTTGTATATAATTATCAGAGAGGCCACCTACTAAACGGTGCTTGATTCTAGATTTTATCAATATAACCAAGCC
Source organism: Melanophora roralis (assembly GCA_963583895.1). Lineage (NCBI taxonomy): Eukaryota > Metazoa > Arthropoda > Insecta > Diptera > Rhinophoridae > Melanophora > Melanophora roralis. The sequence continues at coordinate 69,079,759 of OY757189.1, read as the reverse complement.
ACCACATGATTTGACCCTTGGATCCTTCGAGTCGCAAAAAGTATAGCCACTTATTTTAAAAGTGCTTATGGATGTCATACGAGTTTAAGAAATCAACATCTCATTAACTTTTTGGTTTGTTAAAAAATGTTCGAGTTAATTTTTGTGTTGGCGGATGCCATTTGCGTTTCAGATTAAAACTCTGAGGCAGTTCGCAGCCTCTTATGGAAGGGCTGAAGAAAACCAGACTGCGCTTTTGGCATTTCCTGCAATATGATAGCCAGTTGCCCCACCATTTGAGTAAATTGTTTACTGTATTCTCAATTACGCTTTCGAGGCGGCAAACACTATTCTAAAGAAAAACTAAATTGTTTTCGTCTTCTTCTTTTCCTTTTGTTGAAATTACTTAGAATTTATTATATTGAAAACTTCTTTAATATGTTAATTATTTAATGTTATAAAACAGTAAAGTTCAAAAGTTCTTTATTTATTTATATTTGAAATAACATACTTAACAGCCTCATAGTTTATATTTAAGAGATGGAACGTTTCTTTCTAAATAGTGACACTATTCGATATAATAAGTCGAAACTTCCTACTGCTTTGAAAACAATATCTTTTGGATAGATAGTTTGCAATTTTAAAAAAGTGATCTCAAATTGTTATTTGCTGATACAAAATTGTGTGAAGGGTAAACTAATGCCTGTTATTCTTATACATACGCACGTACACGTCACAGACACACCAACAAACATTTATCTCAAATGCATTTTCTTAAAAAAGAAATAAATGCTCTTGTTATGACTGACATTTGCAGTATGTTTTTTTATTTACACACTCACATTTATTTGTGCTCTTGCTTTAACAATGTTGGCAGTGGGATGATGCTCCCTTGCTGTTAATGATGCCAAGCACACAACACATGCATCCGTTCAAGAAACACACACAAACGAATGAATTTGCATTATTTCACTGAAAAAATCAATTAAATGCACTCGCGTGCAGAATCTTTTAACAACATTTAGACAAGATATTCTCTCCCATAATTATGCCTCCTATTAAAAGGAAATTTGCACATTTTTTCTTAAACAAAAAAATCGATAAGCCAAAAACTGAAGCCCAACTACTGTTTGAAAATAAGAAAATACAATTTCAAGTAACGAAAGTATAAAACAAATTTTGGTTGATTTATTTTACCAGCCCTAGGATAAAAATAAGCGAAAAATATTTTAAAAAGTAAAGTCGGAAAAAAATTACCAAAATACTCAAAACAAAAAAGAAAACCGAAACCCAACCAGTTCATTGACTGAATTTAGTTTATTGTACAATTTTGGCGAGTAAAGTTATGTTCTAGGAAATATTATTTAAATCTTTACTTTTGCTTAAGAAAAAAACAAGAAAAATAAAATAAACATAAAATAGCTCTTATTGAAACCTAAGTTTTTCAATGTCTACTTGCATATGTTATTCGTAACTTGGTTTTTATTTTAAGAGACCACATCGTTACTCCATTCAAGAAACTTGTCTACATTTGTATCGATGCTATAGATGTAATTATGCTAAAATGCACAGATATTTGTTTATTATGTAAAGTTTCAGAGTTCGTGTAGTTCATCATCAGCAATTGCTATTAACGAATAAATCCTAAATTAGTGGTTTTTAAATTTGTGTGAAAGTTACTTAAGACCAATTTACTTAGCAGCCAATACAAGCTTTATTTATGGCACTACCCACATATCACTTGCAAAAAGGAATACAAGACAAAAACAGAATTACTTTAGTGCTTGAAGTTCAACGGCTTTGAGGAGGTAAACGTTTAAGAAAATTTATTTGTATTAATACGGAATTTATTCCTAAGCATCCTCCATTTCTGTGATTAAAAAAATTGTTGTTCATTTTGTACACCAAATTGAGTTGGACAGTAAAAACCATGGGATAAAAAATATTTACTTAAATGCAAACTTTGGTGTCCGTTAAATATTTGATTTGTAAATTGTTTAATTAAAAAAAGAAAAAAAAAAAATAAATTTTACAAATTTATTGATAAAGAATTATGGTAAGTATTTATTATTTAGTGTAAAAGTATTTTTTAAGTGAATTAAGTATAAATGTTATAACCACCCTGCGGGAAATGGGTGTCAATTTTTCGGCGTACTTGTCCTGTTACAGGCACAAAACATGAATTGAACAAAAGTTATTGGTCGGGATCGGTTTAAAAGGCACACATCAAGTAACTGGTTAAAGGTGGTAAAGAGGTAATGGTAAAAAATAGAAATACTGGTCCCTACACATAAACATAGATCTGTTTATATATTTATCTGCACACACGCGCGTAAATACAAACAAAGTAGATTAAACAGGATCTTAAGCAATTTCTGCAAAATTTGGATTGGCCTGTAACCCGTTCTGAGGTGTTAGTTTCAAACCAATTGCCCCCTCCAATGACAACATCAAATGTTAAGGCAACTTTCAGCAGAATTAGAATATGTATCAGAATATTTAAGTTATAATTTACAAACTGATGTTTACAACAAATTTATTCAACACCAAAACAGGTTAGCTATGTTTTTTAATATTAAGATAAAAGAGGTACATAAGAAAAAGTTTGACTCCCTTATGGATTTATGGAGAAAGGATTTAGGAATTAGACAAAACACAAAGTGGTTTGTGAATAAATCAGATTATGATGTTCTGGCTGATGTACAGTGGGTTCTTTCTCTAGGACAAAAACACGCTTTACCAGTAAGAAGAGAAAATTTGCCAATTTTAAAAGTTATAGCGGATGGGGAGGACTTTATACAGACAGTAACTGATAAAGAAGATCAAGAGACGGCTAGGAATAAATTCACAAACATTGTTGATGACCATTTAAATAGGGAACGTTTGACAAATAGGGATAAATTCGTTTTAGAAAAAGTGGACACAACTGAAAAGTTTTTGAGGAAAAATAAAAATTTACTTATTTTGAATGCAGATAAGGGTAATACGACTGTTGCAATGAATAGATGTGACTATGGCTCGAGGATGATGGACATTGTGGGTGATATTACCACATACCAGTTGTCAAATAAAGATCCGACGAACAAATTACAGATAACAAATAATAGTTTGATAGAAGAACTGTTTAAATTGGAGGTTATTACCCCAATTGAAAGAAACAGGCTTAAAACGAATGTATCTACGGCACCAAGGTTGTATGGAGTACCGAAGATACATAAGGAACATTTTCCTTTAAGACCAATTTGTTCATATGTGAATTCACCATCATATGAACTGTGTAAATATATTGCGAATATTCTTAGGAAATTAACTGGGAATTCTAGATATAATGTGAGAGATTCTTTACAATTTAGGGAAATGATAGAGAATATAAAGATACAGGATAATGAAAAATTAGTTTCACTTGATGTAGTATCTTTATTTCCAAATGTACCAGTGGAAATGGCACTAAGTATTATTGAGGAAAAATGGGATTTGATAGAAAGTTATACAGATATAAATAAGGATCTTTTTCTTCGCATTCTTAGATTCTGTTTACTTGATAATAGGTATTTCAAATATGACGATAAAATATATATACAACGGAAAGGACTTCCAATGGGATCTCCAGCATCTCCGATAGTAGCAGATATTGTTATGGAGAAATTATTAGATTACTGTGTTGATAGATTAGATGTAAAACCGAAAATTATAACGAAATATGTGGATGACTTATTTTGTATTGTTCCGAGTCATTTGATTGATAATGTTTTAATGGTTTTTAATTCGTTCCATGGGGATATAAAATTTACTATTGAAAAGGAATGTGATTCTAGGATTCCATATTTGGATACATTAGTTATAAGAAGGGGTAGAAATTTATTAATAGATTGGTATCAGAAGCCAACGTCATCGGGAAGAATTATTAATTATCATTCGAAACATCCTAAGAGTGTTATTATTAATACAGCACGGAATTTAATTGAGAAAGTTTCGAATATTAGTAATATGGAATTCCATAGGAAGAATATGGAGAAGGTTAAAAATATTTTGATTGACAATGATTTTCCAATTGCACTAGTTTGAAGATTGATAAGACAATATAGGAACCGGAATAATTTGAACAGGGAAACGCAAACTGAACCTAAGGTCTATAAATCACTTACTTATGTTCCTCTTTTATCTGAAAGATTAGAAAACTCGACAATTTATGATAATAAGAAATACAAAATGGCACATAAAACATTTAACACGTTAGATAAATATTTTAGCAAGACAAAGGGTAAAATAGATAAATTTGAAATGTCCAATTTAGTATATAAGATACCATGTAAGGGTAGTGAAAATGACAATTGTAATAAGGTATATGTAGGTACAACAAAAAATAAACTAAAAACCAGAATTGCTGGACACAAATCAGATCAGAAATATAGAGACAGTACCACAACACAAAAAACAGCATTATCATTACATTGCACTAATTCAGATCATTATCCAGATTTTAAAAACACTTCAATTTTGAATATAGAGAACAACTATAAACGAAGGTATACGTTAGAAATGTTATAAATTATAAAACTTCCATCTACACAACGAATTAATTATAAAACAGACACAGCTAATGTAGCCCAAAATTATAGACTTTTAATAAATAAGATCTGAATACTAGTTTAATTTAATTCCTCACAATAATGTAATGTTTTTATACTATATGTATGTTTTTCAATTTATTGTTAGTTAGATAATTTGTTTAATGTATGTACTAGTATGTCAAAATATTTCTGTTTCCGTTTCCGTTTCCTTTGAAATTGTTGTTTATAATATTTAAAATAACTTTTTGAATTGCTTATTAAAAATAAAAAAATTTTCCTGACGAATAAAAAACAAAGGATCTTGAGCTTAAATAAATAGGATAAAGCATTAAAAGAGAAGATCGAAGAAAATAGGTGAAAAATAATTCCTTAAAGCTGAATTTTAAGATCATATCCTTAATTTGATTCAGAAAAAAAGTGATTAATATATGTAGTTCTTCTAAACTTATTTTTTAAAATTACTACATATAAGCACATTCGAAATTATTCTAGTCTTTCCCATTGCTTAGCAGAAATGGCCTAAGTTTGTTTCGCTTTTTTGTGCGAACAATCTCGTCACTATAGTTATATATATCTGTGGACTTTTGACAAAAGCACTTATTTGAAAAAAGTGAATTTTAAAGGAGAGCAAAAAAACTACTTTAACATCGCAAAAAACGTTGTGATTATTATCTAAAAAGTTTTAAAACCATAAATTATAAAGTAAGTTAGCTGAATTATTTTCCAATATTAAATTTTCGCATGTACTTGCGATGTTAAAGTAGTTTTTTTGCTCTCCTTTAAAATTCACTTTTTTCAAATAAGTGCTCTTGTCAAAAGTCCACAGATATATATAATATATATATAAAAGTCCTAAACTTTCTTAACCATAAACATATCTGTTTTTTTTTTTTGAATAAATATATGTATGTTTGATCAAGCGATTCTTAAAACAACAGAAGTTTTTTACGTTTTGAAAAAAAAATATTAAAAATTAATCTTCCTTTATTTTACTAAGTTTTTAAATAATGCAAAGTGAGTATAAAATACTTACATTTTGGAGAATATAAAAAACTGTCCGGCTTTCTCTACGCCTCCTTTGTTTTAGTATCAAAAACATACATTCCCTACTTCTGTCAACACTGCTGTTAAGGTTCAATTATGCGTGACAATTCCATAACCACAGAAAACAGCTGTTCGAACCAAACTTTTGGGTAACATTGTATTTGGTTATAGGTGACTTATCATTACGCCGTAACCATAACTATAAAAACCAATTGAGTTTTGTTTTTTATGGCAATGGTTATAGCATAATGTTATGGCACGTATAATTTAAGCTTTAAACAATATGATATTTTAACCAATTTCCCTTAAGAACATATAACATTCAATTAACAATAGAAATTGGATACTTTTATGCCACTCGAAAGTAAAATTACAAATAACTGACTTTGACATTAATGTTCATCTTGTGTTCGAGATATGTATGTATGTTGGCAAATCAATTTTGAATGAAATTGCTTACGTTTTCGTTTGACTTGGCTTTCGAGTAAACGTTCGCCCAAAGTAAGTAATTTTATATGCTGCTTATAGAACACGAAAGTCAAAACTTCTTCTTTAAACAGCACATTAGGTTAACCGAAATCAGCTTTCTTTAGCCTAGAATGCGAACGAAAGCATTCTTTCGACATCGTTAAACCGACTATGAATAACTAAATAAAAAACGAACACTTTTTTTAAATAATTTGAAATATATATGTTCATTGGCTATATTTTAATGCTTTTAATCCTCGTTATTTAATTCAGTTTTGTGTATCCTTTTTATAAGCTGTAAATAAGGTTTTTTCTTATTTACAAGCATCTTAAATTGTGCAAATGCCAAAGTACTCGTAACAGTGTTGACTTAACAAAAAAAAAAAAAAAAACATGACTTACAAAACTAAGCTTTTCTGCATCAAAATTTAACACACACAACTACATACATAAAGTAAAGATAAAAATATACTTGTCCTTTCATACACCCTTTTATACACCCAGTAATCGACTGTAAAATTAAGCATTTTTAGGGGAATCATTTCCCAACTGGATCACCTTAGTTTTATTTATATGGTATGAGGATCAAATACTTTGTTTAAAATAATTTATAACTTTATATTGCTGATAAGGAGTTCTTAAATTAAAAAGTTAAATTTCAACTATTGTACAAAAAATATTAAAAGATTATTTTTCAAAATAAGTTTTTTACCGACACCACATATCTACGTGGTAGGGATATGATGTGTCTTGGTGCAAATGCGTGTATCGCCCAAAAACTATGGTCTGAGATCCACCTTCAGGTATGCCGATAGACTCTGAATAACTTTCTGAGCCGATTGAAGCATGTCCGTTTGGATTAGGGTTGTTAACCGTCCTCTTTTTCCGGACACTGTCCTCTTTTTTGGGCATCCGTCCTCGGAAAAAATCGGCGTCCGAAAAAGTC